>OZ038496.1:46118512-46138512 GCA_964036315.1 Acanthosepion esculentum
TTAAATAGGAAAAATAATATTAACTATCAAATATTAATGATGTTCTTAAAACATATTTGAAGCAATGTAGTGCGAAGACACCTTTTGTTTGCTTTAAATAAAGTTAATGCTGATAAAATGCATCAAGTGTAAAGAGATTTGAAAATTTACATCCTGTTAAACAGGTGATTTTTGAAAGTATTGATTATCTAAAAATAATTCTAGCTACTTGTGTATGTTTTCTTGTAAACCCATCCCTACAGCTTTATTGTTACATGAAGGAACGTAATATGCTTTATCTGTTAAAGAAGTTACTTCTTCAACCAATAAACCAATTTTGTCAATAATGATGTTTGCAGTCAAGAAGAAATCTAAGCATAGTATTAATAATAAAATCAAAATAATGCACTTAAATACATATCTTAATTACGACAACAGTGAAAAGGCAAGGTTTCACAAATATCAAATTCTTTTACCAGTAAAATCCTTTTATATTTGTCTTGTAAATCTTATAAAAGTACAAGTAGTATAAAGGCCCCCTCAACTGAAATTGTTATGCTATAATTGAGAACTTAAGTGGCCATAGGTCAAAGAGGCTAAAATGAAGCTAAAAAATCCTTAATGGAAATTTGATACTTGTTAATCTGTAAAGAAGAAAGATTTACATATTTGCTTGTATTTCCTACATTTTCCTGTTGGAATTGTTTCATATTTTGCATACTCATTTGAATCATTAAGAGTGGGTTTAATAAAACAATTAATGTACAGGCTAATTAAGCTAATTTGGATTTTTATTATAGTAAAAATTTTGCCAATTCTTAATAAAAATAACTTTCATTTATATAATTCACATTATTTATATAAAATGAAAATAATAATTGAACATTTATAGAAAATTAAAATATAAAATATAAAAATTGTTATAAATTCAATAAATATTTATTAAACTCTTTAAGAAAACTTTAAATGCCTTTAGACTATTTAAAACATCAAATTATGATTTACATGATTTAAAACTATATTTAAAACTCATATAAAGTTTTTTAATTTTTTGTCTCCTCCTGGTCATTATTCAGGAAAATAAGATTTTTATAGACAAAAATATTTAATTATAAAGGATGATATTGACTGTGGCTTTATTGTTGTTAGCTTGGACTAACTTTAAAACTAAAAACAACATTTGGAATCATTTTTAAAAAATTTAATATGCACAGTAACATATTTCTGTACTATACAAGAATCTGCTTTCAAAATTTTTAAAAAAACAGTTTTTGCTTTCATATAAAAAAATGTGTTTATTTAATATAAGAATATTCAAACCTTTAAACATTTAGATGAAGAATTCATGCTTTGATAATTTTGTTCTGTGAAGACAAATCAAACTATCCAAGTTGCTTTTATTAATGCTTCTACAATCTGTACATTAACATCGTATCTGCTTGTACAATCAAAGTTTTAGAGAAAATTTCCAAGATCAATACAGTGGATTCCAGTTAAATGGAACATCAGTTACAAGGAATAGCTATTTGGTAGGATCAATTGTGCAATGATATTTTGCCATTTTTATGCAAATCAACAAAAAAGACATGAAAATTTATAGGAACCAAAATTTGTGGTCCCAATATGTTCCATTGTATTGTGAAAAAGAAGAAAAAGTATTAAGTATCTCTTCTACAAAAAAAGTCTTCTGTTAGCTTATAATAATGTAAAGATTTTGGGGAGCTGATAATGGTTCATTGATACAAGTTTTGCGAATTAATCCATAGTAGTGGGAAGAAGAGGTTGATTTCCCAAGGGTATTTGCACATAAATGAATATAATGAACCCAACTGGAATTGGAACTGTTGGCTGTTTTCCATTCACTACCTATATCTAGGGATATCTCATCTAGTTTCAGACACGGTTAGTGGAATGAGAACAGTCTACCCCCATAGATTAAATAAAGGGTTTAGTAACCTGTTCAAGTCTAGAATTAGCTATTATCTTCCCCTCTTATCTATATAACATAACCCTCTACTTTGAGTGGCCCCAGGCCTTGTACAGAGTGAACCATACTGTCAAAAAGAAAAAAGAAGTTTACAGTTCCCTGCAGGTTACCTGGATTGATCTATATCTGATGAAAGCTGGAGGGCACACTGGCTGAAAAGTTGTGACAACAACAAAGATGACAAAACAAAAAGCAACTGGTTCATCATTATTCATCAAATGAAGTTCAAGCTTTATTGGAATATCTAATAATGAACAAGAGATTTTACTCACATTATCTGAGGAAGACTTAAAAAGCTGAAATTATAAATAAAATTGGCTTGAGTTCTTTTCTAAAGGTTTTTCTTTGAAAAAGAAAATTGAAAAGATAATATATTACACACATTATTATAAATACAAACAATCTAAGTAGTTTTATACTAGCTGAAGTAACCATCCATGCAGGGCAAAAAGTCTAGCTAGTTATAATGACAATCAACCCATTCCTTAGTTTTGTAATAGTAAGCAGACTCCATAAATCAAGTTATTTGAAACATGATACTTATATATTAGTCCAGGAAAGTAGTCCTACATATCTACTTATCCCAAGGTAAAAGGAATTAAATGTATAACGAATAAATGTCTATTTTACAATATCTTTCTTAGTGACATTATTCAGATCAAGGTTCATTTTTGTAAACACTAACAATTAGTAACATAAAAACAAAAGAGATTTGATTTGTTTATGTTGCTAATTAACAATTATCAGCAATAATTTTTCCAACCATAACATCAACAATTACATAAAATTAATCTCAAAGCATTTTAGAAAATAATGTCCCAAATAACTGGCCTGATATAAACAAATATGGAGATACCATTAATTATTTTTACTGCACCAGTTGGATAATAACTACAAACAAGATGAAAAAAACTATTATAAATTGCCAATGCATATTACTTAATCATTGCACTAAATACCTTAGATTTATCTTTTACTATAAAAGGTTTTAAAACATTAGCAATAAATTGGCACCTCAAAAATTCACCTATGTAAAAACAATGTTGTTTATATATTCTCATGTCATTTGGAAAATTGCATCTCAAATATCAATAATCAAAAACTGAAAACTAAATTCTTACATTGATCACACAAGTATCACAGTCTCTTATAAGTAAACTTGTTAAAACTTTATGCAATTCATGTACATATTGAATCTCACATTACAAACACCCAAAATACAACTAGTAACATAGAACTGTTGTTGGTAGATGATGCTAAAGTACTATATACAACACTCACTGTAAAGAAAAACTCAAAATAGTTGATGCTATTCTTTTACAAAACATTAAATAAAATGTTTCATCACTAGAGATGACATTTTAAAATGTGTATAAAATGATTATATACATATAAAATACTTATATACTCATTTCTGGTATTGTCAAGGTCTGTAAAACTGTCTACATATAATGTTACTTACAGGCACATAATACATATAATTAAATTTGAAATTTAGCATTCCAAAAATATTCCAGGATGTAGCTAACAAACACTTGTCTAACATAAAGACAACGTTTATCTTGATAATAACTGAGATAAGCAAAAGTACTCAAACAATGACAAGAAAGATACAATAATAAATTAAATGGACAGATAACTTATTTAAATGAATTCTTGCTGCCTAAAATAAATATACATGTTTGTGTGTGTGTGTGGATATAAATAAAATAATAAGAACAAAATATTACATTTCTAGAAAGACTAAGATAAAGAAAAACTTTTAGTAAAGTGTGTATAGATCTTTAATAATTCAAATATTAAAATACCTTGAAAGGTTTGCAAAACTTTAAGAAATTTTATATTTTAGATCAATTGAACTGGACCTTACCAGAATGTCCATTATGTCCAGAAAAATGATTGATTATGAAAAAGATTAAATTGGTCAATGTATAAAAATTTAATAATGAGAACATCATTTTAGAATTATTACCTTTAAGACTAAGTCCAAACTGAAGAATAGGCGAAGATGGAAAACTGGTGCCTCATAACCACTTGTTTCAGGTAGATAGTGATTGACAGTCCAGAAAGGGAGTTCATCTTTTGGGGAATCCTGATTTTACATCTCTGCTGCTTTGTGATCATATCCAAAACACAGAAAAGTCTATGGAAGTAAATCCAGACAGAAAACCCAGAATGGAGCCCCAAAGATGGTTGACTGTCAACACTGACAACTTTCCAGCTACTCCTGCAGCCAAGCTATCCCCAAATATAATGCCCTGTATTCCTTTGGGTCTTGTTGGCATGGCCAAGAAGGGGGCCATGTAGTCTGGGCAATGCACAGGTTCCACATACCATCACCAGTCTAGGAGAAGGAAAACTCTGAATTCGAACCACCTGCTGCCTTGTAGGACTTGCTTCTTCTGAGAGGAGGGACATGGTATCTTCAACATCTCCAGTGCAAAAGGAATCAGCAAGCCATTGTGCTATTCTGCCTTGAATATCACCATGAACCCCAATTGTGAGATGGAGTGGAGTTGTGACCGCAGTGAATAACTGAATAACTGAATGAAGACTAAAAATACTCTCTTTATTATTCAAGCAACTGCTATTTGTTATTGCACACACTTAAGTTAAAACAATAGAAATCATTCAGCAACATCAGTAAAGCATCCTTTAAAGCTGAGTATCAACCATTTCTCTTTGCAGAATTAAGTTATATATGTGATTTGAATTTTGAAGATGATATTGCTTTTCACTCTTTTTTTTTCCAGCTAAAATATAGCAATGAGAAGGCAAATGTAAAATAAAATAATGGTTAGCTATAGAAATGTTTGTTTGTTTACTAAGTGTAACTATGGGGATCCAGTGAGGCTCACAATCATGACCTAGTAGCAATGGTCAACCAGACTAGTTTGTTAACCATTATTCCATGCCGAGACACCCAAATTTGTAGCATTGTTGTTTCAATAAAAAGATTTAGAAAATGAAGCAATCAAAATTAGTTATTTTAATATAATTTTAAATCTTATAGGTAAAACTATCGCTTTTAAAAAGTGCAACCTGAAAAAGATATTGATATTAATTTAATAAAAAAAAATTACTTTTGTATAAACAGAAAAAAATTTGTAACAAGTTTTGGAGTAAAGAGATTGGATTGAAATTTTCAATTTCTCAAGATTTTCCATATATATGTTTGTAAAAGGCATTACATACCATGTGTGCATCACTCTCACTCACACACAGACAATGAGAAATAACTATAATTAAAACTCTCTTTTGCAAAATAAATAAAGAATAAAAACAGCTAACCAGGGTATTTCTGGAAAATAATGTTTTATGGCAAGCAATCTTTGGAATTAAAGTGCTTGATATCAAGAGAACATTATATATATAATATATATATATATATATATATATATATATGAATGAATAAAGACAAAAGGAAAACTTAGCCAGCACGTTTTGTCCTCTGATGGACTTTATCAGGGCAAATGTGAGGATTTCAATGCAGAACAAATGTCATTCTGCATAACAATCAATAGATATTTAATGTATACAGAAACAATTAAAAATGACTTTATAATAACCTCTCTATATGGGAATGCATATTATATCAATTTATTAGCTCTATTCTGTTAATAATGCTGCCTTTAATTCCTGATTTACTAACAATCCCTTTTTCCTGATTTAACAATCAGATTAAGTGCCAAAACAAAATTTAGACTGAAAAATTACCAAATTCCAGTGTTTGATAACCAATTTGTTCCTACTATCAAAAATATCTAATTTGTTAGTATAGAAAATGACTAGAAGTTGGTTAGCAATTAAGTCATTGTAAAGTCAGTGAGATGAGTTAGATGTAAACAAAGTGGAATCTGTGTGTACAGTTCAAATTCTGACTGAATCTGTTACATTCACTTTTGCACTAATGCCCTTGGGAAAAGTAAGAATCAATCTTTTCTCCCCTTCCTCCAGCTATAGATTCAATAGCAGGGTAGGCTGGTCTTTCTAGTCTTGAAAGGGACTACTTTGAATTCAAAGCCTGTGGGAGGTACTCTGCTCTCTACCCCAAGAATAGGTTAGGTCAGGGATTAAACCTTGCTGTGGGTATCATGTAACCCAGTTAATTAACAGCTTTGGTGGATTTGCTTAATGAATCCTACCTATATCCAAGGTTACATAAACAGTTAATCCAAAAATTTATGAGCAGGTTATTACAGTAATGGCAATATTACTAGAATGATAAAAAGACATACATGACCTGTGAAAAAGTAGCAATATTAAGACAAAGAGTGAAGACTAATCAAGTATAAATCACTACCTAATGACCAATTAATAGACAATTAGTTCATGATTTTCTTAAATCTTTTCAATTAGAATATTAAACACAAACTGCAGCAAATGGTTCACCCAGAAAGAAAAATCAGAAGCAAAGATTATGAATATGTATTAATAGCAATATTACTGTAGTATATCACGTATATTTAACAATACATATAGGATTATAAATATAAATACTGTTAAACTTTATCTGTCTATATTTCTGAGGTGAGATATTTTATGTAAATTATTTACATTGTTGTCCTCATTTTTATTGTTATATTCACAACATTTTGGCCATTGTATACTTGGGCCTTCTTCTGACGATTGGAATTTCAAACTGAACCCTTTATTTCATCCCTACTATTCAAGTTCCATGTGCCATGCCTCTTTTGGATGTCTCAGTTATCTCCCTTTAACTCAACTTTCCAAGTTTTTATTCACCACTGTTACTGCAGTGGTGAAAAAAACTTGGTATTTAACTCGCAACTCTTTGTTATTGGATCAAACCAATGTTTTTATCCAGTGGACCATGTGTCCTTGAGGACATCAGTGTATGAATTTTTGGGACTTATAAACCTAATGTCTCAGTAACCATTTTTATCACAATTTTGTTGTTATTATTGCTTTTCTCTAGCACTCCTTATTACTGGTTCCCATATTGTATTCATTTCTATGCTTGGCCAGCTGAGGAGATTTTTGTGGCCTAGCATATGCACTGATTTCTTAAGTTTTTGGACTTATCCCTAGGATAACGCACCAGTATACCAATTGATAACCTGATGCAGATGCACACAAACAACACACTTTGGAATGGGATCAGATATATGTTAATAGGAAGAAAACTCAGCAATGTACTTGCCATTATCACCAGCAATGGCAAACCTATATATGGAATACTTTGAAGAAATAGCATTAGAATCCATATCACTAAATCCAACCCTATGGATGAAATAAGTAGATGGCACCTTCATACTCTGCCACACCAGGAAGAGTTCCAGCTACTACTGGACCATGTAATACAGTTCATAATCGAGAGAGAAAAAAAACAAACTTACATTTCTGGATATACTAATATCTTGAACAGAGCATGGGTTCAAAACACCCATATATTGCAAGTCAATATTCACTCAGCAATACCTTAACTTGAACTCCCACCACTCATACAGTGTAAAGAAAGGGATCATCTGCTGCTTACAACATTGAGCAAAAGTCATAAGTGATGATCCAGAGACATATGAAGTAGAAATGGTCAGTATAAGCAGTACCCTACAACTACCCTGGGTACATGGCAGCATCTCCAACAAACTGGGATAGAAGGGTACAAGAGGATAACAACACTCAGAAAACAGCTTTGGTCTTATGTGAAGGGATTATCGGAGAAAATACAAAAGATCTGTGGTCCATATAACATCAGGACGACCTTCAAAAGTGGTTTGACACTCTGCAGACACCTCTTCTCAGTAAGATGCCCACCCATAGAGGAGGACATGACTAAGGACTGTGTGTATGCCATCCCGTGTAGTTGTGGTAAGAAATATAAAGGAGAAACAGGCTGCTCCCTTATAAAGCCATAACAAGAGGAGGAATAGAAAAATCAGGTGTAGCTGACCACATATGGAGGGAGAAGGGAGATCACTACTCCCTGTGTGATGAAGTTGAAATAATAGACAGAGAACATCGGTGGAAAATACAAAAACTTAAGGAATCAGTGCATATGCTAGGCCAAAAAAATCTCCTAAGCTGGCCAAGCATAGAAATGAATACAATATGGGAACTAGTGATATTGCTAGAGAAAAGCAATAATAACAACAAAATTGCAATATGAGCTCTGGTAAAAAATGGTTACTGAGACTTTAGGTTTATAAATCCCAAAAATTCATACACTGATGTCCTCAAGGACACATGGCCCAGTGGATAAAGGCGTTGGTTGGATCCAGTGATAAAGAGTTGTAAGGTCAATACCTGGCTACTGAAGTGGTGAACAAAAACTTGCAGAGTTGAGTTAAAGGGAGTTAACTGAAACACCCAGAAGAAGCATAGTATGTCGAACTAGAACAATCTACTCTGGTGGATGAAATTCCAATCACCTGAAGAGGGCCAGAGCATACAACGGCCGAAACATTGTGAATATGACAATAAAGATGAGGATAACAGTTCGAACAATGTAAATAATATAAATGTTAAACTTTAGTAATGAACTAATAAGACAGTCAGATAATATGACTATAGATATCAACAATTAAAAATAGTTTGTGGTATATTTAGTGTCAAATATTTTCTGAAAGATTTTCTGTTGAAAATCCATATATTGAAGAAGAAAATTTGTGAAGAGTTTACATGTAACTATACTTATTTACAAAATGTTTTTAATGATCTCATTTTCAAGGTAACTAGGAAAACATTTACTTCAAGTTATTAGGAATCAAATACATCTAAGTTAATAAGTTTTTTGCTCATTTTTGAAGTAAAACATTTGATTTCATTTGGAATCAATCTTGCAGTAAAATATAACATTAGAGAATAACTACATTTTAAAAGCAATATATGGTTTGTACATTTGAAAATTAAGCTATCAATATTTAACTTGTTCAAAAACTCAGTTTCTTAAAAATAAAATCATATAACTAAGAAAATAAAATATAACCAGATAAGCTTTGAACCACATTTTAAAAAAATAGAGTTTGTGATTTAACATTTTAAATTTTACAAGTACATTTACGATTAAAATTTGCTTGAAATATAAGACTTATCTAAGGTATTTAATATTTTTTAACTGTTCAAACTCGAATATGTTTATTCCAATAAAGTTAGATAATAAAAATTTTATCTGATAAGCTTGGCTATCTATTTGACTATCAGAAACAGTGAAGAAAACTATTTCAAGTTAGATTATAAAATAAGTCAAGCAAACATTAAAGAAACAATGAAAGTAATGTGGTACTCTCCATTACAACCATAGGGCAAATTAACCAGAGATTCAAATTTTTCAATGACATGTAAAAACAACAATCATATTCAAGGCTGTCATAACAATAATAATAATAATAATGATAGTCCAAAAATAAAGTTATCATTTATGCCTTCCCTACAGTGCCTTGACTACAGTACAGTACGACCCTGGGGATTTACCTCTTCTCTTGTTTTTAAATGAAAACTGTTTTTCTTTTACAGACTGAGTAACAATAGCAGCAGTGTCTTTAGGAATCCTCTGAACCCAGTGGCCATTGCAAGCCTTCAGGAAAGATGGCTTCTTCATGTCACAGCTGTCAAGACAATCAAGCTGTCTTCATGCCATGGCTACACTCATCAGAAAATGACAAAACTTTCAGAGAGCACTAATGCACAATGCTGACAAGACAACAACTCTTTTTCCGACTTCAAATTGATGTTGTGTTTCTTAAGCACAAACTGCAAGCATTATCCATTACCTTAAAACTGATCTTGATGAAAAAAGCATCTTTATTTTTTTCTTAATAGTTGCATGACTTTGCAAATAGTTCAAATAATTTAAGTGACAGCAGATTTTTTTGAAGAAATCATTTTCAATAAAGTTAGATTAATACGATAATATCCTTAATGTCAAAACAACAACAACAACATTTAAAATTAGGATAGTTTTTCTTTTTTCTTTTTGAAGGCCTTGATGTTTTATGTTCAAAGAATTCAGACATGATTTGATAAAAATAATTTTTAATGATTTTTAATGTATAAATGATTAACAATTATTGTAGTTTTTATGGAAAAATATTTATTTTAATTTTGATCAAGTGATGCCAATATACATAGTCTTACACACACACACGTGTGTATATATATATGTGTGCGTGTGTGTGTGTAAAATAAAATGTATAAAAGCATCTCATCTAAAAGGCAATAAATAAATACAGCATCCACAAACTCATGTAGTCATTATAAATTAGTTAAAAATTTTATTTTTAGTTCTTGTATCTCTCATCAAAAGAATTATTTTATAATAAATAAAGCAAAACTAAGAAATACAATAGGGATTTATATTTTTATAAATGTCTTTATTTGAAAGAGTGATTATAATTATTAGAATTAGATGTAAGTGCTGCACTCAAATTGATATGTTGATTATAAGTATTGTGAACTTTACAAACAAATTGGCTATTATCATACCTTGTTAGAACTCCAATTCTTTAGCTCAAACAGAAACTCATATGACAAAAACAGAGCTTAATTTCATCCAGCTCCATACACCGACTTCCATAAAACTGTCCAAAAATACCGGGATCATAAAATATCTTTATTGATCAATCAGAAAAGGCCCACATTGATTTTGCTGCAGCCATTTCTGAGCCACCTTACTGACTATAAATCCAGATTCAACCTGGCTAACATTAACGACTGACCCCAGCAATAGGCAAGCTTATCTGAGTATGGCAGACTACACAACTGCCTATGTCATCAGCAAGGATACAAAGGTGATTCCATCAACGGTGATGTCTTCAGCAGCAGCAGAGAATCACTCTTGACTACTACAATGTGATAATTTGAGGAATATTTCTCTCACAAGTCTATCTCACTTGACTACATATGTGTGTTGATTTTCTCTATGTGTCTATCTCAACTACTACTTTGTGATATATCCTGAACAAACTCTCAGTCTCCCACGACTGATATATGATACCTCAGAATGAGCAAATCTTGTAGATCACAAGAAATAAAAACTCTTTCACATATCTTATCTCTCGTTATTGTTTTGTCACTTCCACTTTTTATTTTGTTCATGGTAAGTTCACTGTTACACTATTAATTAAAATATTCTGGTGTAATTTTTTATGATGACATGTCAGTATATTTTGTGTATATAGAAAGACAAGTGGTAGAATGGCAATATACTGCCAGATCAACTTATTTGAATCATCAGTCTCATATTGTCATAGATGATGGTTTTCATATTATCAGTCATATGCTGATTTCAAATTCATTTAGATTTTTCCTGTTTAAAGATTCATTTATGAATAAAGTTTGTCAGATAATTATTAACATTAGTTTAATAACAACATGCTATCTCTATTTTAAAAATTTTCATCTTCCTAAAAACCCTGTAACACTTAAGTTAATAAAAGCAATGAAGATGAGTTATTTTACAGGTTGATTACCAGTGATTCAGTGTATCTTTCAAGTGAACATGAAAAAATGTTGAGTTTGTAGTTTTTTACTAAGCTTTGCATAGTCTGATACAAAGCTGCAATAATAATTAAGTGCCCAGTGTGCATCAAACACATTACACTATTGAATTGACCTAAATAGCTTATGACCAAAATTACCTTGCTTCAGTCACTATTAAAGTATGCAATTAAAATAACTAATATTTCATCTTTAATTCAATCATCAGTAAATAATGAAAAAAAACACCACACTTCATGCGTATATAAATATATTTACAATTTTTTTTTGCCTACATGATGTGTCATTAAATTAACAAATTTCAAATTGTAGTAAGCATTATTTTTTAAAACCAATGAATGTAATTGTATCAGCCATTCAACTTCAGCATTTAAACTGATTTTATTTTAAGCATGCAACCATTAAATTCTATGCTGAAATATTTAAAATAAGTTTTTAATCAAGTAATAAAGTTATAAAATTTAAAATGTTTTCACTGTATAAAGAAACTTCAGAATATCTGTCACTAAAATTCAGTGTAAAACAAGTCACATGCATTAATATTTTAGCATGGTGTTCCTGTTATGTTATTTTATGATTATTTCAAAACGGACTCTCTCTCTTTCTCTCATATATATATATATATATATATATATATAAAATAGCCAGTTACAGACATCTGCTCAGGCACATTTGTGTTTGTACTGCAGTGCTCACCTGTGGTTTATACTGCAATTATGGTGAGCAGATCTTAGTTGCAGTTTCTGGGAAAGAGCACATAATCTGTCATGATCAGCAGTTTGAACAATGCTAGTATTTCACATGGTCATGATAACTTATGACTTTGTGCTTGCACAACCATAGATGGCTTCCAAACAGTTTCGTCTACCCAATTTCACTCACAAGGTTTGGATCAACCTATAATTTGGTTTTCAGGCACTTCTCAAATTGATAACATTAAGAAATCACATTCCTGACAAATCAACTATGGTGAGATTTGAATCCAGGTCTCATGCTTGGAAAGTGAATATTCTAGCCACTAGGCCATGTATTATATGTGGGGATACTAAAAAACTATTGGGTTGACCAAGAAGCCCACAAAAATCTTGTTTGGTCATTTGGTTAGTTTCTGGGAAATGGGTTGAGCATTCTCTCTTTATCTCTCTCTTTCGCACACACATACACACACATGTGTACTCTGTAAAAATGACTGATTTATTCTCTTTTGCATTGTATGAATTTTTGGTTCTAAATAATTTTAATAAATTTCAATACATACTTTACAGTCTTTGATCAAGATATTCATTCCATTTGTAATACTGAAGTACAGATTGCCAGGTGAATTTTAATTTGAAAAGGATTTAAAAAAAAAAAGTACAACAAATGAAGAAATTAATGGCATGAAATATTATACATTTTGGTGAAACCTAAAATTGAACATGATACTATATAAGCAATTTGGACACAGTGATATTTTAGGTAAAATTGAACATTCCTAGGGAAGTTATCTACATTATATCAGACTGCATAATAAATTGTTATTAATCAATGTTGTTTTTTTCAGGATATATATCTTATGAGAAATATACCATGAAAGTTCCAGCTTATTATATCTATCCTTATTAAAAATATTGATAATTTATTTTTCAGGGTGTCAGGGTTTCTTATGTAAACAAAGTGTAACTTAAATTTTTATACATAAATAAATCTAAAAATATATCAGAAAACATTTGATTAACATTATATTCCATATAGCTGAATAAACTATATTATTTTACATGTTAATATGGGTTTCTTGTCATTCTTTAATATGTATTGAATTTTAATTTTTTATTGTTTTGACTTTAACTTGTAGCAATTTGTATTGCTTTCCAAAGATCTTTGATGCACTTGTTTATGCAGGCATGCATAAATATACTCCACAAGAAACTTGTCAAGTGGTTGGAGTCACTCCTGCACCTTGGCAAAATAAACATGTGTTGAACTGCCTCCTAGATAAATGTTGTTGAAGAAACCAAGTCAGAGATACATGGTCGATATGGTACAACATCCCAACAATATCACCAGACTCATTCTTTTGTCAGGTGGGCTGTGTATGAGATGGTATTCTTGTCCAGCAGAATTATACTCTTACACAAATGCCCTGATCCCCTTTAATCAACAGCTTCCTCAGTTTGTACAGGGTTTCACATTATCTGACTTTAGCCACTTGACCCTGCAGAATGATGTCCATGACTAGTGTACCTTTTGCATCCCAGGACACAGTTTCTTCACAGACTACTTGACTTTGAATTTTTGTTGTGTTATTTTCAGATCAAGGAATCAATTTTTGTCCTCAGGGTAACATGATGCATCCACACCTCACCACCTATAATTATGTGCAGAGGTACAAATAGGGCTTCAGTCACTTAACTCCATGTCCTTATGAAGGGTGCTTATGCATTCATGCATTTATAGGACAGGTACACCAACCTTGGTAACAACTAAGTAGAAATGAAGCAGAGTATTGCTGGTAACATATAAGCAACAATTTATTTGTACAGTAATAAACATGTTGGTATGTACCTTAATTTTGGGGCATCCCTCTAACATCTCTTTCACAAGTTTTCTATTGGATTAATATATATATATATATATATATATATATATATATATATATATATATATTGTGTGTATTTAGGAAGCAATCCTTCTTTCATGCAAGTTTCATTGAATATAACAGACAAGGTGGTTTAAGTTTTTTATACAATTTCTCATGTGATCTTATAATTTTTTTTTCTTTTCGGTAGATAAATAAAAACTGTCCAATTGTTGTTTTTTTCTGAGCACTTTCGACTACACATTTAGCCATTTTCAAGGTTGAAATATATTAACTGTTAACAAGAAATAGATTGTTGTATGTATAAGTTTCATTTTCAAAACATGGTCTATATATATATAAATATATATATATATATATATATATATATATAGGGAGAGAGAGAGAGAGTGAAGGCCATTCCTTTATTTTTATATCTTTGAAACCTTTCTCTTCTTTATTGGCAATATGGGCAATAGTCAGCTTTGCCCAATATGAAGGAACACTATCTTGCATGAATATTATCTTTCACTTTAGTTCTTCTTAGTTGTAAACTGTACTACTCAAAAAATTCTAAGAACTTACAGTAATTAACTGCATTTATATTATCATCAAACTTGAAGGGAGCTATAATTTTCATTATTAGCCCCAAACCTTACACTACTTGTCCACTGTTGTCTTCTAAGTCAAAAAGGAATCAACCTTTAGCCCAGCCATCAGGTTCGTCCACTGCAGCTCTATTTTCATCACTTTAAACAAAGTAGCAACAATGACATTTCTTCATTGAATATGCCCTTAATATGTGAAAATAGAATATTCTATGAACCAAGGAATTTACAGTTAGTAACTGTAAAGATGTAAGATATTTCTTAATAATATACTCATAATTATACTTTCAATGAAATGATTAGACCACTAAAAAGTTATTCATCAATGAATGTTTACCTTATGTTGCAAGCAGAAAACAATGTCTCTTTATAAGAAAGCATTTACAAGACAAACTCTGAAAAAATTATGTAATAAGCTTTATTATATAGGCGCAAAATATTTCTCATATCAGGTAGGTGATTTATATATATATATATATATTTGTTTGTGTGTTTCATGTAATGCGTTTTGTTCCTTAGGACTTCATTGGACTAGGTTTGTTTACATTGATGCGACTTACACATTTGCACAAATGAGATGTTGGAAATTTTTAATTTAAAAAAAAATATTTTTATTTATTTTTTTTTATGTGTTTTGGGTATTTAATAGCAAAGATGATGGAAACAAAAAGAAAAAGAATCTAAATGAAATTGGCTCAAAACACATAATAAAAAAAAAATTTTTTTTCAAAATTTAAAATTCCCATTCATGTGTACGTGTAGTTGCATCAATGTAAACAAACCTAGTCCAATGAAGTACTAAGGGATGAAACACTGCATACAAAATCTTTTTCCATTTAGTCATACATCTTTCCTCCAAAATTGTTCTTGATATATAAAAAATTATATACCATATATATATATATATGTGTGTGTGTGCACATGCATATGATATACATTTTTACACTAGATGTCTAAATTTTGTTTGTAATTAAGTTTTTTTCATTATGTTAATGATATAAAAGCAACTTTAATAAGTTTCAGTTCATGGATAATGGCTGAAAAGTATAATAATGATAATGTTCTTTGTAAATCAGTGTTACATCTAACTATAAAATAATGGTCCAAGGGTAAGTAGTGTCTTTACAGGCATGTTAAGCTAGAGTTTACCATTTAAAGCAGCTCTAAATTTGGCTTATATTATGAGTCATCAAACTGCTTCCTAACACTTGCCACAAGAGATATCCTATACCACATATGCTATAAGAGAAATAGTTTTGTAATATTATAACTGTTGTAACATTTTTAATATATAAGCAACTGATGTTAAATATTGAGTAAATTAAATAATTCTGTATATCCTGAATATCCCAAATAAATAATAAAATTATCTAAAATCAAACTGATAAAATAGAATGTATGACAGTTTTGGAAATGCTATGACACTAAGAAATTACTGACAAACCAGACCTGAGGGCTTTCAGAAATCTTTTCAGCAAATTGACAAATTGTTAATATCATTGTTATATTGACTGTACAAAGAATAAATTAATTTCATATAATTTTTATACAGCTAATACAGTAATTGTTATCATTTGTTTACTGACAATTCTCTTTTTACAAAGGTCATCACAATATAAAAACTTTATCTTTCCTGTTGATATTATTATAAGATCATATAGTTATTTGCTAAAATAATGGCCAGAATTACATGGAGAGTGGTTGTCATTTACTCTCAGAATACTATAAAATGACTTTCTAATCAAGAGCCAAACAGCATTTGGCAGCCGTTTTCTTTTGCTTAATGAATGATAATGCTGCCCTTTGTTGGAAGGACACAAGCTGAATAGACAATAATCAGTAGCCTATGCCTTCCCGCTGCATGACCCTAGTCACATGTTACTTTTGCCTATTACCTGCATTTCTTTGTTGCCCCACAGCCAATCTTTATCTGAGGCACATAGCATCTATTATTGTTTGATTTGATAACAATTACTCTGAACAGAGTCTGGTGGCAAAGTAATTTGTGTTATGAAAAGAAGAGTAATTGAAATTCTCCACTAAATGCAACTATTAATCTTGCAAAGACCAGAATAAAACAATTTTTACACAAGATAGAAAATGCACAAATCAGATTAACTTTTGCATTGAATGCTATTTATTTTACTATTTGTTCTGTGCCTAATATTGTTTGATTTTCTGAAAAGCCTTATATTCAAGAACAAAATCCTAATGTTCATTTAATAAACTTTTAATCCTTATTTTTTGACATCATGGGTTATTTGAAAAATTACAGATTAACTATCATAAAAATGAGAGAAAAAAAAACTTGTAAGACTTGAGAATGGGAATCCAAATTGGATGTGAGTAATCAAACAAAAAACTACTATAAGTTAATCATTTTTTGTTATGCTGACTTTATATAGTATTTTTCAATACTTATATTAATTTATTTTCTTGACTTTCACCAATCTACCAATAAGTTGATAAAATACTAGATTTATAATGCATTATATGAAAATGAACTCCTGCATTTGTACTTACATTTCTATGTATGTAATCAAAATGAAATGCACAAAATCATTACACATGCACACAAATTTTATATATATATATATATATATATATACACACACACACACACATATATATATATATGAGAGAGAGAGAGAGAGAGAGAGAGAATGTGAATAAGTATGTGTCCTTACAGCAGCATATTTTGTTTTTATTCAAATGCATGCATATATGTTATTTATTAATTTAAGTGCATGAGAAATGATTAGGTTACAAAAAAACAAGTGTTTATGTCTATATGTCTTTTTCAAGATGTCTACATTGATTTCAAATAATATTGTTTCTAAATAATCAGTTTAAAAAAAATGTATGACTTGGAGGAGCACAATTCTGACAAAAATATAAACGAATTCATGAAAAACAAAATAAATTGAATTGTTGTTCAAATTAATTTGGTTTTCAAACATTACCAAATATACTCATTTGTAGCAGTCAAACATCTCTGTTCATTTTAGGTGTGATATAGCTATAAAAATGCATTCTGTATCAAATGAATAAGTCAAAAGAAAAAGATTATTGGCTGAAGGTACATGACGACCTCTGTTCCAACCTAAGATTCATTCTGATCTGATGTCAACAGACAATTTCTCACTGCATTAAAGATGGATGAATCCCCATAGAGGCATGTGTATCATATAGAAAAGGCAATGATGATTGGGAACAAATTAACTTTTCTCTAGGGACATGGGATAGGAATGCCTATACAAGTGTGGTAATTGTTAATTTTCACTCCCTACATAATGAGTTTTCCTGCTTATAATGAAGCATCTCTGATATCATCCACCCAACACGCTCCACACTCATAAGATTTACTCAAGTTAATTACGATTTATTGAATCAAAACAATGTCAGTACAAATATTTTGGGGACTTGTTAAAAGACAATTGTGTTATTTGTAAATCAATATAGCTATTGTCCTTATTTGAAGAAATGAGTATTTCTTCTTGAAATGATTAATTATATGATGGCTCATATACTCTTCATTTTTATCAGCAGTTCCAGCATAATCAGATTATATCAATTACACGCTTGTATGTATCATCAATTTTATATCTATCTTAGGAAAACACTTGTAAAAAGCTGTGTTTTTTCCTTGCACTTAAAATAAACAACTGAAAAAAATTCCAATTTATTCAATACGTCTAATATTTTCTACTCTATATTTAATTAACTGTTATATTCAATTTAAATTAAACAAAATATCTTTACACAAAAATTGGTGGTGAACTTAGAAATGTCTTTAAACAATGCTATATCTGGAAGCTATGCACCCAACCCCATACACACACATCTGTAAATAATTCTGAGACATACTTTTTCCTAATTATCATATAATTGCAAATGTGATGTTTGACTTTTGAATAATTAATTTTAAAAGTTTTATCAGTATTATTTAAAATTTAACAGTAGGTGTTCATTATATATTTGCTTATATTTTGTCTTATATGATGATTTTCCATTTCTACATTACTGTTGCATCCAATTTACAGGTACTGATTGTTAGAATTATCAATATGTAATTAATTTCAGTGCTTCAAAAAAAAATCATAAAGGCAGCTATCGTTAAGAATTAAAAATTTGTAGATTCAGTTAATATGTTTGGTTGAAGCAATAAAGTACATAATTCATGATATGTCGAATCTCTCGCCTGAAAATCCATAAAAGTTCTACTTCTGAATAATTTAATGTTTGTATTTGTTTACAAGAATTTATGAATATTTAGAATCAAATGATCTTTAAACTATTTGATTCTCAATATTCATAAATAATAGGCAGTGAAAACTTGGATAACTATCAACAAATTTTGAATCAACACAATAAATAGATTTTAAAATCTTTTTTAGCTCTCCAAAGTGACAAGGTGATTCTATTTGATAAAAATAGCCAACATTGGTTGCTATGCTGTTCTCAGCTACTTGCAGATGACAAAGCTAAATCTCAAGTAAATAGATGGAGATGTGACCTGAGTAGATAATGTTCTTCCTCCTCCTACTTCTTATGCCACTATTAAGTGAATGGTTACTGAATCAAAGCATTGGAGAAAAAAGTTTGGAAGATGATGCCAGGTCATGTAGACACTAAACTCTTACCAAATAAAAAAGCATTGATCATCAGCATGACATATTAATGGATGATGACATCTAATCATTTTGTATATAGTTCTACAAGTAGATACTGTCTATAAAAGAGTTCAGAACATTCTGACAAACAAGCTGCCTTTGACAAAGTTTTCTGACTAGAAATAAGAAAGGTATCAGATTTATGATGTTCCATAATTATTTATGTCATTTTAAGATGGATCAATCTAATTTCAAAAATTGATTGATAACTGTGAAAGAGATGGGCTTACCATTTTGAACAAAAAAGCAATCAGAGCAGTGAAACTATCATACTTCAACTCCTTAAAAAACTAAAACAAAAACCAAATGTAAAAATATGCAACAATCTTTTGAAAAAGTTGAACAGGAATCAAATATTCCAGGAATCATAAACTGAAATGCCAAAAGATTAGAGACAACACTAGTTCGTTATCCCCTATGTATAGAAATAGACTCAATCAGATGATATATGGGTGACATAACAGGTAAATAGGTAGTGTAATTGTGGTAGCCATGGGATTCAGACTGACTTGGGAATCATTGTCGGGATCAGAAATATGGAGCGTGTTATTTCCAAGATATTTGACCGAAGTTTTTCATGCAACACCAGCAGGGGTACGCTAGGAATATGTGCATTTCAGACATATATCAGCAACCTATGAAAACTGCAGATGCCCGCACGTGATACAAGAAGAAAACTACAAGTGAATGACAAGAGGAGTAATCACTGAACATTGTATTAAATAACACTTTCCTTC
>OZ038496.1:46151012-46188512 GCA_964036315.1 Acanthosepion esculentum
TATAAAATATATTTTAATAATTTAGTAAATGTTTATAAATTTATGAATAAAAAACTGTTTTTGTATTTATTTCTTTAGAAATTGGTAAATGATAAATGTTGCATTGCATTAGTTCTAATTGTATTAAAATTTAGAAAGTTGTAAATATAAATTTATTCTTGTAAATAAACAATCTAATAAATAAATAGCGATTAATATTTTTGTTGTCAATTCTCAAGAATAAAAAATGTATAAATTCACTTTCGTCATATGTTTAGGTTTTATTACAATTCTAATCTTTAAAATTTTAATTTTTAAAACAATAAACATTGCTGGGGAGTGAAGGCAGTTAAAACAATAGCAGTGTCAATGGGAAAACTCTTCTTTTAACATTCCATTTTTTGCAGACATAAAGGTTCAAGTTTTCAAGGAAAAACTATTTAAGAAGTATATCATTTTTTTCCACAAAAAATAAAATACAATAGATACAGGGAAAGTAAATAAAGAGTTTAAAATAAGAATAAGGTCTGTTGCTCATAAACAATATAAGATTAGAAATAACAAATAAAATTCAAAAATATTTTTCGCTGTTAATATTTTTTCCTATTTCCAACATGGATCCATGTACCATAGTAACAATGCAGTACTAACTACAAGTTGGACTCTATATTTAACTACATTGTATCTACTCTGGCTTAAAAATAGCAAATAACAGGTGATTTTTAAAAATACATGATTTAGCATGAAATTCAAAGTATAGCTATTATGAAATTAACCATCAACTTAAATAGTTACCATACCAGTTGTTTGTTATGCCTGTGTTCTGCTTAAACTAAAGTTATCTATTTTAATAAATGTTATTACTTCTTAGTTAACGTTCATTGATATACTTTCAATTTTGTTTATGTTTTATTTTTTTAAAAATGAACCTGAAATAATTTTTCATAAACATTTTTTTACATAAGACATATAGCAACATTTCTAAATTTATAGAATAGTAAATAGCATTTTTAAAATGTTTATATTTTCTTTTTCTTTCTAAAATAATTTTTAAATAGATTAAAATAGAAAAATAGTGTGTGCAGTTCAGTACAAGAACATGAAATATCAAACTGAAATGTCCATCTTCTTAGTACTGATAGTTAATACAGATAATATTAAAGAAATTGATAATAAAACTTTAGCAAAAGCCTTTTCTCTAATAATTTCTCTGAGACTTTAAAAATCTACAAAACAAATATAAAACCAATAAAATTGAAAGTCACTCTAATAGGCAAGGCAAAATTTTGCTGGAGAAATAGGAAACTGGTTAGCAACAGATATTGATCTCTGTGTTTAAAGCTATGAATTTAACAGATTCCAAATGGCAAGAAAATTACATCCCTCCCTCTTCATCCAGAAAGAAAAATAGAAATTAAACCAAAATCCAAATTCTGATTTGTAAGTGAGACATAGTTGCTGGCAGTAGGATTCAGATAATCTCATTGGCTTGTTTTCTGGCTAACACAATCAAAAGAAAGAATGAATTGGCTCCTTATAAATAGTTCACATGAAGAATAGATTAAGAAAGAACAAAAATGACCAATTATTTGGTAATAGTTACACGATTCAGAGATATTTATGGATTTGTTTTATTTCTGGACAAGAAAGTTGAATTAAGAACAGATTCTCAGAAAATTCCTTCATCGAATGTTTCATTTAGAGAAATAAAAAAAATGAGTATTTATCAAGACAAAGAATTTGTAAGCAACATTAGAATGCTCTCAAGAAGATTGCAGACCAAGAAATATGAAGCTCCTTTCAAAATGATGTCTTTCATAAACCAAACTCATCTTGAAAATAACTTAATGCATTTCATATATTTACTATTTATAAATTCATAATTATATTATTAATATATGTTGAAAAGATAAAAATATGAAAGAGCAAATTTACTTCATTACTGCAAGGATTCAAAGCTTAAATATGGAAAGACAATAATATTATTGTTTCTTAAATTTTAGCAATCCAGAAATAATAAACATTATAATTTTAATGTTTCATAAAATTTTGTGTGTGCACATGCACACACAAAGACACAGAGATATTTAAAACCATCTTCTAGAAGTGCCTGTATTTTAAAATTGAGAGTTTAACACTCTTAACATTAACATTATTTATTGTTATAATGATAAAAAATGTGTACATAATATAAATTAATACAAGTTTGACTAAGGACTATATGCAGTAATTTTTTAAAAAACTTTTCTTGCTTACATATACAAGAATGGGCACCTCAAAGTGATGTAATGGTTAGTAAGCTTGTCTTACTAGAACAATTACAACTGAATAATGAGTTTGATCCTTACTAGGTGCCCCATATTTTCTGCCTTTTGCCACATCTAAGTTATGCTTAGAAAATCACCATATACAAGAAGACATGTCTGAATTCAATGCATATAAATATTGTCCAAATATTTGTGATCTAGTGCTTTCAACCATACTTCTTGCCATTATCAAGATGAGGGAAAACTAGATGTTATTGAAAGTTTTAAATTTTCAATGCATTTAAACTTGGCCTTATAGTGTTGCCTCATGAAAATATAGTACGTAGTGCAATACACATGAAAAATTCTTCACTTTAATTCATATTCTTCAGTTGTTAAATACTTTCAAAATCGAAGAATGAAGATGTTTTTTTAGTTTGCAGTTTCTTGATATTATATGTGCTTTAAAAATCTGAAACTATTTTTTAGGACTGTAAACATTTGGACAATATTTGCATTCATGGGATTGATCCAGACACACATTTTCTTGTATATTGCTATAAAGGTTATATTACTATAAAATAAATATTTAGTGGGTACACATTTTTGAGTAATGTGTTTAAAAACAAAAAAACAGTGAAATTATGCATTAAAAATCTTATTAAAGAAAATATGCTTTCTAACAGGAACTGAACCTGTGTTCCTTTTAATTTGGGAAACAACTTTCAAGCCAAGTGTGCTTTACTACTGAGCCATGGGAAGACATCACATCAAAGAAAGTCTCAGTTACCCTATTCATGAAATGCATCTCTCATTGAAACTTTTTGAAGTTTATATCTGCTAACTTTATTTTTGTGCCAAAAACATAAAGTCATTTTTTTAAATTAATGGATTTTTCAATCCAACATTATTTATTATTACTATAAATGTTATATCTAGTGGTACATGTGTTTGAATAGACAGGTTTGTTTCCTGTCAGGGGCATATTTTCTTTAATAAAACATTTGATGTCTAGGTAAGGAGACATTAATTTCATTGTTTAAAAGATAGGGATATCTAAGCAAGTGTAGCCACCACTAAATATAACATTTATAGTAATAAGAAATAATGCGAGATTGGAAAATTTATTAACTGCTTAAAAACTACTTTATTCTCTTGTAAAAGCAAAGATAACTAAAACATTTTTAAAATTTGTTGTTTGCAATCTTTTAACAAATTTGTATAATAATGCACATTATTTATACATCTATATAATAAATGCAAATGACAGTGTGTCACTGTGTCGCACTTTTTCAATTTTACTCCTAGAGGCTGTCGCCCAACATATCATACCATTTTGGAATCAGTCAGACTCCGTAAGCAAATTAAAAACATCCTGAAATTTTGAATTCATAAGTTTTTATTACTGCGATTGTTTTTGGTGATATTTTATGTGATTTTTTGCAATTGTATGATAATTTTTATAACTTTAAAATAAATTTGGGAATAATCAAAATATGAAATAAAAACCATTGTTTGTATAGAAAGTAAAGACCTACGTACATCAAACTGTATTTAAATTAAGTGGTGGCAGAAGAATTATTGTTGAATTTTTAAAAGGTAATGCAATACTTAAATGCAGTGATCAATTTTGAGTTCTTCTGTAGCTTATTGTTGCCTATCGCATCTACTCCCCTCTACCTATTGTGATGAAGGCCCAATCAAGATCCCTCTGCAGGAGCTAACTTTAATGCTGTCCAATAGGGTGGCTTTTAAGCTAGTATACTTATAAATCTCCCAAATACTTGTATTGATTTCATCTGAACTATATACAGTACTATAAAAAAATTAATGAACTTGTTTGTACTTGTGTATACATATTTTTGGTAATCTTTAACAATTGTGCCTGCAAAAAAATCTGTTAAAAGGACAGTTT
This sequence comes from Acanthosepion esculentum, assembly GCA_964036315.1. NCBI lineage: Eukaryota > Metazoa > Mollusca > Cephalopoda > Sepiida > Sepiidae > Acanthosepion > Acanthosepion esculentum. Next base: position 46,155,153 of record OZ038496.1, read on the forward strand.
TTTCTTGTGACACTGCTATTATTTTAACTATATTCACTCCTCTGCAATGTTTATTGATTTAAAGAGTGTTGATTAGAATTGCAAAATTTATTTATTAAATTGTTTATTTATACTATTTATTTATGATATTGCTTATTGGAATGGTTGGCAAAACATTGATAATTTGCCAATCAATCAAACCTTTATAAATTGGTAAATAATAAGGATTTCTTTATAGTTGGTTCACATGTTTTAATAATTTAGTATATATTTATAAATTTATGAATAAAAAAACTGTTTTCATATTTCTTTATAAATTGGTAAATGTTAAATATTGCATTACATTAGTTTTAATATAACTGTATTAATTTTTAGAATATTGTAAATATAAAATTATTCTTTTATAAACACTAATAAATGGTGTTTGATATTTTTATTGTAAATTCTCAAGAACAAAAAAAATGTATAAATTCACTTTCATCATATGTTTAGGTTTTATTACAATTACTTTTGCTTTTTAAAGCAATAAACATTGCCAAGAAGTGAAGGTAGTTAAAATAATAATGGTGTATATGGAAAAAAACATCCTTTTGACACACCATTTTTTGCAAGCATGAAGGTTAAAGATTACCGTATTTTCTATATAAAAAACAAATCCTTTAAGAGACAATATTTTACCAAAGAATTCATATTCCATTACTCCAGTATATGAACTGAATTTTTTTCATTTCTTGCAGTCATATGTTTATAGTAGCTTATGAAATATGAAAATGTTCAAATATGTTAATTATACAATTATTTGTATATTAAGTATTACTTAAGTAGAAACTTTCTTTGTAACAAAAAATATAAATTAAAATATTAATTACAAGCACATAATATTCAAAGAAGTCAGTTAACAGTAAGAATAATAACACTACCTATTATTGTACACACTACAAAATTACTTTTTTAAGTCTCATTGATTTCTTCTTTTATTAAGTCATTTTCATTTGATTTATAAGAAAGTTTTTGTTGTTAGATCCATTTCTTTAAATCATTATCTTCAGGTTAAAACTGCTCTAAACACACTAGAAAATATTTTCAAAGCACAGTTGAACATAAAGACATGATAAAATACTTGCTAAAATCAACTAAACATTTTCTAAATGAGCAAATACTGTTTCTTCTTCCGTGCAGTTATAATATATGGATAGCAAACTGTTATGTCTTAAAAAGGTCAAGCAATATCAATTTATTTATAAAGAATCCAAAGATTTTATGAGGAAGACAACAACTTTAATTTTGTTTTGAAATCTTTACTGAATAAGCTTTCATAATTCAAAAAGTCTGTTCATTAACTTGTTATTGTTTAACTATTGGAGCAGCTTTCTTTCTGGGACAAAAACAATGTTCAGTAAAGATATAGGAATGGAATTTTCAATAAGAAAGGGTACAAGGTTGGATATATACAAAAGGAAGTCTGGAAACAAAACTGAATGACTGGATAATAAGATAATCAGGATATTGAATGCGAATAATCATTAAAAATACTTGAATATAGGATCAAAGTCCATAAAACAAAAAGAGATGAAAAGTAGAATAAGGAAAGAGGAATTTGGAAGATTTCAGAGACAGAATTAAACAGTAGAACATGATAAAGGAAATGAATACCTGCAAAGTATCTATAGAAAAGTATTCCAGATTTTTCTGAAACTAGGCAAAGGAAGGACTTTTCAAATCTGCAAACAACTATATATTCAACTTCATTCAAGAATTAACCTATATATATATATATATATGAGAAATATCAAATATGGATCAGAATCAGACAGGATGATAAGATAAAGGACAGATAGGAAACATATATCAATCTAACATGTTTCACTTTTATTAAAGCTTCATCAGAGATTGAGTGAAAACAGACAAAAAGACAGAACTTCAGTATTTTCAGTTTTTTGGGGATCAATTCTCATTGGTCAGCTACATATCACATATGCAACTGACCAATGAGAATTGATTCATATGTGTGTGTGTACATTCGTTAAAGACTGTCTATATTTATGGGGGAAGAGTGCTTGCTCGATATTAGGGATACAGTGTTTGTAGATATAAACAATGTAGATATAGAAATCAACACTGCATGGTTCCTTATATTGTATCTGCTTAAGAAGACTACCAGTCATTCTTTTTAATTCATGTTGATTATTATAGAAACTCTGTCTACTTTATATTGAGCATTGTTTCTTAAACCAATGTTGCTTTATATGTTATTTGTTGTTATCATTAATAATGTTGTTTTGTTTATATCTATTACTAATGTTATTCTATATGGGGATGTGTAGGATATATAACAGTTATTGGTGTAAAAAGTAAAATTTGAAAGCCAAGTTCTGACTGAGTCTGTTATATGCCCTTTCACATTAATGCTCTTGAGAAAAGCATAAATCCATTTCTTGCTACAGGTTAAATATCATGTTAGATTGGGCTATCTAGTCTTGGGTGGCAACCAGTCAAGAAGAAAGACAATTCTGAATTCAAAGTTATGGAGTAGGCAACAAAAAGCACTATGTTACTTTTCCCAAGAAATCATGACAATTCACAGATAATAATGAAAAGGAATTTATGGAGAACAAAGATTGCCTAAGTTTCAAAGGTATATTAGAAAAAAAAAAAAAATATATATATAGATAGATAGATAGATAGATAGATAATATTAGTGATCAGTATGGATATTTCCAAAGAAATAAATATAACCTCATGAAATTTTAGTGTTTGTGCCTTTTATAATTAATATATATATATATATATATATATATATATATATATATATATATATATATACACAAACATTTCTATATAAGTGATTGATATATAAAGATTTTTCTAATGTAAAAAGTAGTAATATATAGAATTACACTGGTAACAGAAACAAATTTTTGAATGTACAGCAGTTGCCTGGTATCAGAGAATTCCATTTTTAAAGTATACAGTGATTACCAGACAGCAAAAAAAATCTCTCAATAATTTAAAAACATAAAAATAGTACAATATGCTGTTGAAAGTATTTCCAGAGAGGTGCTGAAAGGTTCTCAGTCCAACCCACTTCTAAAAAAATCTAACCAAACTTCTTAGTAGGACCAAAAACTTTTCACCATGCCCTGTATTTACATAAAAGTAAAAAGTAAAAACTAAAATTAATATCATCTAACTTTATTTCTGAAAAAATAAAATAAATAAAACATCTCTATCAAATATTTTTTTAAATCATACAAAAACTTATTCAAGTTGCATTTTTGCAGTGTACTTAATTTTTGTGTGTGAGAGCAAGCCTGATATAAAGTGTCCATATTGTGGGCCTAAAGAAGACATGAAAGGCTTCTACTGGATGCTAGTGGCGCCACTGGCTCAGATGAAGCAGGATTCTAACAGTGATCTGATCAGAGACAGCTCAGCGGTCAGTGTGGTGCAGTCAGCCATGCACTGACCTCTATCATCAATATGGAAGATGATATACTTTCTTGATCAAAAATATAGTGGCAGATGCTAATAACTAAAGTATTCTGACAAGTGAGAGCTAATGGCCATGAAATATGACTGTGGTCAACAAGGTTAGGCTTTGGGGAAAGATTGGTAATATAAAATTATTCATGCCTCAGAGAATGCATATCGTTTGTGGCTACATCAGCATAATTAATACTGTGGACTTAGGTGGAATCATGGTTTCCACTGTCTTCCCCAGCAATATAGAATTCTGAGCAAAGCATATTGATTTAAAATTAATTCAGCTCTACTTGCCTTCATTGTAAGATATTTAAAAATAAAAAAATATGAACTTCTTCCTTCATTGTAGGAGTAAATTTAATATGGCTAACATTGAAAAGTATTTCTGTTTTACAGATACATAATTTAAGCTAAGGATATTGATTTTGCATGGATACAGCTTTCTTTGTATTTCATTCATAATGTTTTTTTACAAAAAGAATAGATTATATTTTGATTTGTGTGTGTGTGTATGTATATATATATATATATATATACATATAAGGGGGAAAAATGATGAATGCTCTATATTTTATAAAACAAATGTTTTTCTATTTTCCTAACTGACAGTTAATATTCATCAAACTTATAAGTTCCACATCTAGATTCAGATTGATAAATGTATTTCCTTCATTTAACTTGACATATTAATCACTCTTAGCAGAGTAAAGAGTGCAAAGGAAGGGAGAGAGAGATTACAAGAGAACTATAATAATAACATAAGAAATGTACCTGCTAGGTCCTGTTTACACAACAGTTTGTAGTCACACTGTGATAAACATAGAAGTTTTGGAAATTAAATAAGTACATGCTTCAGTGACCAACCTAAGAGCCATGTTGCCTTGTAAAGAATAAAATCTCTCCCTGTGATCAAAGAACAAATATGAATTATAACATGGAATAGATGTGAACTTGAGTAATCAGATTGAAAGGTTCAACAAACCAATTACCAAGTGATGAATATTTACATATGAAGAGTGGAATAAAATAATGAGCAATGCAAAGTTTGATAAAAAATAATCTTCCCTATTTCTGTTCATCTAAGTTAGTGCCGTGGAGGAAGAGTTCAAGGCCTCCAGAGTTGAACACAAAAGTATAAAGAATGTTAGATCATTTGAAAATCATATACATGGAGACAGTTTTGAAAGATTTTGATTGATTGGTTGATGTTTTTACAGTTTATCAACCATTTGTAGGTTATTTAAAGTTAAAACATATTTTTAGATTGTAAGAATAATTCTTCTTTTTTTAAGCGAATAGTGTATTAACAATTATTTGGGGATAATAATGATTTTCAATTTCAAGTCTTACTATTTAACCCATATATGGGTGGAGAAGAGGTGGAATCATACTTTTTCCAAGGTTATTTGTGTGTAAGTGAATGCAATGAATCCAGCTGAAATTTGAACTTGGCTTTCTAACTTCTCATTCCGATACGTTATCCATTTCACCACTCATACATCCAAGCTTATAACACCTGGTATTTCCAAGTGGCCACCCACCTAAGTACTGACAAGGTTCAACATTGCTTAACTTCAGTCATCAAAAGAGACCCTGTGTTTAAATGTGATATAGCTGTAATCCAGCTTTGAAAGGATGGATCTTATAAGGAGTAAAATTTATAATTGATTGCAAATCTTTTTCTCATAAGTTAATATATAAGCTGCTCAGAGAGACATGACTATTTCCACACAAATATCTTTACATAAAAATTATATAACCAAATAAGAATGTGAACAAAAATGTAAGCATGAGGGTTACACTGAAAGCTTCTTAATTTATTATGTTCCTCCACAATATCAGAAATTAATGTTAGCAGTATGACAGTAAAAATTGAACCTTCCGACTAATAACCCATTTCTTTTCTTCTTGTTATAGACAGCAGCTGAATGGCAGTTTGGTAAAATAGCATCTGACATGAAAGTGCATACAAAGCAAAGAGTTTCTTTAAATTCCTCAATGCAGAAAAAATTGCATCTATTGACATTCATCAACACTTGCTGAATATTTACAGGATGTAACAGTGAATGCAAACACAGTTAAGCAATGGGTAATGTGTTTCATCAGTAGTAATAGTGAAAACATAATGGTTCACTTCTATGGGTTTTTACAAGCATGTCATGAAGGTTCTTGCTCCTCATTGGGGAAAATGCATAGCTAGTGATAGCGACTATGTGGAAAAATATTTTGTAGCTGAAAACTTGCTCTATCCAACATTGTTATTGTACTCTATGTATCTGTTGTACATTTCATGGAGATAAATAGGATGCATTAATTTTGGAGCATCTCTTATATTATAATAAGTAAATTATATCTAATACTGATTAATAATATTAATATGGTATCAATATTTCAGCTGATATAGTGACTTTCTTATAACTAAAGTTTTATCTGTTCAATAAGAAATAAGTAAAAATTAGTATCTCTAAGAACTTTATCCATTGGTACTTAAATGCCATATGATTGAGGATGCAAAATCCCATTACCACCTCCTGAAAAATATTCTTTCAGAAGCTATCACCTCCTCTTAACAAAAGCTCTGGATTGGCTGTTAATTTACATTGATATAATTTATTGACATGTATATTTAATTTCATACCATTTTCACCAATACACAAGAAAAAGGTTTTTGTTATCAAACTTCTAGAAAGACTTTCTTTAATGAATGCTATTTACATCATCTGTTTTCCAATACTTAATAACAATGTACAGTACACACACACAAACACACATGAACCGATATCATTTAATTAAAAACTAACTAAATCTTTCTTTAATGTTGCTAAATTTATTTTTATTGGTGGATCATAAGAGATTTTTTTTTTAAGTTAAAAGACTTCTTTATGCAAAGTAAACAATTTTCATTTTTATCTGTGATATATTTTTCCCCATTTCTATTTTATGGAGGAAAAAGAAAGAGAAAGTGATATGTGTGTCTATATTTTTATAAATGTACACATGCATTTAGATGCTTGAAATTTTTCTAAATAAATAAATCATGAGTAAAGTTACATAAAAGGAAAAAAGTTTTAATTATAAACAGAATGACTTCTTTTGAGAAAATGAAGGTGAGAATCAATAAATGTAATTTTTGGTGCATCAGTGACTTAATTTTAGAACAATAACATCTAAGAATAAATTCTTTGGTGATATTTAAGTATAGAAAAATAAAACAAAAATAAAAAAAACTATATGAACTATAAAATAAAATTAAAAAAGATCATTTAATTTATATAATCAACAAAAAGTAAACTTAATTACTGAGAGTATTCCCTTTTTACCCAAACTAACAAATGCTAGTAAATACCATCATTTGGCAAATTATGGTTGCTTGTGTTTGCTCTCTCTTTTTATTTTATATTATTTTTTTATTTTTTTTACAAAAAAGTATTTAATATGCTTCTGTAAACTTAGATACCTTAATTAAACTGTTATAGATTTTCGCCTATAATTAATGAACATCTAATGAGTTTGATCTTTGCAATGATGAAAGTCCTGTCAATGTTGGGAAAGGGTAATCAGCAGGTTTTATAATCTTGTTCAATGAAGCAACCTAACATCTCTGACCCCATCTTTTACTGATTTTTCCTCCTCCTCCTCATCTTCTTCTTCTTCTTTTCATTTTGTTTGTAAAATCTGGTTTATTTCGTTGCTACTGTATTTTTTGACAGGTGCTAAAAAATTAATTTGTATGATATTAATTGAGCCAGGCCATTGTGAACTTAACATTAAAATCATTTGCATTTCCTGCTTGAAAGCTCTCTTTGTTGTGGTGCAGTGAGAAAGTATGAATTTGCTATATTAACTTTGTAATTAGGTCCCAGGAGTATTGTTTCTAGCGCAGTTAGCTGCTCAGTTCATTTTACTGTGTATGCTTGGTGCTGTGAGACAGCTCAAAAATTAGTGTTGCTTCATTACATCTTTGGGATGAGGAGTAGAGGCTCCAACTGAACTTTGACAAATGATGGGATAATGGTTAATAAATATTTTCCTTCATTTTATATTCTCTCTTCCTACAATCATTAAAACAAAAATAATCCCAAAGAAAACATAATTAATAATTATCTGCTCCTCTACATTTATCACAAAAAATAATTTCTTTTACAAATGGTCATTGTTGTTCTTTTGAAGTGTAATCGTTATTAAAGAAAGTAAAATATGTCCATTTAGGATTTTTTTAAATCAATCATAAAGACCATGTTTGGATATATTTTGTAGCTACCCATGTGATATTTTCACAAGTCTCTTAGTACACACATAGATATTAACAGATGATAGATGATACTGAGAAATAAAAGTCCATATTCAAATGTCAGTTTCAAAACAAATGATATTATTACTTGTAGTTCTTAGCATAAACAAACAATATCTTATTTCCCTACTAATATCTTATCATGAACAAAATAAAACTGGTCCATTACTTGAACATCAGAATTTCTAATATTTGTATATAAAAATATGTGGTACAATTACAAAAATTCAAGCAAGGTATATATGGTTCAATATTTAAGAAAGTTTCTTGAGAGCCATACATAAAAAGGAGGTATACATTAAAAGTTGTTTTTTCAAAATATTTCTTTTTTCAAATCAAAAACAAAAAAAATTATTTTATTCAGAGTATGTTTGGTTATTTAGCAGGTTATACATAAGCTTTTCTTGTTTTATAGGGATGACATTGCATGGGCTTTTCTTGTTTTATAAAATGAGCTTCAAGGGGCTTTCTTTGTTTTATAGAATGACCTTCAATGAGCTTTTCTTGTTTTATAGGATTACCTTCCATGGGTTTTCTGTTTTATAAGATGACTTTTTATATACTTTCCTCCTTTCTATATAATATATCCAAATGTCACTGTGTCATATTTTTTCAACTTTACTCCTAGAGCTTGTAGCCCAAAATATCATACCATTGAGTAAATTAAAATCATTCCAGGTTAGATCCGGACCCCAATCCTGAAATTTTTTATTTTCAAATTTTCATTACTGTGAATGCTTTTGGTAATTTTTTACATGATTTTTTAGTGACAAATGATAACAATTTTTATAACTTGGAAATAAATTTGGGAATAATCAAAATTAATTGTGAAATTCAGCGAAAGTTACCAATGAAATAAAAATAATTGTTTGTATGGAAAGTAAGGACCTACATACATCAAATTCTTTAAATTAAGTGGCGGCAGAAGAATTATCATTTAAAAGGTAGGCTTAGATATTAATGTAATATTTAAATACAGCGATCAATTTTGAGTTCTTCTGTAGTTGCCTATTGCATCTACTCCTCCATACCTATTGTGATGTAGGTTCAATGAGGAGCTCTCTGCAGGAGCTAGCTTAAATGTTGCCCAATAGTGTGGCTTTTGAGCTAGTATAGTAATAAATTGTGGAACTAACCAGACACTGAATAGAAGAATTTGTAAAATCTATGACATGTACAGTTAATTAACAATAAAATATTTTAAATATTACAATGATTTTATGATGTCTCAGCTGTAGGATATTGTATGGAGCAATATCTATTAATGATGCCCCAAAATGGTTACACCCATTATCACAAGTAGGAAGAAAAACTGATTTCAAATTCTAACATCCTTCCCTTTTGGTTATCCTTGATAATCATCAATACGCAACAATTATTTCTAAAATGCAATTTGTATTAATTATGGATATTTAATGGAATAAATTAAAGACTAACTCAACTCTACAAGTGCATATTTTACAAACTTGAAATAAGAAGCAAGAGATTTGTCTGCTAGTCTATGGAATTAGAGTGATAATTTGTAAGATTTATTGTAAAAACACCAGGAAGACTAAGTTTAAAGACAGACAATGCCACCTGAGTTCTTAATGGAAGATAATAAAGTATGAGATCCAAAGAAACTAAATTTTGCAACTAATATAGAGTTTACAAGGTCACCAAGTAATTATGATACTTTGATTTTGGAACTGACTGGAGATGGATAGAAATAGTGAACAAAAGTAGTCAGAGATAGTATTTAAATTTTCTATCAGTCACTTTTGTTTAGTTCATTCTTGAGTGTAATGAATTGTAAAACAATTCATTTGTTGTGAAATAATTTTATTATGATGATTTTATATTTTATCAATAATTCAGTATAACAAACAAGAAATACAGTTTCTTAGATAAAGTCAAAATAGCTTATTTAATTGTATCATTCACACTCACAAATTTTATTCTTTTCATTTTATATACAAATTAGTAAGTAAAAGACTTGTTTTGGATCAAGTATTTTCAGTCTAGCATGAAATCTTTTTCCAAGTTTATTTTTCTTTCTCATTTTTTTCTGCTTTGTGATTCAATGACATGATGTCTTAGAAGCAAAAATCCTTTACTGCTTTGAAAGTAAAATTTCTTATTTTGACCAAACTTTGTAATAAATCACTCACTAACCTGTCAGTAGAAGAGAATATGAAATCTTCCAGACATTTGCTCTGTACTCTAACTATTGACGTATACATAAGCAGTATTTGAGAATGTTGCTTTTTTGTGTTTATTTGTTGGTTCATGTGTTTTTTTCTAATAATTCTCAATTGAATTTAGATGTGGAACAATTGTAAAAACTAAGTAGACAGTATAAATTTAAATGGTTAAGAATTATTTATTAAGAAAAAAAATCATCTTTATATTATTTTAATAAGTGTACTTCCCCCATTTCCCTTAGGTGTCCATCACATCTGTACTCTTGAAGGAACTTTGAATGAAATTTTTTATTTCATACATAACTTTCTCCCCATATTTTTCTTCTTTTGCCTAACTACACCTCTGTTGTCAAAATAGTTCTGATTCAGAAACACAACATTGCCTGGATTATGTTACTCAGAATAGTAGAACTTCATTGTTGATGTGATACAAAAAAATGTCAAGAAAATTAAAGGATTCTACTTAAAGCTTAAAAATTGAATACATGGAGCATACACCTAAGGAATGCTAGAGAGCACAGTGGGTGATATATTGTTATTGAAACAATAAAGATAGGGATACAAAGATTGAATAATTTATAGAATAACAACAAACTTCAAATAACAAAGGTTAAAAATGATTCTAATATACTTTATAATATATAAAAACCAGTTATACTCACCAGTAACAGTTGACAGAATGTAATCTAGCAGCCAAGATACAATGTTAGCTGAGATGAGAAATAAAATAAAGAGCAAATGAAAAATTGTGAAAGATTTTAATGATTAAAAAAAGTTAAACATAGGATGATTATAGACACAGAACTTGGAAGGCAAAGATTATGGCAGCATTCACCAACTTAAACAAGTAGACCATCCAGAAGAATTGCAGGAGATTCCTAAGTCATCTGTAGGCAGTGGTTGAAGCCAATGGCGATTTTATTGAATAAATTTACTCTTTAGTATTTCAAAATATTTTTGTATAATTTTGGTAAATATACCTGTTAAAATGAGATGTCAGTGTCATTTTCATTTTTGCATAATTTAGACGACAATTTATCCATCGCACCCTGTACTTAGCTAACTTATATAAAATGTGATTGAAATAATATTGAAAACAACAAGGCATGTATCGATTCTATACTAGTATTGTTCTGCTTACTTGTTTGTACAAATTTTATACTTTTATACCTAAAATCAGAGTGTAGTATCTGCCTGATTGTCATCTTTTCTGAGCTAAAATCAGTTATGCTTTCAGATCAAGAAATTTATATAATAATCATAAACTGGAAGAAATTGGGTAAAATGAGGAGGAGGAGGAGGCACAAGATATGGAAGCTAGGAAAAAATATAAAGAAAACCAGGTGAAAGAAAAAAGTAAATATTTATACATATATATATAGAGAGAGAAAAGGGATGAGATGAAGGAAAGACAAAGACAGGCATTCTTACTGGCTGGATATGAAGAGACAATGAGTGAATGATTGAATGGCAGGTTGGGATGGAATTACAATAGATTAAAATTCTGTATGTAGAGATAGAACAAAAGAAAGATAAAAAAGATGCAGTGTGTGCCTTATTCCTTTTTTATATATGAAACTAATCTTTGTATAACATTTAAACAAAAACATAGTCAGGCAATAAGGGAGAAAACAAGAAAATACATGCAAATGTGAGAGAAGAGCAAGAAATATAAATAATGTTAGTTGTCAACACCCACAGAATTTCTACATGTTCAGCTAGTTGTGTATTATTATCAATTTTATTCATTCTGTTTATATTCTACATGAATAAAAACATGACAACAATCATATATACAGAATATCTCAATCATATATCAAAAATTTCCTTTTGTATTTTTATGTTTATTTCTGTTGAAGACTAAGAAAATAACTTTACATTGAATATGACACTGGTTTTGTTGCTATGCAAATCAGAATACAGTATATATTCTTTAAATTAAAACAATTCTAAGAATTCAAAAGTTTGTAACAGAAAAATTAATAAACCAAATGAAGATAATTTTTAAAATGATTGTGTATTCATTAGTAATAATAAAAAGTATTAATCATACTTTCACAAAAAGAAATAAAAAAAAATTACATGGAGGTTAAAATAATTTGAAATTCTAAATTTACCTTTTAAGATATTCTCTGAAGTAACTGCTGAATTTGTGCTTCACTAACCTAGGTACCTAGAATCAAAGATCAGAATTCAAAGTCTCAGTTTTACTTTCTTGAATGAATTATCTACATGATTTCTATGATAAATTCCTAAAGCTGATTGTTATCTTGATGGATAGTAAGAATACTTTTTATGATTTTGCAAAGATCAAAAATTTTGCTAAAGCAGCTTTTCTTCCTCTGATTATTATCATAATTAAGTATAATAATTAGAGGCAGAAAAACAGCTTCAGCTTTTCAAAATATAATCCAAATAATTATATTAATCTTTCACATGACTATTTGCCTTATTTCACCTTCAAATGTTTTCCCTATTATTATTGAGCAAACTTAAACTATGTCTTAAAATATTCTCTTATGGAGTATCTTTTGTAGACTTTGCAGTCAAATCTTTGACATTATGCTTTTCTGTTTTCCATAAATAGACCTCTAATGTAACTTGGAAGCTATTTCTCTTTTGAGGATCTTAGTGTTGATATTTTCTATCCAATAAATATATGGAAAATATATACTAGTATTATTCTGCTTGCCTGTACCATGTGTTGCTTTAAGTTTGAGAAAATCTTTTCTAGTAAAAATAAATTTTACAAAACTTTCTATTTCATTTTACATTTTTTCATTTTTTTTATTTTAATTAAGGATAAAGTTTTAAAAATCCATGTTAGATATATTCCAATATGTTTTTCATTCAAATATACTTATAAATTAATTTATAACACAAATCTTTTTAAGATGATACAAGTCATCACAGAGACTATTTTGCAAACTAAAACTGGGTTCATTCAGCTAAGGTAAAAAGAGAAAGCAGTTTTAAACAATTCTTTACAATGGTGGTATAAATGAGTTCAAATGTTTTTTTTTAATACACTCCAAATGTATTAAAAATCAACAAATTTTCTTATTCCTTTCACTGTTTATAAAAACTGAGGTTACTCGGCTAGGTTTTAGAGTTTTGCTACAAATTAAATCAGCATCATATTTATAATGGAAGAAAATTACTCCAACAGATTCCATTACCAATATAAAAAAAACAAATCCTCAAAACAGAAATAGCTAATATTACCATACCAGAAAAATTAAAAAAGTTATGTACTGGCTTTAAAATACTATTTATTAATCAAGAGAAATATATATCCTATAATAAATTTACACCTGTAGGACTGCTATATACACCTGTTGACATGGAATTAATAGGATCTTCATTTTCCTAGGATTATTGTGTCAATATAAATATAATTTACTGCTTATATAATTTAAAGAAAAAATCAGAATAAATACACGGAAGTTAACTGACACTCATGGAGTGTGACTGCCAAAGAAATAAGTAAATAATCATTAAAGAAAAGTGAGTTATACTGTTTGAATTTCATTGTCTTCCTGTTCACCCAATGATTTTTATTCCTCACTTCGATCTTTTAATCTGGAGGTGGTTATCCAGTTGTTTCTATAAAGTCCACAAGAAAAACAGCAGCAGGTTCTGTCTTTTCCTTTCTGTCACACTTGCAGCCTTTTACTTTTTTTTATTTTGGAGTGGGGAGCCATCCTTATTAGTGGGCCATCTGCTTCACTCTCTTTTCTAATCCCCTAACTTTCCTCCATTGGTAAAGACACACACACGCACACACACACACATACACGTAGTTAATTAAACCATGAAAATGAGTTTAACAAGTAAATCTAAAATTATCAAACAGAAGCCAAAATCAAATTCAAAGAGCTAAATTTAATAATTTAGGTGAATCCTATTGTTAAATTAAAAAAGAAAATTCTTTTGGAGATTACTATATGTTGCACAATAATATTAAATTAGATCACATTATTTTTGCTTTCATAGATCAATACACAATTACATTAAAATAGTTTAAATATATTTTTCAAATTAGATCTAGAGACAAATTTATTAATCATATTGTTTTTTTAATTAAGTAACAAGTTTCTCTATCTCTCCCTATTTCTTCTTATTCACTAGATAATCTTAATTCTTCTTTGAATCTCAAATTTTTTCAATTTTATTTTGAAAACGTCTGCTCCTAGTGCAACCATTGATTATGATGTTTAATCTCCTCAGATTATTCTACCCTCTTATTTTCAAGGACAAATTTTGCTTTGTGTCCATTTGTTTATATGATTGAACCCATATCATTCACCCAATTCCCAGTTGATCACTGTGTCCCATTAGTCAGGTCTAGTTTATCTTTTCTTCTCTATTCCTTTATCATGTTGTTTATAGTTTTCATTTTTCACTACAAAGGTGATATTTTCTATTGTTTTTTATCAACCTTCATGCAAATGGTTCTGATTATTAATAACTTTGTTTCTGTCTTCAGATGTCCTTTGCATAACTCTGTCCAATTAATTTTGTTTGCAGTTTCTTTTATTCATCTTTTACATTATTTTTTCTTCCACTTTTTGTCATCTGGTTTTTATTAGCCTCTTCTTGTTTATTATACTTTTGTCAACTATTTTTGAGTTTCCAAGGGAATATTAATACTCTCTGCTCTGTTATATGTTTTACAAGTCCTTCAATAGACAAGTGAACTTAGTCTCTGATATTCATGTCTTCTTCCACTACCTTTTCTGTTCACATAGTTTATAACGTTATCCTTAGAATACATAATGTTGAGCATCATTAATCTATTGGTTTTTAGATCATTATTCATTTTTGAAAGAATTACTATAGATACTGTTCATGCTTTTTATTAGATATCCATTATACACTCATGTTTGTAAAATATCACCAATTCTTTTAGGAATCCTTACCTAATTATTTCCTTCATAATTGCGAAGAAAGTTTGTTCACTGTGTCGTACAAGACAATTTTTTCTCTCCAGAATCTATCTTACATATCTACACATCTACCATTTGCCTATGGTTAGAATATTGCTGCCATATATGGTCATTATCCCTGCTATTCACCTTGAGCACCTTGATAAAATCCAAAAAAGAATCGGCAATATTATTGGTCTTGATCTGGCAGCTTGGCTTCAGTCACTTTCCCATTGCTGTAAGGTTGCCTCTATGTCTTTTCTATAAATAATGAATCTCTGTCTATATTTTTGAGATGAGGTATTATGTACAATGTTTACATTGTTCGGACTACCATCCTCATGTTTGTTGCCATATTTATCACAACGTTTCCGCTGTTGTACATTCCAGCCTTCTTCAGATGGTTGGAACTGAACCCTTTATTTCACTCACTGGGGTGGATCTAACTAACGCCTTTATCCAGTATGGCACAGTGGATAAAGGCGTTAGTTAGATCCAGTGACAGGACCCAAAGAGTGTGAGTTCAATACCTGGTTAAGGTGGTGGAGAACTTGGAGAGGGGAATTAACAGAAGATAACTGATAACTGACATCCATTAGATATGGCACGTGGAACTAGAACAGTCTACCCCAGTGAGTGAAATAAAGGGTCAGTTTGACATTCCAACCACGGAGCGTACAATGGCCAAAACATTGTGATAAATATGGCAACAAAGATGAGGATGATAGTCTGATAGTAAATTGTGTAAATAATCAGTCTTTGCTATGGTACCTAGACTTTTTAAAAATTTAAGTGCAGTACTAGATCTCACCAATTTACAGTTGAGCTGGCTAGATGTAGCCGTAAGTTCTATGCTAACAGTTTCTTTTGTCGCACTTCTCACTTGTGGAACTCCCTTCCAGCTCCTTGCTTTCCAGCCAACTTTAATATGCAAAAATTTAAATGCAATGTCAATTGCTATTCACTGTCCACCTGATTACTCTCTTCTCTTCTTGCTCATTATTAATGTTTCTGTTCCTAATTCTTCCATACCCTGTAATCTCTTATGTCTTAGTGGCTTTACTGCCTTGCATGGGGTGATACTGATTAAAAGAAAAAAAAGAAATTTCCCATTTAACTGAATTCCAGTCTGGCACTGAAAAAAATATGTACTAGTGAGTGTACTGTATTAAATATGACTGCCCATTAGTGAAAATGTATCATTCTTGATTTGGTAACACTGATCAAATAATTCAGGTACGAAAATGCTAAAAGTTCCAATTAAAAGAAACATTGTTTGATGCTAGGATATCTTTAATCACTTTAATCTATGAAAAGGAACTTCACTTCCACAAAGTTCAGTGGGAATAAAGAATGCTAACATTTTCTTTTGTGCAAAAGTGGAGCCTAAACAAGATAGCTTTAAAGACACAGAAGAGACATTTGCAAAATAATGAGCTGTTCTAAAGGAACTCTGTCAAGGGAAGGAAATTAGAAATCTTTTTTGACTAATTGGCTACATGAGACATAAGTTATTGCATTTAGAACAAAATAAAGACAAAACCAGAAAATAAAAATGTTACTTTTATATTCCTTAAAAATTCTAAAATACTCAACATTAAAACCTAAGTATTTACAATTTATATATTTATTTAATTTATTTATTAATAAGAAAGAATTAGGTCTATCACAGATAAAGAATCAAATTCCATAGTAATAAAATTTTAAAGCCTAAACTAATTCTATAATCAACTTTCTGGATTGATTGACATGACTACAACTCCCAAATATTAGTGATTGGTTCATGTAACAAATGATAAATAAAATTAAAATAAATAACGTCATTGGCGGTCTTAAAAGTTGGTCTTTAAAGAATGAATTGAATTAATTAGTGTTATGGTTCATGTTAATCAATTTTATATCGATTTATATCTATCTTAACTTTTATAGTAATAATGGTGGGTATGACCACCATTCTAAAATTACAACTTAACTTATAACGAGTTTTGCATCACTTGACAATCATGCCATGCAAAACTGGTTATTTTGAAGATGAACAGTAAAAGAGAGAAATTAATGTTTCTTTAACACTCACTCAATCAGAATGTAGTCATTTTTAAAATAAAATCCTTTTTTCTTTTTTTATCTTTCTACAAAATTTTAAAGTAGTTTATTAAATTATTTCTAAAACTACAAAATTAAAAAACTAAGCTAAGCAGGAAAATTATTACGACCCGATGAAGAAAATAAGCAAATATTTTATTTACATAGTCGATAAAGAAATAACGCAAAAGATAACTTTATTCAAATATAGACTCAATAAAAATAGGAATAATTATTGATTAAAAACTAAAGTGTAACAAAAAAGTTGTTTAAAAGAAAAACAAGTACTTTTTAGATCTTTTCCCTAAAGTAAAAACAATATTAAAAAAAAAATCATTGATGTCAACAAATAAAATAAATAACTTACTTCGAACCATAAAAACGTAATTTAGCCTGTGTGTGACAGTTTTCACAGAAGACACAGTTACTATATTCTAATCCTGTGAGAAGGGGTTAAGGCTTAAAACCCCTCCTCACATGTGGTTAGTTTAACGAACATACGCGTATGCGTCAACCTACGCTAAAGACAAAAAAGATTCCAGTCACTGTGACGTTGGTATGAACCAATTGTGCCTCTTTAATGCAATAATGGATGTGCTAACGCAGGGTTGGAATCTCCAAGACATTCCTGATTACATTACAAAATCTGAAGGCAGAAAAGAACAGATACTAAACTTGGTATCTACTTGACCCCCCACTGAGTCAGGTTGTGACACAAGGTCGGTTTTTAACGTGGGGACCCGAGTGTTTCCACCCGGGTTGCTGGTCTTAGCTTGTCCAAGCTGGTCATAGCTAGACGTAGCAACGTAACTACCAGCGCAGGGACGAATCCCTGTGCCAGCCATGTATCAGTGATCGAATCTTAGCCAAAAGGCGATCATTAAGCGAGCGATCTGAGAACAGATACTACACTTTGATCTCAATTCGAAGCCCGGTAAAAAACAACGTTTTTTTTTTTGTTTTTTTTGTTTTGTTTACCTACTCGCTCCGTTTCAGTTGCAGTGGTAGGATGTGACATATGGTCGATTTAACGTGGGGTGTCCATACGCTTACATTAACAAAGGGCAAAAATAGCTCAGTCACGCTAGTGTTGGCATCCACTCTGTTTTAGCAGAGCAATGAGAAAGGTACTGCCGTAGAGAATTGAGGTCTAGGTACCCTAAAATACAGAACTATACCGACGTTTTCTTGAGCCTAGCCCTAAAGCCGGGGAGAAAGCTGTCTAAGCAGCACGTAAATAATTAAAAAAACTGAAAAGGGGTTATAAAATGTGATTAGACTTTAGACCACTTTTGACAATAAATTCATTTTTAGGCAATTTAAAAACAAGATTTTTTTAGGAACTACCATTTCTTTTTTTTTTTTGCACAAATGCAAAGTGGTTGTTTCGTAAAGCCGAGCGAGCTTTAAATGTTACATTTTAAATTAATCTTTAAAAATATAAATAAAAAAAATGTTATTTGGGAACGGATGAAATCTTTAATGATTTCCTTTAATAAAAAATAAATCAACATAAATTTACTTACTGTGCAACGTCAATTATTCCAATAATGGGCAAATTACTCTCAAAATATAAAAAAATATTTGGCCAGGCATTCGCATAGTCTTTGCCTTCATTATCTAACTTTAGTTTATGGAAATATTTAACATAAATAATTTCTCTAAAACTCAAACGTGTGTGATATTTAATTAAACATTATTTATTAGAATTATGGCTAGAGTCCAGATTAATTAAACCTAACTGTATTCAAATCTTAGTTTAGTTTTCCCTCAGTCATAAGTAAAAATATGGAACCCTGATGTCACTAATGTCTTCATTTAAACTCAACTTTGTTCAAGTGGATGTACAAATAAATGCCAAACCCCAGTGTATTATATTAACAGTAATTGTTTTTATGGCTCCATCCAGTAATTCCTAAAGTGATTATTTATTTTTTAAAAAAGACAGTCTTAGAAATGTTAGTTTACAAGAAATTTTTATTTCCAAAGATTATGGTTAATGATGCAATTTTTGCAAGGTAGTGTTTTCTTGTTCAATATTTAATAAAGTTTTGCAGTTACAAAATATGAGTAAATTAAATTTACTAAAAATGCTAACCTTAAATTTTGGAAATCAACTGAGCACAGAGAAGTGCTTGTTAGGTTGATTATATTGCACAAATCCTCTCTAAGTTATATCCTTGCCATCTGAAATTAGCATTCAATATCTTAGTTTTTAACTGATGCCAGTAAGATGTACTCATCTGTCTCAAATAAAAAAGCAGGAAATCATGTTTTAGGTTTTGTTCATTTTGTCTTTTTCTATGAATGTTCACTTCTAATGATAATATATTCTTCATATGTTTTCTGTTTGGGAGAATAAATATTTGCATTTATTTTTTAAATTTTACATAGTCATTTCATAAATCATTTTCTGCATACTATAATGAATATTTATTTAATTACCTATTCTATTTTTAGTTGTCTGTTTTCTAAAGATTTAGTGGAAGAAATTTCAAGAGCAAAAAAATATAACTACTACAGTGTAACAAATCAAAAGTTTGGATAGCCTCAGTATAAAAATGAATCCAATAACATGTTTAATAAAGAAATAAATATAATTTTTTTCATAAGAGGTATTAGTGTAAATAATGTTCATTGAAGTGTTACAAATGACTTGCTTTTATCTTATCATTTTATGGGTCTAATAATTGGGTTTAAAGTACTGAGTTGTACTCACCTTAAATGACAGCTTTAGATTTTGAAAAGAAAATATGATTTTCTTTTTGTAAAATTAAAATCTCTTTAAATAAACAAAAATTAGCTAAAATTATTTCTCTAAGCAGAATTATTCCTTCAATATTAATTATGTTCATAGAATTTAAGAAAAATCTACTATAACATTTCAAAAAACAGCTATGACAATATAAATCACAAATAAATTATTATTATTTAATAAATGAAATTGAGAATGTGAAAACTTTAAATTTGGAATTTGTCACTAAAACAGACAAAAATGAAAAATTAACTTTTAATTTAAAAGATATCAAAATTAAATCATGTGATTTTTAAAAATATCTTTAATTAAAAAATCACACATTTTATATTATCATATTCACATAAAATTAAAAGAAATTCATTTTTCATTTTAATATATATTTAAATACTTTTACATCCTTTTTTCTTTGTTAAATATATTTTTGTTATACTTAAATTACAACAAATTATCCTCTGCCATCAAATATGTAATTTTCATTTTGTATCTAATTACTGCTTGCTTATATGCCTTACAAATGGAAAAATTACAAATATAAAAATTGATTTTTAAAATATCATATTATAGACTGTAAATTAAACTAATTTCTTAGAAAAATTTGCTTATCAACAATTGTGAAAAAAAAACAGATAAAGAAAACATAAGTCAAAATGTTTAAACATTTGATAAATAAAAGAAATTAACAGATTCATTCAAAATTTATTACTAAAAAAAATTAAATAACAGCTTTTCCAAACTTGGTGAATAAAAACATTTTTTCAGTAAACCACCCAAATTAAGTTAATTTTTTCTCAGCCAGAAAGAGAAAAAATGTTTAAATTAGAATAACTTTTTGTAGAATCTTGAACATTATCTGTTCAAAATTAACAAAACAATAATCAATTAGTTTCAAATAATTTATTCAACTAAATCCTCATATATTTTAAAACGACATATAAATTGTCAAACATCAGAGGAGTTATAGAAGAAAGGAAAGAAACTTAAAACAGTAAAGGATGTGAAGCAAACGTCTATTTTCATCTACTTGATAATGTGAATTATCTGCCACTTTTTCAATCCTATAATATACAGCAGTTAACAAGCACACTTCTTTCTGCTTCTATAATCATGTCAGCTTTCTGAAAACTAACAGAACAACTATTAGAGTAAGTTTGGAAACTGCCTTCAAAATAATAATATGTTGATGATTATAATTATTATCCTCTCTACCATCATCTATAGTATGAGTTATTGTTATATTGTATTTAAATAATTGCGGGTTTGTTTTTTTATTTGTATTATTATAAATAAGGTACATAGAGATCTTCATATAATTTTGCATATTGACTTAGGCTTTATTTAATCCAAACACTAGGTATACAAATATAGGGATAATAATTTTTACACATTTTATCCCCCATTTTGTTGGAATATCAAGTCAAGTCTATAATATTTTACATATTCTGTTGGGAATTATGAATTTCCTTTATTTTGTCCCAAAATATTTCTCATTTTTTAATTTATTTTTTGGCCATTTCTAACAAATGATTTAGTATTGACGTATTGCCTGGATGTTTGTGATTCACAAACATCCAGGCAATATTCAGATTCATTTGACTGAAACATATGTTCCCCTTATACCAGTATAATATAATGTCAAAGAATATAATTCATTTCAGTAATTATTTCACGCTTTAAAAGTATAAACTTTTAAATACACCATTTTTATGAATGGAATTAAAAAAATTCTTTGAAAAAATCTTTTTAATTATTTATACGTTTAATATTTAGCACAGAATAATTGGTAATCAAGCAAATTTATGTCACATGTTTGAGTTGCTATTTTTATACAAAAGCAACCAAAATAATATAAGTTAAAATAAATTTACCAGTGCATTTTAATGGCATATGTATTTTATCAAGTACAAATACATATGGTAATTTTTATTTTTAAATATTCCTTCCATTTTTATTTTCAATTCAAAGAAGCAGAAACTTGTAGATTAAAGGCTGTAACTTCAGGGCTGTTAAAACATTTTATTACCTTCTTAATGTTCTAAAATGAAGAAAATGATTATTGAATCTAATAAAATACATGAGAATATTGAAGAATGGTAATTTCTATCCAGTTTCCAAGACTAATTTGAATAAAAAAAGATCATTGACATGAGATGCATAAACAGATAAAAAAGGGCCATTATATTTTATTGCTGAAGTTGAAGACATTGTCATAAAGTAAGCTTTGTTCTATGAAAATGATTTTATATTAACCTCAAATTTCTGAATGAATTTATAGTTTAGAAAAGCACTTCATTTTGTGCTTTTTAATTTACATAGTTTATATATATATATACATATGTTAGAGTATTTATGTATATCTTAATTTGCAAATGAATATAGAATGAACACATATTCATTTGCACTCACTCACACTCAAACGCACATGTACACACACACACAGACACACACACACACACATACACCCTTCCTCTCTTTATCTTTCTGTCTTGTGGTAACATTCAACTTAGGCACAGCAACCATTTACTAGAATTCCCCTGTTTTTACAGTTGATAACTGGTCATCAAACTATATTCAAAGTTTTTGTTTCTAAAGTTAAAAGAAAGGAAACAGAGACAAAAAACCCAAATTTGTTGTAGGGAAAACTCCAGCAGAGATCATACCTAATCGTCCTTTGGCAGAGGACTAGTTGCCTCAAGGGAAAAGAAACCCTGCTTTTTAAGAGCTACATCTCTAAGGTAATGAGCTGTAGACAGAGTGTGCCAACTCCAGGTTTCCTCCATCTATGGCTCTGGCAAAGATACCTGTGGTGCAGAAGCAAGGAAAATTCTTGTGCTTAGACCAATTTTCATCTTGGCAAAGCCTTTCCAGAAGTGTTTCAGATTCTTTAACAAGGAGCAGACAAAATAAAAAAGAAAACATTGAAAACAAAACCAGACCAGATATCTGCTTATATAATTTTTTTCAAATACAGGAGCTTGTTTTAAGTGCATTTTTTTCTTTTAGGTAAAAGAATGCATCAGTAGTAGATTTCTTTGTGCATGCATTTTACATTTGTATTAATTAGTGAAAAGTGACTTTCTGAATTATTTATTTTAAAAAACAGATATATCACAGTAAGACTAAGTAGGTAATATCGATATAACATGGGAAAATATCAATTCTTTCAATTATATATATATATATATATATATACATTTCTTAGTATAGATATATATAGATATATATACATTTCTTAGTATAGATATATATAGATATATATACATTTCTTAGTATAGATATATATAGATATATATACATTTCTTAGTATAGATATATATAGATATATATACATTTCTATGTATAGATATATATAGATATATATACATTTCTATGTATAGATATATATAGATATATATACATTTCTATGTATAGATATATATAGATATATATACATTTCTATGTATAGATATATATACATTTCTATGTATAGATATATATAGATATATATACATTTCTATGTACAAATATATATAGATATATATACATTCTATGTATATATATATAGATATATATACATTTATATATATATATAGATATATATAAATTTATTTATATACATATAGAGATATAAATACATTTCTGTGTATATATATTTATATATATATATATATATATAGCTTAATATATACATTTATATGTATATATTTATATAGATATTTATACATTTATATGTATATATTTATATAGATATTTATACATTTATATGTATATATTTATATAGATATATATACATTTATATGTTATATATTTATATAGATATATATATCGTGATCTGACTATTGCATCTAGGATGAAACAGACTGTCGCATCTAAGTGTTGACTTCTATGTTCACTTTTATATTTATAGATATATACATATATATATATTATATAGATATATATACATTTATATGTATATATTTACATAGATATATATACATTTATAGGTATATATTTATATAGATATATATACATTTCTATGTATATATTTATATAGATATATATACATTTATATGTATATATTTATATAGATAAATATACATTTATATTTATATAGATATATATATATTTATATGTATTTATTTATACAGATATATATACATTTATATGTATGTATATATATATATACATATATATACATTTAAATGTATATATATAGATATATATATAGATATATATATTTATATGTATATATATATATATATAGATATATATATTTATATGTATATATATATATATATAGATATATATATTTATATGTATATATATATATATAGATATATATATTTATATGTATATATATATATATATAGATATATACATTTGAATGTATATATATAGATATACATTTATATGTATATATATATATACATATATATATATAAATATATATATATATGTATATATATATATACATATATATATATAAATATATATATATATGTATATATATATATACATATATATATATAAATATATATATATATGTATATATATATACATTTATATGTATATAGAAATACATTTATATGTATATATATATATACATATATATATATAAATATATATATATATGTATATATATATACATTTATATGTATATAGAAATACATTTATATATATATATATATATATATATATATATACATTTATATGTATATATATATATATACATTTATTCATACATGTTTCATTAAATAATATAGATAAGTGTTGTCTATATATTTTATGTAAGTTCTTTTCATATCGTCTGATAAGCTTAATAACATTATCATTAAACAATTGCTTAATGCTAATGTTATTAAGCTTATCAGACGATATGAAAAGAACTTACATAAAATATATAGACAACACTTATCTATATTATTTAATGAAACATGTATGAATGAAAAAATGCTGCCTAAATACACACAATATACATTTATATGTATATATATACATTTATATGTATATATATATACATTTATATGTATATATATATACATTTATATGTATATATATATACATTTATATGTATATATATATACATTTACATGTATATATATATATACATATATATATATACATATATATATATATACATTTATATGTATATATATATATACATTTATATGTATATATATATATACATTTATATGTATATATATATATACATTTATATGTATATATATATATACATTTATATGTATATATATATATACATTTATATGTATATATATATATACATTTATATGTATATATATATATACATTTATATGTATATACATATATACATTTATATGTATATACATGTATACATTTATATGTATATATATATATGTACATACATTTATATGTGTATATATATATACATTTATATGTATATATATGTATACATTTATATGTATATATATATATGTACATACATTTATATGTGTATATATATATACATTTATATGTGTATATATATATACATTTATATGTGTATATATATATACATTTATATATGTATATATATATATATACATTTATATGTGTATATATATATATACATTTATATGTGTATATACATATATACATTTATATGTGTATATACATATATACATTTATATGTGTATATATATATATACATTTATATGTGTATATATATATACATACATTTATATGTGTATATATATATACATTTTTATGTGTATATATATATAGATATATATTTATATGTGTATATGTATATATATATACATTTATATGTGTATATGTATATATATATATATACATTTATGTGTATATGTATATATATATATACATTTATATGTGTATATGTATATATACATTTATATGTGTATATATATATATATATACACATTTATATGTGTGTGTATATATATATATATATATATATACACATTTATATGTGTATATGTATATATATATACATTTATATGTGTATATATACATTTATATGTGTATATATATATATATATATACATTTATATGTGTATATGTGTATATATATATATATATATATGTATATATATATATTCATTTATATGTATATATATATTGTTATGGTCCAAGTTCCTTGTACCAAGGTGATGGTCCAAGGTTAGAACCAATGAAGAAATAACTCGAACACAGGTATGGAATAACACAGATATATTACAACAGAAATATAATACAAAGAAGTAGAAGTATTAGTATTGACTATCAGATTTGGTTAGAGTGAACTATGTTGTCTCGACAAGTATCACTATTCCAATGTTCTTACAATTATCTCTCCTCTCTCTGGAGAGGCACAGTATTTAACATATCAGAAATAGTCCATTATTATTATTATGGGTAATTTCCCATAACACCCTCCTTCCAAAGCTTTTGTGTAGGAGGGGTTTTTAATATTTTTTTCTCTTTGGATCTATTACCAAAGGTTCTGTGAACTTCCTTTTTCTGGCATTGTTTGCGGCCTTTTTATATCAAATGTATTGAAAATCATATCCATCACTTCTTCGTGAGGTGGGCCTTTAGCATCCTCTAACAGTCTCTTTCTTATTTGGTTTACATGTCTTTTATGTGAGAATTTGTGTCCCTGTACTATGTAAACCATATTCGCGATTCTTTTTTCAATTGTACCTTGCTCCCAGTAAGATGTATTGTTTTTATATGCTTTAAGAAAACCTTTTTCTCCTGGGTGGAATTTTCTTTTTGGTACGCACGACTGTGTTATTTGCTTCGTTTGTTTTGGTAGCAATTTATCAAATGCTGATCTGATTTTTCTGGCGAACACCACTTCTGCGGGTGATAATGCCGATGGAGTAGCATTATTTGGCATAATTCGATATACCTGTAAAAATTGTTGTAACGCTTTTTTCGTAGGCACATCATATGCTTTACTTAACATTCTTTTGAGTGTATCAACAAATTTCTCCACTTGCCCATTTGATCTTGGGTGATATGGCGGGGATTTGATATATTTGATTTGAAAAATTTTGCAAAACTCTACTATGATCAAATAGTAGAAACCATCAATTGGACCTGCATAATCTGCGCGTATTCTTGACCATGGACGATCTGTCTCTGGCCATGGCTTATGGATGATTGGCGGTGCTTTGGCTGCTAAGGAACAACCCTTGCATTTTTCCACCATCTGTGTAATGTCCTGGTCCATGTTTTGCCAATATACATAGCTTCGCATCAGCAATTTCATTCTATTTTTTCCTGGATGGCCCCTGTGGAAATCCTATAGGATTCGCTTTTGTAGTGTTTTGGGAATTACTACCCTTTCGTTATAAAGTAGCACATTATCGCATAAAGAAAAGCTGTCCAATATTTGCTTATTTTCTTCTGCTATTTTTGCTTTTGTTTCTTTTTTGAATTCATCATTTATTGCTTCATTTTTTATCTCTTGTAGTGTGATGGGTAGGTTTTGAACTGTACAACATAGTACTGTCCTGATATCTTCTTCATGTCGTAGGGCTGCGATTACAGAACCTTCCAATGGCTCTGTTTTTGTTGGTATAAGTCTCGACAGACCATCCGCATGCCCGATTTTTTTCGTTGGTAGATACTCCAATCTGAAATTGTAGTTCAGTAGAATTATAGCCCATCTTAGCAACCTATTGGCAGTGTAAACCAGTAGACCTTTTTTCGAACCAAATATTGTTAATAACGGCTTGTGATCCATCTGTAGAGTAAAAAATCTACCATAGATGTATTTATGAAATCTTGTGACTGCAAAAATAATTCCCAGAGCTTCTTTCTCTATTTGTGAGTAATTTTTCTGGTAGTTGAGTTCTAGAAGCATGCGCGATAGGTTTTATTTTCCCATCCGGCATTTTATGCAGTATACACGCCCCGACTCCATAGGCGCTCACGTCACTTGCTACAATTATTTCTAATTTTGGATCAT
Organism: Acanthosepion esculentum; assembly: GCA_964036315.1. Taxonomy (NCBI): domain Eukaryota; kingdom Metazoa; phylum Mollusca; class Cephalopoda; order Sepiida; family Sepiidae; genus Acanthosepion; species Acanthosepion esculentum. Next base: position 46,182,754 of record OZ038496.1, read on the forward strand.
AGTGTGCCAAAAATAAATCTGAAGTGAACGTCTTAATTATTTTGTCAAACGTTTTCTGGCATTCATCTGTCCACTCCCAAACTTTTTCTTTCTTCAGCAGTTCGTTTAGTGGTGCGCGGTTTATGCATGTGCAGAATGAATTCCTGGTAGTAATTCACTAAGCCTAAAAAACTTTGTAATTCTGTTATGTTCTTTAGAACTGGCATTTTTTTTATTGCCGTTGCCCTTTCAGGGTCTGGTCGTCTTCCTTCTTGATTGATGATATGGCCCAGGTATTTTATTTCCTTCATTAAAAAAATCGCACATGTTTTCTTTTATCTTGAACCCATAGCTTTGTATTCTCCTGAACACCTCTTGTACATGTTCTTAGTGTTGTTCAACACTTTCGCTATTTATCAATACATCATCCAGGTATGCAATCGTCTACTCTAGTCCGGCGAGCATAGTATCCTTTGTCTGTTGGAATATAGCCAGCGCGACCTTAATCCCAAATGGTAATCTTTTGTATTTGTATAATCCTTTGTGTGTGTTTATGCACAGTAATTTTGAACTTTCCTCATTGACTGGAATTTGTAGGTACGCTTCACTTAAATCTATTTTTGAGAAAAAATTTTCCGCCGTTTAATTTTGTGAATACTACTCCTGGACTGGGTAGAGGATAGTGGTAGTCTTTTATCGCTGCGTTCAAACCTGTTGAGAAATCAGCGCATACTCGAATCTCCTCCGATTGTTTTTTTGACGTAAACCGTAGGTGCGGCCCATTGACTGTATTCTACTTTTGCCAATATGACAGTATTTTCAAGTCTAGCCAATTCTTAATCTATTTTTTCTATTGAAGCAAACGGTACGCTCCTTTTTTTCTTGAAGATAGGTTTAACGTTTTCTTTTATTTCTATATTTGCTGCCATTTTTTTACATCTTCCGAGACCTGCTGAAAATACTTTGGGGAAACTCTCTTTTAGTTTCTTTTTTAATTTATCTGCCTCGGTCGATAAACTTTTTACATTTTGGCAGTACGTACTTATAGGTAAATCCCAAAGTTCAAATTTTTGCATCCAGTCCGTTCCGAATAAATTTTCTGTATTTCTTAACACATACATTTTTAATTTTTTGGTCATTCCATTAAATGTCACATTTGTAATCACTTCACCCTCAAATTTTATTTTTCTCCCAGTTACCGATCTAGCAATTTTATCAGTTCTTAACATGGTAGGTTTGTTCAGTTTTCTCCATGTTTGTACATTAATAATAGTTAAGTCCGAGCCGGAATCCAACTGTAGTCTGACTTTTCTGTTTTGCATTTCTACTTGCACGTATTTTCTTATGTTAGTCTCATCCGCTTGGTCAGTCCTCGCGATTCTTATTCTGCTTTTGCTTTCTCTTCTAGTCCAACAATGAGAACTTTTATGTCCTACTTTTTTGCATGATAGGCAAGTTTTAAAACGATATGGATAGTCCCACAGCGATAGCATGGACTGGATGGTAGTTTTTTCTGATATTGACTTTTTGAAGTAGAAAAATTTGTTTTACCTGATTTTGAGGAGGGAAAATTGGTTTGGTTTATTTCTGAGGAGGGAAAGTTGGTTTGTCTTCATACTTTACGTATGTGCATGATGCCAGCTTCTTCTATATCTTTTGAGTTTTTCTTTACACTTATGCATCTCTGACAGTCTTCGGCCAGTTTTTGAAGTGTCAAATCTTGTTCACTCTCCAATTTTGTAAGGATTCTGCATCTAATTTCCACGTCTTTGGTTGAAACCAGGCCTTGGATGTATATTAAACATTTGAAATTGTCTGGGATGAGTTCCGATAACTTAAAGTCATCACAATATTTGTTTACAATGGAAGTGAAAGTTATGTAATCTTTGCTGTCCTTTTTTGTTAGGTTCAGACATTTCCAACTTTTGTGGAATAGTGAGGTATTAGGGCTGAAAAGTTCTGTTAACAGTTTTATGGCTTCTTTGAAAGTTAACTCATTTGTTTTCCTTGGTAGGATGTAATTTATGAATTTGGTATATTCGCATGTGCCTAATTTTCTTAGTAATAGACGTACTTTTCTTGCATCTGACTAATTTCTGTAGTCAAATTCATATAGATCTTCATACCTTCGGAAGTAAGTTGCAAAGGTTTTGTCTTCATTGGGTGCATACATGAATTCTTCGATAGTGCTCCAAATAGCGTCTTGTGAGAGAACTGTTTAATTTTCAGAATTTTGCCCTTTTTTTGACATTACACGTAGCAATAATTCTTGTAATTCAAGATGTTTCTGTTCATTTTTTTGTTGCTGTTCAAATTGGATTTTCATAAGTTCCACAATAGTTGATTTAAAATCTTCCATGTTAACGTAATTTTGTGTAAGTATTTTCCATTAATGTAGCCTGATATTCTGGAACCTGTGTACGCCAAAAAAAACAATTTCCTTTGTTGCCACAGTAAAATTGATGTCCAAAAAGAAATTTTTTTTTTTTTATATGTTCGCGTAGAACTTGTTTTTTTAGAAATCTCCACATAGAATTTGTTTCTTACAGATTACTCGTTGACACTGTAATGTGCAACGGATAGCAAAAAGGTTTGTCCTCCGCATAGAGAGTTCGTTTTTTAGAGTTTCCTAGTCGCCAGTTGTTATGTGCGACGGATAGCAAAAATAGGTATGTCCACCACGTAGAGAGTTTGTTTTTTTATCTGATCCTCGTCGCCGCTTGTTATGGTCCAAGTTCCTTGGACCATCAGATTTGGTTAGAGTGAACTATGTTGTCTCGACAAGTACCAGTATTCCAATGTTCTTACAATAATCTCCCCTCCCTCTTGAGAGGTGCAGTATTTATCATGTCAGGAATAGTCCATTATTATTATTATGGGTAAGTTCACATAACATATATATATACATTTATATGTATATATATATATATATACATATATATACATTTATATGTATGTATATATACATATATATATACATTTATATGTATGTATATATACATATATATATACATTTATATGTATGTATATATACATATATATATACATTTATATGTATGTATATATACATATATATATACATTTATATGTATGTATATATACATATATATATATACATTTATATGTATGTATATATACATATATATATACATTTATATGTATGTATATATACATATATATATACATTTATATGTATGTATATATACATAAATATACATTTATATGTATGTATATATATATAAATATACATTTATATGTATGTATATATACATATATATACATTTATATGTATGTATATATAAATATATACATTTATATGTATGTATATATAAATATATACATTTATATGTATGTATATATACATATATATATTTATATGTATGTATATATAAATATATACATTTATATGTATGTATATATACATATATATATTTATATGTATGTATATATACATATATATATTTATATGTATGTATATATAAATATATACATTTATATGTATGTATATATACATATATATATTTATATGTATATATATACATATATATATATATTCAAATGTAAATATATATATAGATATTTATACATTTATATGTATATATATACATATTTATACATTTATATGTATATATATATATACATTTATATGAATATATAAATATATATACATTTATACGAATATATAGATATATACACATTTATATGAATATATTTATATATATATACATTTATATGAATATATATATATATATATACACATTTATATGAATATATATATATACATTTATATGTGTATATATATACATTTATAAATGTATATATATATACATTTATAAATGAATATATATATACATTTATATGTATATATATAAATTTATATGTATATATATATATACATTTATATATATATTTACATTTATATGTATATACATTTATATGTATATATATATATACATTTTTATATATATATATATACATTTATATGTATATTTATTTATATATATATACATTTATATATGTATATATATACATTCTTATGTATATATATACACATTTATATGTATATGTACACATTTATATGTATATATATATATATTTATATGTATATATATACATATAAATGTATATATATATACATTTATATGTATATATATACATATAAATGTATATATATATACATTTATATGTATATATATACATATAAATGTATATATATATATACATTTATATGTATATATATACATTTATATATATATATATATATACATAGATATATATATACATTTATATGAATATATATATAGATATATATACATTTATATGAATATATATATAGATATATATACATTTATATGAATATATATATATATATATAGATATATATACATTTATATGTATATATATATATATATATATATATATATAGATATAGATATTTATATGTATATAGATACATATATATATACAGTGTAACCCGGATATAAAAGAGTTGTCGGGACAGGAGAAGAAGTCTCTTATATCCGGGTTTCTCTTATATCCGTGTTTGGTCAATTTTGTTTAGGTAAGTATGGCTCAAATTTGGGACCAGAGAAAATCTATATTATATCTGGGTTTATCTTATATCTGCGTCTCTTATATCCCGGTTATACAGTATAAAAATTTATGTGTATATATATATATATATATATACATTTATATGTGTATATATATATAAATTTATGTGTATATATATATATATACATTTATATGTGTATATATATACATTTATATGTATATATATATACATTTATATGTGTATATATATACATTTATATGTGTATATATATACATTTATATGTATATATATATACATTTATATGTGTATATATATACATTTATATGTGTATATATATACATTTATATGTATATATATATACATTTATATGTGTATATACATATATATGTACATTTATATGTGTATATATATACATTTATATGTATATATATATATATACATTTATATGTATATATATATATATACATTTATATGTATATACATATACATTTATATGTATATATATATCTATATACATTTATATGTGTATATATATATACATTTATACGTATATATATATACATATATATGTATATATATATACATTTATATGTATATATATATCTATATACATTTATATGTGTATATATATATACATTTATACGTATATATATATACATATATATGTATATATATATACATTTATATGTATATATATATATACACCTTTATATGTATATATATATATACATTTATATGTATATATATATATACCTTTATATGTATATATATATATACCTTTATATGTATATATATATACATTTATATGTATATATATATATACATTTATATGTATATATATATATACATTTATATGTATATATATATATACATTTATATGTATATATATATATATACATTTATACGTATGTATATATATATATATACATTTATACGTATATATACACATATATATACATTTATATGTATATATATATATAAATTTATGTGTGTGTATATATATATATAAATTTATGTGTGTATATATATATATATAAATTTATGTGTGTATATATATATATATACATTTATATGTGTATATATATATAAATTTATGTGTATATATATATATACATTTATATGTGTATATATATACATTTATATGTGTATATATATACATTTATATGTATATATATATACATTTATATGTGTATATACATATATATGTACATTTATATGTGTATAT
>OZ038496.1:46196012-46286012 GCA_964036315.1 Acanthosepion esculentum
TCTCTGTTTGAAGAAAAATAAGATAGTGCCATTAAGTCGATTCGATTTTGAAAGGACAAAAGTCTTTTTTATATATAAAAGCAACACACACAAAAACAATAATTCTTGTTGCACAAGATTGAATGTTTCTTGTATGTGAACAATAACCAAACAAACACAAATACTTTGAATAATTTCAATAAAGTAGATATGTGGCCTTCGTTTTAACCCTTTTTGGTCTGTTCTTAGCGCAACTACTACAACCTTCGATGTTCCCGTTCTCAGTAGTAGTAATAGTACTAGTAGTATTAGTAGTAGCAGGAGTAGTGGTACCTAGATGTTAGTGATGGTATTTCACTTCTTCGCCCTCAGCTTCAGCAACACACAGCGGACACTTCCTTTTCAATCTCTGACATCTCTCCACTCAGTTCGACTGGATTTAAAGACAGACAAACCCAAAAAACTCCAGTTGGATTGCCTTCTTATTAAGAGATCAGCCACATGTGTTCCAGACTGGTGACATATCTGTTTTTCTAGTGCGAAAGTACTGACATACTACCAAAGTACAACTTCACTCCTCCGAGAATAAACTGGTTTCCAAGGTTCACAACAAGACGCTATTGTTTATCACCTCACTATTAATTATTCTGCTGCTCTTTGTAAATTACAAATAAATCCTAGATCAAAACATCATTAATTTTAACTTTGATTTTCATAGGGTCAAAATTCATTTCTTTTTTTAAAAGTTCCAAATTATTATTGTTCCAGTAATTTTCTATTAGTAATCTGATATCCTTTGTACACTTACAAAAAGATTGTATTTTGTATTCTAAATTAACTTTCTGTAGCATTAACATTTCAAAGTCTTTACAGCATATTAGCATCTTGGTTATTCGAAAAAGCCTCTCTTTCACTTGGTGTTTTATGTTTTACAGCACATTCTCCTTTATTATCATTATTATTATTATTTCAGGGGTGATATTGCCCCTGCCATGAAGCAGCTAAGCATTGAGGTGAGGGAACAAATTGAAATCTTATTCAAAGAAGGCTACTCTCAAAGACAAATTGCCAAGAAGTTGAAGATTTCTAGACATGGGCTGCAATATTCATTATAAAGGCAGTTAGAAACTGGCACAAACATTGGCAGAAAGTGACAACTGTTACTGAAGATAAACACTTGATAATTGAGAACAAAAGAAAATTCCTTTTGACAGCAACCAATGTCACTCTCAACTGTGAAAAATTGACTTAAATCACTGGGTCTTAGTGTGTATATAGCCATCAAGAAGACCCTTTTATAGAAGGTGAATGAGCAAAAAAGACTTTTATGAACAAAAATGCATAAGAACTGGACATTGAAAGAATGTCAAAATGTATTGTGGATAAACAACTCCAAATTTGAAATTTTTGGTAGTAAGAGGAGAGCATATGTGAGAAGAAAGCCAGGAGAAAGACTGAATGATGAATGTATGGTTCCAACAGTTAAGCATGGTGGTGAGTCTGTTATGGTGTGGGTGCATTTTGGAGGAGAGAGGGCTGGAGATTTCATTCTGGTCATGGGAATCATGAAAAAAAGAACGATATACCATCTGGTTTACACATAATTAGAAAAAAATCACCTTTCAACAAGACAATGATCCAAAACACTCTTCTAAATTATGTCAAAATTATTTTGAGTAAAAAAAAAGGAATAAAATTTTGGAAAGTATGTCTTGGCTGCCCAGATCTGACCTCTCCATTCATCAATTTCCATTGAATTAGTATGGGTTGAATTGGATAGGAGAGTCTAAAGAGAATACCCAAAGAGTGAGAGTGATCATTTTCAGCACTTGAAGAATGCTCGGGAAGATCTGCCATCTACATTTTTTCAAAAACTATTGGAAAGAATGCCAAGAACTCATAAAACTAATTAAAGCAGGCGGTGGTTTTATTGACTAAAACAAAGTATGATGCTGTAATATGATAATTTTTTAGAGTTAATTGCTTATTTTTTGTCAAATAGTTACTGAAATTTTAGTTTTTACTTAAAACAAAATTCTAAGGTGTTTTTTTTAAAATAAAATGCAGGGTATCCCCAAACCTTTTTCCTGTATGATATATATATATATATATATATATATATATATATTTCTACATTTATTGCAATTAAGAAATCAACATCAAGGAGAATGAAAGTTTAATCTGTAACATTAAGTGGTAACGTTAATTTTTGTAAATCTTGTAAAAGCAGAAGCAATTATCAATAAATGCTTATCAGTGAGCAATGTCATGATGTAGGTACAGAAAGGACTGAACCATCTGTCAAAATTTAACCAAATGTATAAGCATCAAATCTTTGTGCAGGAGATGGTGTCTTGACCAAGACATGAACTTTTCAGTACCACCTTGTATATATTTTTTAAATCTCTCAAATATTATTCTATGAAGGTATAATTTCATATTACATCTGTATTTAACTTTTGAAATGCAAATTTTGCAAACACAAAAAAAGAAAAGGTAAAAAACATGCATATTTTTTACATCCAGAAAAATAATTATTTTTGAACCTCTAAAGAGGATCTTCGCGGTATCTATCTGACAATTTTTAAATTTAAAAGGAAAATAAAAATATTGTTATTTGCATGGCATAATGTTCATCCTATTAGTCATCATTTATTTAAAGGATTGTTTGTACTTAGCTTTTGTCATAGGTAAGTTTCCTAAGAAATATTCCCCTACCATATATATATATATATACAGTCTGTCTGTGGATGACAAAAATATTGGCTCCTGAAAAATTAATTTCGGTTGAGCTCTTTGGTTTGAGGTGTGAGTTTGTAAACAGTGACTATTTAAGCTAATATTGAACGACTCTTCGGCAGAATTGAGTCACTGTCAGTCACTGTGTGTTTATCTAAATCTAAAAATAAACACGCTAAAATTCACCTTCATCCCTGCCGTGCGCCGACGGCTTAGTGGGAGAAGTTCCGACTGATGCAAATTCAGTCGGGTTTCGATCCTAGCTAGAGGCAACCGGACGTCTAACCACACTGATGAGCTGTGAAACAGCTAAACAGTCTGTCTGTGGATGACAAAAATATATATATATTTAAATATGTTTGCAACAGTACAAAAGCGTATTAAGGCATAAAAAACAAGAAATTTTTTATTATAGGCCATGATAGATTTAAAATAAAAACACAAAACACCAGTCGACCGGTTTCATCCCCTCTCATCAGAACTGTTAACGAGGAATAGAAATTATGAAGAACAAGAAAGTCTGTAATGAATGAAGTGAATGAATGGGCAGGGAAGAGAAAAAAAATACATAAAAAATATATATATAATAAAAGTAATATCAACAAAGATGCTAGAGGCACAGCACAGCAAGCCCAAGCAAACAGTCTCTTTGTTTACAAAGAGCCGGTTGCCTGGACCTGATGTACAGTGTCTCCAACACCTTAAGATGGAATACTGAGTGTGCCCTGGCCAAAACAGAAAGCCAGGTCACACTGAAATCCAAAGCACAAGTAGGATTTTTTTATAAAATGATCCGCTATCGACGACCTATACGTATTTCGAATGGAATCACCCAACGAAAAATTTATAATAAGTATTTTCACAGGCACATGTGTTTAATTCTAGCATCCAATCACTGTGTCGTTCTACCTATGTAGTTGCATCCTTAACTACATTTGAAATAATAAATGACAGAGTTAATATGGTGGGTGGGTAGAACATCTTTACACACAGATGAAAGGACAGACCTGGTTTGAAAAACAACATGAACGTTTGCTGCAAAATAACATTCACGTGAACTACATGAAATCTGCTTGGCGAAGGACTCACTAATCCTACCCAACCACGGTAAATGAAAATAGACCAGATATTTACCAACCGTAGAAGGTTTGATTTTATTAAACCTGGCAGTCTTATCCCAAATAACCGATTGAACAATGTCCAATGGATAACCATTGTTCACAAAGATACCAGTTAAACAGCTAATTTCATCTTTCTTTATCCGAGCAGATCATTAATGCCCTATGGGTCAAAGTCCTAATCAAATTGATCTTTTGTCGTTTAGGACAAAAAGAGTCCCATTGGGTATAGAGACCTGTAAAAGTAGACTTCCTATAAACAGAAGTAATGAACAAGGAAGGAGTTCTGTGAACCAGAACATCTAGCAATGAACCATTGACCTCTTTATCTACCGTAAATTTAAGGGAAGGATGAACACCGTTGAGTAGGGAGAAAAAGTGATCAACTTCCAATTGATAGCTGAACACACAAAAGGTGTCATCCACATAACAAAAGTAAACCTTGGGCCGGGAAGAACATGACAGAAGTCTTTCCTCGTAAAAACCCACAAAAATATTTGCCAAAACAGGACCCAAAGGAGAACCCATTGCCACACCATCAATCTGACGATACATGATATTGTCGAAACTAAAATCAACAGACATGGTGGAAAATTTCATGAGTTCAACGAAAACATCTTCAGGTATAGTTGGAGGAGTTAAATTACTGCGATATATTTTCTAATTGACTCGGAGGAGTACCTTTTCTTAAAATATTTAAATATGTTTGCAACAGTACAAAAGCGTATTAAGGCATAAAAAACATATATATATATATATATATATATATATATATATATATATATATTGTAAAATTTTAGGAACCTTACAGAAAAATCATGAAAATAAGATTTTTTTCAAATTAAAATATTGCAGTCTTTTATTGTATGAAAAAATTTATTAGTTAAGAAATATGTATCAACCTAATTTAAAAAATTAATATTTATGAGGAAATGATTTGCTTTTGTTCATTGCTTTGACTCTAGAAAGCACTGAGTCTGCAAAATTTTTGTACAGGTCACATCATTGACTTCTGTCCAGACTCCAGTCCAAATTGTCATCATTGACTTCTGTTCAGAATATTATTATTACTTCTTTCAGATGATCTGTGGTGGGGATTTTTCAGTAATGCAATCCTATTTTTCATAATATTCCATAGATTCACTATAGGATTGAGGCTTGGTGAGTTGGGTGGCCATTTCAAAAGCTCAATATCATGATCCGGAAATTACTTCTTTTTACACATGTTGTTATTAATTTTTCCCAATATTATTTTTCACAAATGTTTTATTTTGGTTTGATTGTTCAGTATTGTATAACTTTTTATAAAGAAATGATATAGTTTTTCCCTGTATTTCACCTGCAATGAAATTGATAACACTTATATTTACAGGTGTAATGTATTTTATTACTTTTATATAGCAGTCATCCTGTATGTGTGTTTTGCCTGATGGTTAGTGACACAGAAAATGGGATCAGCAAGGCATGTTCAAAGTTATTTGCATTTGTTTTTATATTATTGCCTCTGGGAAAGGCATGAATCCATCTCTTCTCCCTACTTTCCTCAGCTATGGCTTAAATAGTAGAGTAGACTGAGTTAGGTGGTAGCAAGTTGAGGAGAAAGACTACTCTGAATTCAAAATCTTGGAGAAGGCAATGGGTAATCACTCCACTATCTTTCCCAAGAAGTTATGGCAATTCATAGATAATAATGAAAAGGAACCTGTGTAAAGCCTATATCCTGAAAGGATATAGCATTAGAAAAATAAAAAATGAAATAGTAGTCATCATACATTATTTCTTAGTTTTATTATTTAGTCTTTTGTAGCATTTATTAGTTGTTAGTTTATACATTCTGTTCCATTTACTTTAGAATCATTTTGTTATTTTGTTTTTATTTTAAACATATTTGTTGGAATATACAATTTTTTGATGCTTTTGTCTTCAGTTTCTTTATAGCATTTTTAATTTCATGTGCATTTAATGATTTCATTTGAATTCTGTTTGCATTTCAGAAGCTGTAGAAATTATTTTGTTGGCCTTAAATATTAGGTGCTTTCTGATAAATAATAAATATTTCATATTGACCTGGTTTATTCAAGTATTACAATATTTTTTAAATTATAGCTGTATTGAATATATTGTCTAGGCATTTTTCTCTTATTGACAAGCTATTGCAAATTTAACATACATTAAATTACATAATTTTACATATATCAATAGGTGTTATATATATATATATATATATATATATATATACAAGAAAAGACAAGACAAAATTTTTTATGTCAATGCATTTTGTTCCTTGAAGAATTTATCAAGGCAAAAATAAAGTTACCTTGATAAAGTTATTCAAGAAATGAAATGCATTGGCATAAAAAGTTTTCCTTGTGTCTTTTCTTTATAATTTCTTTACAGATATATATTTTATTTATATCTGAATTTTCACACACACACACACACACACACACACACACACACACACACACATGTATATACAGGATTCGATGGGTAAATTGTCCCCATTTTATATTTTTAATTTTGTGAAAATTTTTAATTTAAAAAAGTGTACCATGACACAATTCACTCCACCAGAAATTTGGAAATGGCATGCTGTACTGCTTGGCATTCACACCAGAAACTCCAATACGAACATTTCAGAGTGTTTGGATGTCAATCTGAGGCAGTGCAGAGGATTTAGAAAGAGTTGGATGATATATGCAGTCAAAATCATGGTGTTTGGAGTGATCATGGGTGATGGTGACATTATGTCTCCCCACAGGGCCTCAGACTCAACATGGAGGCCTACATCAAGTGCCTTGAGGTGGTAGTGCTGCCCTGGGTCAAGTGGGTGGCTGCTGGAAGACTATGTGTCTGCCAACAGGACTCTACACCATGCAAGAGAACCCAGTCATGGCTGTCAGACAATTTCTGCCACCATTTTACCCCTTACATCTGACTGCCTAACACCCCAGACTGCAACCCCCTTGATTATTATGTGTGGGGGCACAGTTGAGTGAAAGAGCAACAAAAAATCCTTGTGAAGGCAAGGATTATAGCAGCATTCACCAAATTAAACAAGGAAACTACTCGGAAGAGTTGCCGGAAATCCTGAAGTCATCTGGAAGCCATAGTTGAAGCTTATGGTAGTTTTATTGAATAAATTTACTCTTTAGTATTTCAAGATATTTTTGTGTAATTTTGGTAAATATATCTGTTAAAATGAGATTTCAGTATTATTTGCATTTTCACATAATTTAGATGACAATTTATTCATTGCACCCTGCATATATATATATATATATATATATATATATATATATATATATATATATATATATATATATATATCTATATATATATAAGTGAACATTAAAGTCAACTCCCAGAGGTGACAGACTATTTCATGCTGAATGCAATCGTCATGTGGCCTGACGATTGCATTTAATGTGAGACTGTCACCTCTGAGTGTTGACTTCAATGTTCACTTTTATATTTACATACACTCTCTCTGATATTGAGCACTTTACCTTAAAACTATATTTCTTCATATATATATATATATATATATATATATATATATATATATATATATATATATATATATGTATATATATATATATATATAATTTCTGGCTAAGAATGTTGTTAAATCCTACTATACTTTGTCATGGCCTTCATATATCAACTCTGGCAGGTTCATTTCAGTCTAACTCTCTCTGTGCTCAAAAGGACTGAATCTTGACCAAACAAATAAATGGATATCTACTATACTTTACATTTCATGTGCAGGAATATATATATATATATACATATATATATATATACAAGCTTTTTAAACTTTTTACATCTAATGAATAATATGAAACTACTGGAAACAAATTACAGATATCTATAAAAGTTTAATCTTAGTGTACAGACAAATATCTGGAAAATGTATATTTGAAATTTTATGCTTTTCTGTGCACATGCATTTGTACACCAATGTACACTTACTCAATGCCTGCAGTATTGCCATGTGATTCTGAAACCTTTAGATAAGTTTCAACAATAATCTAAACTGTAAAGCCTTAAACATTGTCTATTGCAAACCAGTCAATAAAGAGAATACAATTAAATCCTCCCTTCCTTTTCTAATATATGAACAACCAGTTTTTCCCTGAAGTCAAAATTCAAAAGCTGCCTTTACAATATGCTAGTTTCTTCCTTCTCTGAGGTAGAAACATTGCCCAAGGCTTTTGCAGATACTCAATGATGTCCTGAAGAGTTCATACCTTGCATTTCATTACATTAACATGTTAGCTAACCAATGCCAAAAGCCTGTTCCAGTAAGAGAACTGCATTAAGAATAGTGACCAGAACACACAGTCCTATAGAATTAGGTAAAAGAATAAGTGCAACACAGTGTGTGAGGTTCTGCCAATTGTTTGCTTGCTCTCTCTCTCTCTCTTATATTGTACCTGGAAATAGTTGTTAGACACATATCTTTGTATTAAATAAGAAGTTTCTTTTTTTCCCTATTTTTTATCAGTTGATGAACTACTACAATGTATTTCTAATAGCAAAAGTATATTCAATTAAAAGACTAAAAACTATCAATAGTATGGAAGAATATGATATATAAATTTCTATATATCAGAACAAGGTTATAATGACAGTATAATGACAAAGTGGAAAAAGTTTGTTTAACACAATCCATCCTCTAGAAGAACTTCATTGGACTAAAATAACGTTTTTATTGATGGAATTATATGGCCTTCATATATCAACCCTGGCAGGTTGTGTAGGGGGAAGCATAATAATGTTATAAGTAAGTGATTGAGTAAGTGTACATTGGTACTGAGGTGAAGTGTTAAAGGTGTCGGGATGCTAAATTAAAAATTTTGAGTTTTAGTCAATAGTTTTTATCAATAGTATGTTTTTTTAATATTTTAATTTTGATCATTTCAAAAGTGAAATAATTTATGTATAATTTATTTCCACTGAAATTCTTTTTATGGAAAAGCCTTTATTAATTATTTGACAAATCTTTTCTTCATAAATTTATAGATAACAAGAAAATATTTAAAATAGCTGAATTTTGTTTTTGCTATTTTTTTGTAAACATAATATTTCAAATTTTTGAGAATTTATAGAAAATTAAATTTAGTGTTTGAAATTTATATTAATTTTTCACATTCTCTTAAGAGTGTGACAATAAAAATCCAATTGTTTTACAATGATATTAAAGAAAAACAATCTAAATGTTCATTAACTTATTTTAACTTTTATATACAAAGATCTTTTATAGGTTAAATGAACAGAGTTACAGTTCCTTACATTTTATATTTTTGGAAATGTTAAAGAAAAATATGTTTAATGCTTAACTGCTTCTTCTCAGATGGGTATGCATTAAAAAGATAAAATAGGATTTTTAAAGCTCTTTTTAAAGAGTATTTATGCATGTATCTATTTCTCCACTTTAAAAAATTTCATGCACATATATTACTTGATATTGTAAGTCTTGCAATGATATTTTGTGATGACCATACGCAACAATAAAATGGCAGCCATCATGTATGTATGTAGATTTTGTCAATTCTCCTGTGCATTATACAGCCACATGTTAGGCATTGTTGCTATGACTTCTGTAGCAAGTAGATTTAGTTTTATAGGGTGGAGTTGATAGCCCCATGCTCAACCGGTTTTGAATTCAGAGTATTTTTTTATGATTAGCAGTTCTTAATAATGAATCAAGAAGTAGATAATAAAATATGGAGAATTCAAAATATTTGTGCTTTATAGTGACAAAGGAAGTTTGAAATTTATTCTCAATATTCATATAATTTTATATACTTTACTATTCAGATGTGCATGCTCATTTTGGTTGTTATACTCATGATGTTTCAGCTGTTGTACCTTTTGACTTTCTTTAGGTGTCTTCTGAGTATGAAGACATGTATCTGAAGAAAGACAGATGGTACAATGGCTGAAACATTGTGAGCATAACAACCAAGATTAGCATGCTGCTCTGAACAGCAAAGCATAGATTAATTATAATTCCTGATAATTCCCTATATCAAAAATTCCAACAAAAATTATTAATTTATAATTTTGCCAAAATTTTATAGGATTAGGTTTTTTTTTCTGTGATTTTGTGCAATGATAATTTTTTTTTCTTTTTGTTAATGTGAAGGCAAGTCTTGGTCAAACCAAAACATATGGTAAGCCTCACTATAGATATATATATCTATAGTGAGGCTTACCATATGTTTTGGGGGGAAACTTGAAAAGTTCCCAGCCCAGCTCTTTTCCAAAAATCTGACCAAATAACTCAGCATAAGAGTTTATTTTGGAATTCCTTCTTAGTTGTGTTGCACCCCTAGTATATAAATATTTTTAATTTCACTATCACTTAAATAAAAATGAAAAATTGTAACTGTAAAAACAATAAAAAAAATGTTGGTTCAGTTGACTTTATGGACCAAAAATGTGATTTGTAATTATTGAAAGTTTATCAGGAATATAGCTATGTATATTTTAGGTTCTTACTCAAAAATAATATGCCATCACCTAAGATCAGATAAATGATAATACTTTGGAAAAGAAGTTGCCCAGTTACATTTAAAATTTGCTAGTACGAAAGAAAGCAACACAATATCCATTCAATTCTGATAAAATCAAATTTAATTACTTAATTCAAATCAAAGAAGAAGAATGTATGAAAAGAACATAATAGAATATAAAGCAATAACACAAGTTAATGAATCATTGGCATGTCTATTAGAATATCCTCAATGGTGCTGCTCTCTTTCATTCGTGCAACTTTTGACTAAATCAAATGTATTTATCAACTACTGACCCTTTCATGATGTAATGGGTTAAGTTGAATGACAAGCAAGTCCCATGGTGGCATTCTTCCCAAAAGTCCTGCAAGCAATCAAGTGACAATAGCTCATACATACATTGTGTGTGTGTGTGTGTGTGTGTGTGTGTGTGTGTGTGTGTGTGTGTGTGTGAGGATGGGTGTATACATGAAGATATTTACTTTACAAAAGTAAAGTATACTGTTATTCAGATCAGAGAAGTTGATCTAATATCTTCTTGTTTAATTAGATTTTTTGAATGTTTTTAAAATTAAGAGGATATATTTGTTCTCAATAGAATTATAATATTCCTGTTAATTAAAGGTGAATATCTATGAACATAATATACTGCAAAAACAAACAAACAAAATATCAGTTGATTAATATTTGAATGTATTCAAGACATTTGACGTGTTTAACCAATTTCTCTTAAATATCTTGTGCAGGTTCTTTTGTACTCAATGTTTATATTTGAATGTTGTTTAGTAAATAAAATTTGGCTTTTAATTACATTTAATTAGAAAGTGATAAGAACTTGAAGAAAGAACAAGTTTGATTATGCTACAACAATATTTTTTAATTTGCATGATTAAATAATTGATTAATTAATGACAATGTTCATTATTATTAAATAAACATCGGTTTGCAAGGAAATATCTGTCTATTTCCAAACATTCACAACACACATATATGCATTTATTATAAAAGCAACATGACAGTATTTTTCAAAAGAAAATAGATTTCTGATCTTCATTTCAAGTTTCTCTTCTGACATTATGTAGAAGTAAAACACAAAAAAAAAATATAAAATTAAATTTCTTAGTTTGTAAAATAATAAATAGTTCAATTATCACAACTTAATCTGTGTTTAGTTAACCTATAAATACTCTCTCCTCTCTTTCACACACAACTGAAATGTATACTTTACATTGAATTAATAAAAATAATAAGGAAGTTTTATTCTTTCAAATAACACTTGCATATAAAATTTTAATAAAATGTTACATTCAATTTCTAAAATATTTTTTGTTTAATATATTTTTTACTATTATGAAAGCTGATCTGGTGATAAAAGAACTGATACAGGCAAGTTATAATCAAATTCTATGTGTCAATAAAAATGACGTTTAATACATATATGCTATACACTGGAATACCTTTCTTAAGATAACTGTATGCATATTGAATTACTGTACAGTTAATTTTCTATTTTATTTTTTGTCAAAAATGAAAGGAAAACACTTTTTGAGATTGCAGTCTTTCTGTTACAAAGATATTTTTAGTTTTAAACAAATTTTGTATTTTATTGCAAACTAACACAGAGCTTAGTTTGTACTTCAATGTTGCTTCTGGATCTAATATATAGTTTTTGAGAGCAATAAATGTACAATTTAAATAAAATTATTCAATTGGTAAATAACTATTTATGATCACCTAAAGGCAACATTGTGCATGTATGTGTATGTGTATGTACGTCATATCAAATGTATCAACTGATTATTTACTTGAGTCTTTTACTTTTTTTCATTTTTTCTCCTCAGTATTATATTTGGATTTTCTTATTAATAAACTGAAAAAAGTAACTCAAATACTTTATTTCTATTTAATAGACACATCATTTTTGGTTGGTTCCTCTTTATTTGATCATCTGTTTTTATGGAGCCAAGTGTCTTGTAATTCTCCTAAAAAATTTCCAGAGAGCATTTATATTATTTCTGGACAAATGCCTACATTAATCTACTTATTTACCTTTTGTTCCAAATTGGAAATTCAAATTAAAATAATTTTGTGTGAAATGCACAAAATTATTTTAATTTGAATTTCTAAGATATGAAATTTTTGCTTTTTATCATTCCTAACAACAGAAATCAGTTTTTATTGTTTAACTCGTGTTAATAAAATTTGATGGCAGATATTACAGTGAACAGGATTTTATATTTTAAGCTTAGAAGTTCATTTTAAGGATTTAAGGTGTGATTAAATGTTTTACTAGGTAAGAATTAGATCAGGTGAGGCATTTTATTTAAAGATTTTATTAGTGGAATTAATGCTAATATTAGGATGTGCACATGGGGTAATGATTAATGACTCAGAGAAATTGATGAGTCAAGTTTAAATACTGGCCAAGTTTATTGCATTTACTCTCACACACATACCCTTGGGAAAGGTACAAATCTATTTCTCATTCCCTCACCCAATGATAAGTTATACAGCAGCACTGGTTGGGCTCCCTTACAGTCTTGGAGAAGTAAAACTATCTTTCCTATCAAATTGTGAAATGAGAGTTATCCTCAATGGACACTCATCTAGATCCTTTCATACTGTGGTAAGACAATCCAAATACTTCCCCCATTTTATGCTTTGTATAAATAAGTCACACTGTCTTCAGTTACATTCAACAAAGGCACATTAAGCCAATTTAGACTCTGTGTTTTCATTACAATTTATTGAGTGTAATTATGGACAAATACCTTAAACCAGAACATCTCAGTTTGTACTCTGTAGACTCATCTTCTACTGACACCTGGCAGTATTGAAAATGATGATTAAAGGATTCTTGCTTGCACTGGAAAACAGTTCATTGACTCCTATTACTGATACGGAAAGACTTAACCTGCTAATGCACCACGTTTCCCTATCTGTATATACCAATATTTCTCACTATAAAACTTACCAGAATGCCATGGACATTTTGGAATTTTTGTGAAGAGATGAAACATAATCTTTTCCCAGCATGTACTAGCAACTACCCACCAGAGGAGGGGTTAGAACAGTATCTTCAGCACTTAAAAATCTTAAGTCATGACTGTGACTTTCAAGTGACGACAGCAGATCATGCAAAGGATGAATTTATCAGAGACTCCTTTATAAATGGATTAGAATTGAACTATATCTGTTAAAGATTGCTGGAAAATAAACAACTAGATTTAGCTACTGCTTGCGACCAAGCACTTATCTTGGAGATGGCAGAAAAGCAGTCTTGCTCATACCTACAAACAAATGTTGCAGAGGCTGTACTAAGTAATCACACTTTTACTAGTCCACCAGTTCAAACAACCCAAACATGGGAATAAAGACAGTCCTCTATGACAGACTTCCTCATTTCTGCCTCCCACCCCACTCCACCAGTTCAAAATCTTCTTTCTCTGGAAGGCACTGCATACACTACCAGTGCTGCAGCCTGACAAAGATGTTATTTTTGTGGTTTCAAATTAAATCCCAGGTCATGTTGCCCAGCCAAGAAATTAAATGCCACAAGTGCAGGAAAAAGGGACATTTCTCTAAGGTTTGTCGAACAAGCATTTTTTCACCTGGTTTGAATGCTCCTATTGTGACTAATATCATATCAACTGCAAACCCTAAATGTCTTTCAAAGGCTATATTAACGGTAAAAATAAACAAGGTAGAAATGAATGCTCTAGTTGACACAGGAAGCTCAGAGAGTTTTATTAGCACTAATATTGCAAAAAGAAACAGATTTAAAATCATACAATGTAATAGGTGTCTATGGCAAATGCTTCGCTATCTTTGCAGTGCCAGCTTATATTCATACAGATTGCCTGACCAGCTAAGAAGATTCCTATTGGTACAGGGAGTGGTTGTAAGCTAAACTACCCCATACAATCCTCAAGGGAGTGGACAGTGCAAGAGATACAATGGCATAATATGGAAGACCATACAGTTAGCACTTGAAAACCAAAACCTTCCATTTAGACATTGGGAAGATATAATAACCAAATCTCTGTATGCTATAAGAACACTATTGTGTACAAGAACTAATGCAACACCTCGCAAAAGGTTTTAACATTTCGAAGGCAAAGTTTGGCTGGGATCTCCCTCCCTTTTGCCTCTTACAGCCAAGTAAAGTTTTACTTAGAAACAATGTTTGACAAAGCAAATATGATTCTCTTGTGAGTAAGGTGGAACTGCTCAAGGTGAACCCACTCTTTGCATGCATCCAGTACCCTGACAGTAGAACATTTCCCTCAGAGACTTGGCCCCTGCTGGTGAGTTATCAAGCCAGAGGGAGGAGCAGCTCTCCCCTGAAGCAATATCTCTCCATCTTGATAGTAATGACAACAATGCCATTGATTATCAGAGTCTGTGATAGTATACTCTTGTTTTGAGGGAGCCATTCTACTGTTGATCTCTGAATTGTCACTATCAGGGCCTTGTTCCTCAGAAGAATCCACCTTTCAGAATCAGAGTGTCTCACTCCAAGAAGGAGACAAAAAAAACAATATGAGATGAAATACTTCTGGCCACTTCTGTTCCTGTAACACCTGAAAGTCCAGATCAACTGCCACTGAGATGATCCCAGACAATTGTCAAGAGACCCAGTCACCGGGATGATTTTGTGTCAGACTAGAAGAAAACACAGCTGGGGAGGATGTGCTAAGACAACCCAATTACTTCCCCTGTCCTATGATTTGTATAAAGATGTCATGCTATCTTAGCCAAAATGGAAAAACTCTTCAGTTACATTCAATAAAGGCACATTATGCTGAACTAGACTCTGAGTTTTCATTACACATACTAACACAGGTGTCCCCCAGAGCTCCATCCTTGGTACTACTCTATTTTTAATTTTCATTAATGACCTTCTTGACGACATCAGCTTTCACTTTGGTATCTATGCGGATGACACAACAATTTACTCCTGCCTCAATATTGAGGCTTATCAGTCAAAATGGCATCCGATATCCAAAATGACCTCAAATACATAGTTAACTGGGGCAAAAGATGGCATGTTAATTTTAATGCCTTCAAAATTAAAATCTCTCCATTAAACATCTGAGAGACCCTTTGTTAACTTCCATCAGCATGGCTGATGCTATCATCCAGGAAAGTGACGTGTTGTGCCTTCTCAGGCTCATGTTCTCTGCTGATATGAAGTGGAAAGACTATATTGAATCCATTGCTAGTTCAGTTTTTAAGAAAGTTGGTCCACTATGTTGGGCGAGACAATTTTCCTCTCCAGAATCTTATCTTACATACCTATAAGTCTACCATTTGCCCATGCTTAGAATATTGCTGCCACATATGGCCCGGTGCTCCTTGATAAAATCCATAGAAGAATAAGAAATATTATTGGTCCTGATCTGGCGGCTCAGCTCCAGTCACTTTCCCACCACCATAAGGTTGCCACTCTATGTTTTTTCTATAAATACTTTCATGGCAATTGTTTGAATCAGCTCTTCACTATGGTAACTAGAGTTTTTGAATTTAAGCCCAGCACTAGGCTGGCATTGCAATCTCATCAATTTACAGATATAGCCATAAATTCTATGCTAACAGTTTCTTCTCTCATACTTCTTGCTTGAAGAACTCCCTTCTGGCTCCTTGATTTCCAGCCAACTTTAATCTGCAAAAATTGAAATGCAATGTCAATTGCTATCTACTGTCCATCTTTTCTCTTTTTGCTCATTATTAATTCTTCCACACCCTGTAACCCCTTGTGTTTCAGTGGCATTACTGCTTTGTTGGGGGTGATTCTGAATAAAAAAAATTGAATTCAAAAACAGGCAGAAGAGGGATGGGCTCTGAGCTATCTTGCTCTAGACATACCACTGATGTTATGGCTGCAGTACATGTGGTGCCCCTACAACCCTAATGAATTATAGGATACATGATGTGACAAGGGCTAATATTAAGATTTGAGATTTATTTTATTTTAAGGTTAATGAAATGCAATGTAAAATCCTATTCTCCTCAATATTTACTGTAAATAAATCAACAGTAATGGAAAAATGATTTCCTTATATAAACAATGAATTTTAAAAACAAACATGAACAATCAAAAGTATATAAGATTTCATATTATTTAATATGAAATATACTTTGGTTTGTTCAAACTTTAACTGGTACATTATATATTTAACTGGTGTATTATATTTTTTACAATGATATTCACCCTGTAAAAAGCTCAAGAGCCACTTGTGGTAGAGGTTTACAGAGTAAGTTTATGAGGATATGTGGGGAAGATAATGGTTAAGCCTAAATTTGAACATGTTAAGATAGTAGTGATTGGAGAAATAACCTCTTGGGAGTTAGTTCCACAAAGTAGAGGTTTGTGGGAAGAAACTGTTCAAGTGGAACTTCCATTCAACTGATGGGATATGAAGGGAATGAGAGTAGTTTGCTACAATGTGTGTGGCATGGTGAGCTTTAGCTATGAAGGTTAGCATTGATGGAATTAAGGAATGTAATTCAGCTAAACATTTTCCATAGCAAAATAGCGATAGAATAGCTTGCAACATTTCATCTGTAGGAAAGGGGTAGTAAGGTGTAAAGTAATTCATTACCCACAAGGATGTGGAGATGTTTTTGGACTCTGTTAATATAATTAAAGAAAAGTAAAATATTAAATATCAGCCAAAGATTCTTGGGAATTTATTGTCTTTTTACAGGTAAAATAAGTTGTGATATTGCTCTTAACATATATCTTAAGAACATAATAAGATGTAATAAAAAGAATTTAAAAAATAAAAGCATAAGAGCTAGAGATGAAAACAAAAGATGAAAGGTGCTGAGGTGTTGCTCCTGTTTGAAGTAGATGCTCCAAATCTTGCTGCCATAGAGCATCATACTGACAATGGGTCCTCTCCAGAGTGCAGGCCTAGGCAGAGTTTTATGAGAAATTGGTAGTTGCCCATATAACACATCTGTCTTCACCACAATATTGATGTTGTCAAAGGAAAAGGTAAAGGCTAATATAGCTTGGCACCAGTGGTGTCTCAGATGTAGGGTGGTGGTGGTGGTGGCTGCGGCGGCGGCGGCGGTGAATAGATAAATATAAAGTATAAAATAATAATAATAATAATAATGAAAATTATAAATAAAATAACATAAAAATGTTGCATAAAATAAATTAAATAAAAATTTTAAATAATAGAAATACTCCCAGCATGCAACAAGAACTGTCCCTACTGGAAATATGGACATTCCTCCAAAAGACTTAAATTCAGTCTCTTCACCATGAACCTTGGTATGGGCAATGTCTGTCCAACTTCTCTCTGTGATATGTCTTGTAATACTATGGAGAAAATTCTCCCTTTTATCACATGTACCATAAAAAAATTGTAAGCTAAAAAAATACACAAAAAATATAAATAAATTGTATGAAATTAACATACAATTTACCATGCTTTTCCTGTTATTTGTGTATGTTTTATTTTCTGTCAAGTATGCTTTTATCTCCATGAACATGAAGCTAATTTCTGCTCTTATGATGTGAGTGAATCCCCGTAACTTTGGCTCGGATTTGTCCTCAGGGTTTACTCCCAAAGCCTTTCCCATAACTGGGTATGGCCACAAAGCAGCAGAGGTTTAAATTCAGAGTTTTCCTTTTCTTTCATCAAAATATGTTATTATTTTCTGAAAAATTATGATTATCTTTATTCATCTAATTTTGGGGGGAAATTATAAATGTAATGGGATTGGTTTACCTAATAGGTAATTAGCATAAAGAGAGCTATAACTATAGTGCATGGGCAACTTTGAGTCAGTGTATGTAGAATATCTATGGCTACTAAGTTTGATCATCATAACAAAATGGTGTCCTCTGATGGAGCTCTATTGAACACAGAAGAACCTGAAAATGTAAAGATTTGGATAAAATGCTTTGAGGTACATGCCAGAATAAAGAAGTTATGAGATGACCAAACATCTGAAGGTCAGAAAGAAATCATGGATCTATTTTTGGCCACTGTGGGATGCAAAGCCATTAGGCAGATTTTGTTAATAACTTACCGGGCTGAAATTGAAAACTTGACATTTAAGGAAGTCAAATAAATAATATTGAGAAATAGGCTTACTTAGATGGTCCCACTTACCATTTGAAATTAAGACAGCCAGCTTGATTTTTCAAAAAGCTATGGAAAATTTGTTCGTGTGGAGAGTAGAAAATATGATAATTTATCAGAATGATATATGTTTAGCTGTGGCTATTGAAGAAAAACTGAAACAAAAAACTAAATTTGTAATGGATAAGTTGAGAAAAGCAGGAATGACGATCAAAGTCCTTCAGAAGACTCATAGTATGAAACATGGGACACTGAGAATAAAAGAACTAGATCAAGGTCCCTCATAACAAGAAATAATCATGAAACCAGTGAGAGGAGGAGGGAATATAGGAGAAACCATAGATCCATGCAGGGTGTGAAACCCAAAAGATTCAGGGAGATGTAATGGGATTGGTTTAGCTAATAGGTAATTAGTATAAAGAGAGCTATAACTATAGCTCATGAGGAGCTTTGAGTCAGTGTACATAGGATATCTATGGCTACTATGTTTGAACATCATAACAATAAATTTCTTAGATAAAAATGTTATACCAATTATATTATTAACACTATTTACTTTCAGACTACTGTCCTCATCTTTGTTGTTATTATCATAATGTTTTGGTCACTGTGCTTTCCAAACTTCTTCAGATATCTGGTGATCTGAATAACCTTCAGGAAATTTCAAACTGAACCCTTTATTTAATCTATAGGGGCAGATTATTTTCATTGATGTGTACAAACATTATGATAATAACAAGAAAGATGAGAACAATAGTCTGCATGCAAATAATGTAAATAATGATAACTCCTCTTTCCAGAAATTCAGACAGAAAATTTATATTGATTGGAGAATATATATCAGAATATTTTAAGCATTTCAAGAATTTGGAGTTAAACAACCAAAATATTGACTTTCAATTCTAAACTGTTTGTAATGTTGAAAAGGGTATCATAATTTTGAAAGTACTCAACTGTTTGTAGTAATAGCAGTAATAGCTTTTTTTCTTAGTTTGAAATATTTTCCTTTTCTTAGATGAATTTATACTAGGAAGTATCACTAACATTTTTGGTGAAACTTCTATCCATTCAGCAATTAATTTGAACATTGCAATCTGTTTTATTAAACAGAAACAAATGAATGCCCTAATTTAAAGCTTATCGAGAAAAATTGAATTTCAATAAAAATCATTTGAAGCTATGTTCAATTTACATTTGATTAAATTACTTGAATTGTCTACATTTAGTAGGATATTCAAGTGTTCAGGCACATTA
Source organism: Acanthosepion esculentum (assembly GCA_964036315.1). Lineage (NCBI taxonomy): Eukaryota > Metazoa > Mollusca > Cephalopoda > Sepiida > Sepiidae > Acanthosepion > Acanthosepion esculentum. The sequence continues at coordinate 46,215,732 of OZ038496.1, forward strand.
AAGTTATTTATAGAAAGAACTAAGTTTTATAGTTGGAACATTTCTGAAGTAACACAATAAGCAAAAGATTTGGCAGTTTCTATTTATTTAAATAGAAACTGCCAAATAGAAATGGTAAATTTTACATAAATATTCTGTTTGAAAAACTCATTTCTTTTGCATTATCAGTTAGCCAAAAATTTACAAGGAGCAGAAAAAAGAAGTGAAATAAATAGATATTTAAATTATATGGACAAACTTAGAGCTAGCTGAATAGCTTTGTATGAAAGCTGCTATATTATTTTTCTCTTTCATATACGTTATCTTGATATAAGAAATGTTTTTAGTATTTATTGCATGTTTATATATATATTTTTTAATTTTCATGAAAGCTCTGGTAAAGCCAGTCCAAAACTCATTTTGCTATCTAGCCCTCCCCCAGCAATTGATAATTGCTTCTGAGTCATCATTCAATATCTACTGCATAGTGCTTCTTCTTGTATCATGCAACTCCTAAATTCCATGATACCCTTTGTATAAATCACAAGAAATACTACTTGAGCAGAGCATTACTGTATTAACCAGTAAAATTAAACTTAACTGAATTTGAGATAATGACTGACACTAAGATATTATGCTGTTGAGTCAAACTTGCAATTAAAAAAAATAAAAGAATATAGTTATTTGAAAGTGACATATTTTCAAATAATATTAGGTAATGATGAAAGGGGGTTTCCCATTTTCAATTGAATTATTTGAAAATTTAAAATTATTTAATTATCAAAAATGAAAATTGGGAAATGATCAAGATTTGTATACATTTTACCAATAAGGATTGTCAGCATTTAAATCTGTCCAATGTTTATCTGCTACAAAGCTGATTATATGTTTGTAAACCTCAGCTCACATTTATTTACAGTACCAATTTCACTTCTATTTAATTTTTGGGTATCAATTGCTCAGTGAAGATTAAAGAGTTGCTCCTAATTAGAGTCATGAAGCAAGTGGAAGGATATACAACCAGTTAGGTTAAATATTCCTTTAACATAAGTCAAAGACGCAGTTCACAACAATCAAAGCTTCTGTAAGATTTTCTGCTACAAAGCACACCAATATAAATTCTGTATTGCTGGATTCAGTTCACCAATTCTTTTGGTCCCCTCCCAAATAACCCTTCGAGGATGTTAACAAAGGCTGAGCATTTAGGTGAAAACTGAAGGAAAACTATTTTCAAGAAATGTTATTGTGATTTAACAAATGTCGTTCTGCTTAACTGATGTTTATTGCACCCTCTCACTTGAATCTCTCCCTGAACCAATAGCCTTAATATTTTGGGACACCTCAATGGGTTTTAGTTTTCCCCAACACCCAACCCTCCTCTAACTGGGGCTCACAGTCTGGGTAACCTCTAGGAGTGGGGATGGGCAATGTACAAGTCTGTAGTAACTTTGAAGAGAGAAAAGGTGGATCCTGTATCCTATCTGTGTAATGTAACTATTACTCTCAGTGACGCTACCTCTTGAGATGATGATGATGATGATGATGATACTGTGAACTAAATTACAAGGATAGTAGAGACATTGGATCCCAACCGTATCATTAGGCAGCTGAATGATAACACAAAAACAACTGTAAAAAACACACACACACATATGTGTGTATATAATTCTGTTGACCAGATTTGACAGGTAGTTTTAGGGGTCAGCAAGTGCAGATTAACTAGTCTAATTTTAGGACAGTTTTAAGAGTGTGGGTATGAAGGTGAGCTTGAAACAAAGAACCAATCAGGTATTTTGCGTGACCGCATCACAGCCACGTGATGTCCATGGAAAAGGTTCCCTATGCCTGTCGGACCTCTAAATGGTGATTGATAGTACAGCGATGAAGGTTCTCTTAAATGTGCAAAGTTATGTTTATTAATGATGTAAAATGCAGTGATTACAGTGAGTGTCAGGTGAACTGAGATTATTGTGTGCCAAAAGATTCAAACCCAAATGCAAATATTGTTAGACCTTTATTTAAAATTGTCATTTTCACAGTACCATTGTAATCATCATGAATTTTACAAAAAGCACAATTAACAAGAGTTGCAATGAAAAGTGATTGTTTCTTTCATATTGAATCATAATTTTTAGTTTCATTTTTTTTCTTTTCATTTTGGAGAATATTCCATTTCCACCATGGAAGCAAGTGTACTTTTAAAAATGAGATCATGTGATCAAAAAGTTAATTTTTTTTTAAAGATTTTCTTCTATTACTCTTCAGTTTTGAAAATTGTCTTTGCTCTTGTGATTAAAACTAATATCTATTTTGTGATTTTCTTTTTAGATATTTGTCAAGTCCATGAAATTCTAAAACTTTACATTCATATTAAAAGGGAAAAATTAAAAGGTTCATATATTTAAATATGAGATCAAAATATCAATACCTTTCTTGACAATGAGATTATTGCATAAACTAAATTACAAAATTGTGTACAAAATCTATCAATTGCTGTAAACTTTACATTTTTTAATTATATTTTACATAAATATAGCTGAAAACAGTGCAAAAACTATACTAGATACCTAAACTTTGGATTTCTATACTAATTTAATTTACTAAAATGTAATTATTTGAACCTGATAATGTACAAGCATGTTATTGTAGTGTAAACATTTTTGATATAAAGAAATAAATTTATAAAATTATTATAATTGCAAAAACTCAAATATATATACATATTGATAAACAGTATGTAAAGTGTTTCATATATAAATTTAATGGAACTTTCTTTACATTTGTATACATTACAAACAAATTAATTTTATTTGCGTTATGCAAGCAAACAAAATACATTTTCTTATTTCCTTGTCTATCTTTCTACCTAAATTTCTGAGAACCATTGTATCTGAGAAGGTGCTAAGAAGTTTTCACCTGAGCAGGAAGGGAATAAGCCTGGAGCTATGGAATATACATTCTATTCTATATATTCATACCACAGTTCAATGCACTTTGTACTTTGTTTCTCAAGTAAATTCTGATGTTTGGTCATTGGAATCAATGGCTCTGCTGCTATCACCTCTGAACCATTCAAGATTTTCCTCCCTCTGAGACTCCTCTTAAGGCTTGGAAACAAAAAAAAGCAGAGTGAGGAGGTAAGATTGATGGTCTATACACTCCAGTTCCAAATTCTTCAAAACATCCAATTTTTGCCAGCCTTTTATCCTGTGAAAAAGGAGACCTCTCCACAACTTCACTCATTTCTTTCTTTCAACAACTCCTTTAATCAGCACAGCAATTTAGAGTACTATTCTGCACTAACTGTTTAACTTTTCTGAAGATAGTCATTAAAATACCTTGTCATGTTAATGCTGTAGATTTCCAGTGGAATATAGAATCACCCATTAATCACACTTGGTAAAATATTTTACTTATCCCAAAAAATGTAACCATAAACTTTTCTGCTGAATTTTGAATCTTGAATTTCTCTGGCTCCAGAAAATATATGCTACCACTACATCTCCAGATCATAGTGATATAACCATGTTTCATCAACAATGGCAAGTCATTCTTAAAAGATAAATCATTGAAAATAATATAAGATTGAGTTAGACATGTCTACTTCATATTGTTTCTGATCATAGTTAAAATATTTTGGAATCCACTTGGCTGACAGCTTCTGCATATCCAACTGCTCATGAATTATAAACCCAATATGTTTCCTCTAATATCTCATAAAAAATTTTGGATGAAGTTTGCCAATCAGTTCAAATTAAGTAATTAAAATAATCATCAATTTCAAAAGTTGAAACTGTTGAAGGTCTCCCAGATTGTGTTGCATTTTGGGTCTGAACATTTCCATGCTGGAAGTTGGCAAAAAAACTTCTTCATAGGTGAATATGATGGGCTCTTTTCATTCAGTGTCTGTATCATACGTTTGTGAATTTTCTTTGGCAGCTTTCTTTTACAGGAACAGGATTTTTATGACAGCTCAGAGTTCAGCACTTGAAAATTCCACAGATTCTTTTGATATGGTTTATTCAATGATCTGAAACAAAAAATAAATGCAAACTAATCCTTTACAATTTAAAAGAACATTCTTTTCAACTACAATGTCAACATAACACTCAGATTTTAGGATGGGGATCAATTCAAAAACTTTTCAAAAACTTCATAATAATCTTTGTATTTTTTTATTTACAGTTTATTTTGACTTATGAAATTACAAAACTACCTTATTCTCAGCATAACCTCTTTCTAAGTCAATTTTATTATTGACAACCATATATTATAAATGCTTATTAACTATGTGCAAAATATATTGCTAATTTTATTGATACATATGATCATTTACAAGTATCTATGGATGATCTTAGTACTTCAATTATTGTACCCAAATGTTTTTGTCTTTGACTGAAACATAGCTCAAGTCTTGACAGTCATATATTTTTCTCTTATAATAAATATAAATAAAAAATCTCCCTATATAAAATATCTCGATGTCATAGAAAAGTAATGGGCTAAATATGCCCAATTCAACTACGAATACACAGACATATATATATTCATTTTTTTATATTTTATACTGAATATAATTTTAAGGTTAAAAATTTTAGCAAATTCAAGAAATTATATGAAATTTATGAGCAGCTTTCGTTTTTTGTTTAGCGAAATAATTCAATTTTCCCTTTATTTTCTAGCTGGAGTGAGAAAATAAAATAAAAATAAATTCCTTACATAATGTTCTACATATTGTCACATTATACTGAATAAATATGGTGCCGCTGTAAGCTGTTTCTTTTCTTTCTCTTTCTTTGCACCTTCCTCAGTTGGATTATTGTTTGGAATTAGCATTTGGCAATTCTGTGGTGATGCATATGCCAGTGTCTGTTTGGAATCAGGACAGCATTGTACACTAGCCACGCAGCTTCACAATTAGACATGCTAATTATTATCAAATTCTTATCCACTCTAATTCTTCAATGCAATTACCTTCTATTGAAAAGTTTTGCAGCTTTCATGTACAAGTTCTAAAAGTGGGAAAATCAAAAGAAACAAGTATGATTAAATGACAAAATTAAGTAAGAAATAAAGTTGGTAAAAATTACATAAAAATGAAATGGGAATTTGGCAAAAGCAAAAATGAATCTTAATTTCAGTTCATTATTAAACACAAAAGACACAGAATTCTGACTTTATAAAATCTAAGAAAACTTTATTTATTTTTCTCTTATAAAAAGAGATCATTTTTCCTACAAATTATTTTCTCTTTTATTCAGGTAGAATACTTTCCTTGTTTTATTTGAAGTTATTCATTGATCTTTTGAAACTCTTATTTTGTAATTAGCATCTTTAATTCATTCAAGCAGACAGAAAAGTCAGAAGAAGAATCATCAGTTCTTTCTTTATATTCTTTCTATAAACCCTCTCAATTTTTCTTGTCACACTTAATAAGATGGGGTCTTGGTGCATCTCCAAGAAATTATATTCAGTGACCTACAACTATGCCACATAACCATGTCCACTTTATCTTCTACTAAAAAAAAATATTCTCAGTTATATATATTTTTACTATTCCTCTGATATTACTTATTGAGTATTTTAGTAATATCAAAAAAATAATTTGATGATTTTATTTTCCAACTTTTTTATCGGTATTATGAAATATGTACATGTAAAAACATTATGAAAGTTATGTAATAGTCCAAAAGAATATGATTATCTGTGCATAAAAAAACTGTAGTTAGTTTAAAAAGTAATTATAGCTTGAATAACAATGTCAATTCTATTTTTTGTACAAATTAAATCATCAAGTTGATTGATTGATTCATTCATTTTCTATGGTTTATCAACACTTTCCAGGATATTTAAAGCCAGAAAATATTTTTAGAATGTAATAAATTTTTGGTGAGGATGGGGGGGGGAGTGGAAATAATAATGAGTGATACAAGTCTTACTAATTAACACATAACTGGAGGAGAAAAAGTGGATTCAAACTTTTCCCAAGGGTATGTGCACGTAAGTGAATATAACAAACCCAATGGCAATTGGAACTTGGCTCTCTGATCAACAATTCTGAGCCAATTATCCATTACACCAGCCACTAATCTAAGCTTACAGCACCTGATATTCCCAAGTAGATACCCATCTAGGTACTGACCAGGCTTGATGTTGCTTACCTTCAGTGATCATACAGGAACCGCTGTTTCAACATGCTGTGGCCGTAAGCAAAATCACCATGTTAATTCATATGTTTAGTAGAAAAAAAAATTGACTTACAATTCTTTTGAAGGTAAAATGAATAGATTAATGAATAGATTAATGAATAGATTAATGAAAAAGACAGACTTATTCATTTACATCTGAAATTTTAAGTTTGATGAGGAAAAAGAAAACTTATGTATAACTTGTGAAGAGTCTGCTAGTCTATGATAAACTTTCCATGATGATTGTCTTTGCAACTTTGATATTATGCTGACAAAAGAGATAGACATTGTCTTTTATATAGATAGATTTAGCACCATTCACACAATACTGGTAAGATTTACTCATTGCATTTCTGTTGCCGCTGCTTGTATTCTTGATGTAGACACTAATTAACAAGTTTCCTGTGAAATGGCCACAAGTGATCTTCATACTGACAAACAAGGAAATGAGTTGGTGCAGTTAATATCCGGATATATGGTCAAACTTGGACAGAATAATCAGCTGTACAACCAATTTAAACTCTTCTTGTTGGTAAAGCTCAGATGATGAAATACAGAACTTCAACCATGGAGTTCTATCTTCATTGACATTTTGACTAGATCAGTGACATCATTGTGCATCATATCATTTTTTTTTAAATTGTTTTTAGGGGAAAATATTAATCTGGGCAAACATATAAATCATCATAAATTATTCCATTTTTTATTTATGATGATTTATATGTTTACACAAATTAATATTCCACTTTTTGTTATTGTTATTAATTTGAATATTATTGAAATTTCTTTGATATCTACAAGGGAAACACAATTTTTACTTGTAGAAGCATTATCTTCTTTTCAGAGAGTTTCATTGAAATAAAACGCCACAAGTTATTATTTCACGAATAAAATCATGTCAGGGTTGGAAACCCCAATAAGTTAAGCTGAATGCTACAAGTCGGTGACATGTATTACTACTTGTTGACCAAGTAGATTAGACATATTGTCTTCAAAACAAAGATAAGGACTGTTTCATAAAGTTGTCACTTAGATAATTGCTAGATCATAATGTAAATATTTTTAATGAATTTGAAATGAAATTGCTTTCTTGTTAGTAGATATTTGTATTTTTGAGTATTGCGGATTTTAAAAGAACAATGTATATATGGTATAAAATATTTGATGAAGTCATTTATGGGTCTGTACTTAAATCTCTGAGTAAAGCCAGGAATTTGTGGAGAGCTATGATCACCCATTCGTGAAAGGAATAGGCACATAAAAGAAGCTACATAACTATCTACCCACACATCTTGTGTGTGTTTGTATACATCTTTGTATGCGGTCTTGCCTCAAACATAGAATTATTAATTCCTGTTCAATTATGTAGAGAAATGTCAAATGTTATATTTTGTTAAAACTGTTTTTCTTGCAAGCAATAATTATTTTACAATTTAAAATAAATCTCCAAGATTTATAATTTTAAAAAATATTTCCATCAATAAAAAGAAAATTATTTTGAAGTTTTGATTTATATGTTCTTACTATAACCAATATTACTATTCTAGTTTTCAATGTCATTGTTATCAATGAATGATATAATAACATTAGTGTTTATTCATTAACTACTTTTATAGATGTCAAAGTAAATTTGAAAAAATTGCAATTCATGTTAGTGGAAAAGTTTCACTTTCTCCTACATTAATTTTCTTAATGTTAACTTCTATTTACAGAGTAAATTAATGATAACATTAAAAATAGCTTAACCTAAATATTTTCATTAGTAAAGAAGTTTGAGATTATTGCTACTTTGTTAATGCTATTATATTATATAGTTTATATTAAAAAAGAATAAAACTTTTAGTATCAGTTAATTCTGGAAATGGATGATAATGATAAGAAAGATTAAGGAACATTATTGAAGAAATAAAATCCTTCAGATTGTTAAGAGATGAGTGAAAATGATATTTCTGATTTAACTGAAATAAAAACTGAACAGTAGGATTGTGGATTAAAATGGTACACATATAATAAGAAAAAATAGAAAAAATAACTGAATAAAATAAGATTATCTGTTAAAATATCACCAATGCTTCCTCAGTGATCTGAGTCACCACATTACCCTGTGTCTTGAATTGCCTAGCTCCTTACTGACCCATTATTCTATGATAATTTGTGAGTCATACTGAAAATGACTTAACACTACTTTAAACTTGCAGCTTTTTAAAAGGTGAAAGACTTGTTAATTTTATAGCAAGCCATATTTCAAGTTCAATTCAGAAATCCAGTTTGTTTGCTGCTTTTCTCTCTAAAAATAAAGTCTGATTTTTTTTTAACTTTTATAAATTTGATTAGTTCTTGAAAATATTTGTACATTTGAAAATCTGGTAGCAAACTCAAAATGAATGCAATTTCATTGTCAGTTAAAAGCAAAATAAAAAAAAAAATCAAACCAAAATTCAAATCTTTTGAAATGTTCATATTAAAATACACTGTCCAGATGCACATGGTTATTACCATGATTTAGCAAGTTTGCTTGTTAAAATAGTGAGTACAATTCACATATGCATTCCACTAGTATAGCCTTGTGCCAGAATAAGCTACGTTTAATAAATAACTATCCAGGTGCACATCTAAAAGAACTATTTGAAATATAATATTTTGAAGTTTGCCTATTTGTTAACTTGTAGATTTATATTAACTTTAACTATGTAAAATTGAAAATACATTTTTTTATTGTCATTTTTATTTCCCATATTACAATTTAATAAAGGAAAATAGAGTTTTCAGAAAAGCATGAAATATACCTGAAGTTTTTGACTGGTATGTGTCAGAGTATGTAACTTTTGGTCAGATGCTATGTAACTATTGGTCATATGCTATGTGACTATTGGTCAGATGCTATGTGACTATTGGTCATATGCTATATAAATATATAAAATTGCAAATTTTGTTTTTAAAAATAATAAAACTAATCTCTTTCTCAGTTCATTATTTTATTTACATTCAGAAACAGAAAGTAGAGGAAGGATAGAAATTTAATAGATTTGATTATTCTTTTTCAAAATTGATTGATATTTCCTTTTTCATTAAAATTACTATTTCTTTCTTGTTGCTTCTTGCGTTAACACTACATTGGATGCTGCTACTGTGGATCTTGTGTCACCTTCAATGTGGAAGGCACAAACAACAGGCATTAAATGCATCCTCTCTATCACTTTCATTCCACCCCTCCTCCACACACACACACTTTCTCTCTGTTGTTCATGGAATTTCAGTTAGTGGTGGTGATGGTGGTTGTGATTGTCATGGTGGTGGTGGAGGGGGGCATCTTTAATCTTAGGTAGCTTTTTAATTTATTTAGTTTTAAAACTTAAAATTCAAATTAATCTATAGTTATATCTCTTTGATGTAAGTAAAAGGATAAACTTGTTGCTTGCTCAGTAATATGAAAGGTTAAATGTTACAAACATTAAACTTTGAACTTGTGAAAATGGATATTTGATGATTCATTTAAAAAAAATGGGACATTACCATTGAAAGACAATGATGATTACAACATGATGCAAAAAAATAAAGAAAAAATGTGAGAAAAGATTTTCTTGATACAATCCCACCTATGTCTCCAATGTTTGTTGAAAAGATTTGTCTTCATTGTGAAGCAAACAGTAGTAGAAGCAAACAAAAATAAATTTATTTTTTTTCACCTGGAAGTATTTAACTGAGACAGTTTTGACAAATTCCCGATAAAAATTACCTGTCTTTATATAAGTGCCTAGAGTTCTTAATACTTAAATAAATTTACATTTCAGTCAGTTACATGCCATACATGATACACGTTTAGGTGATCATGTATCAAAAGGTACATGACTGACGAGACAGATTTTTTTCCTGCAGTAGGTTGCCATTTCTTTCTGCGGTACACCAGTTGCCATCCAAGGCTATAGAACCCAGTCTGTCCTGCTATTTACTCATAGATGGAGGGAGTAGAAAGAGATTCATACATTTCCCCAGGGTATTAGCACATAAGTGAATGTAATGGATTCGACTCAAATTTGAACTTGGCTCTCTGATTCCCCAATCTGAGCCACTATCCATTACTCCACTGTGCCTCTCTACTTACATTTACAATTCTGAAAGATATATATGGCTAAACCATATATGCTTTTCAGAGTTACTGATAAATTCATAAAATTTGCTATTTCATATAAGTATTTTCTATAAAATGAAAATTCTTAGAATTTTTTTAGTTATACAACATGTCAATAATGTTTTAATAATTTATCAGAGAGGCTGATCTTGCAACATTTTGCACAAATAACTGGAGATTATTTTTCCCATTATCTTTATAAAACTTCATTCAACTTCCTTATAAGTTGGAAGTTAGGCAGGGCTACTCCAGATGAGTCAAAAGTGGAGTTTGAAGTGAATTTACAGGCAAAACATTCAGCTTTACCAGCAGTGGATGATAACATCTCAAATCGATTGAAGAGTGGGGGGAATAGAAACCTTGCACTTATTTAGTACCCTATTATAGAGACGCCGGTAGTCAAAGTTTTTAGAGGCTATGCAGTACCTCATTCTCTCAGAAAACAGAGACTTAACTTCTTAAAGGACTTGCTTACATTTGTTATGAGCAGTAGAATATATGCACCTGTTATGATGAAAGCTGTCGAGCTGTTATAGTTGTTCCTGTGTGCTATGGTGGCTAAGCATGAATCATGGAGAGGGTTGCAGTTTCACCTGATATTTCCAAGAAGGGACGAAAGCATCCATGCTGGCTTTGACCCAAGAAGAAACCTTAGTTCATATTTTATTTTTTTATATAAATGTTTTTATAAATTTTTTATAATTTTGGTTATGTCAAGGATTTTCTTTATTTGTGTTTTATGTCATATTTACATTTTGCTCTAAGTAAATATAAATAAACAGATTAAGTAAAAAAAAAACTTTAATTGAGCAATTATTTCATATTTCCTCAATAAAAAAAAGATTATAAAATAATGTTATTAATACATTCTGAATATTCTCAATAAATATCTGTCTTTTGTTAGCTTAACAATGTCAAATTATAGATTAGGCAAATCTTGACTCACTTTTATTATGAATCTTTCTAGACTTAGTTAAGTTGAAATGTTTGAAAAGTGAGAAAATTTGCAGGACTGATAAATTTAAATTCTTTTTCTTGTTTTATAATCATTACTGTTGAATATCAATATTTGATCAACTTATATTTTCTGTCAATAATCTTTCAGATATTGTGTTCAATCCTAAATCCTGAGATGTTTGTGTTTCAGACTACAAGTAAGCACAAAAGACTCTTCTAAAATTATCATAAGTATATTCACTATTTTGTTCTTCAGCAGTTTGAATGTTTTTAGCATCTTCCTTAAACTTTGTTAAACTGTTAACAACAGCATAATGTTTAGGACAGGGTAAAGATTCAATGGAGAAGATAGCAACTTTCTTTGCATGTAGACAAGTAATACAACACAATCTGCATCAAAACATATGACAGTTTGGTTGTTTAATATTGTGTTTTATTTGACCATCAAAATTAAACCCTGTTGACCTTTATGGGCACAGAATAAATCAACATTTCACAATTATTAATAACAGATGCTTAACAGATACAGGTGTCTATTAAAATGAATTTTTCATAGATAAGTCTGATTAAACAAACTCATTACTTTAAAATAACAGCCTTTTACCTCTTGAGCAGATCCTTTTGATCACTATACTTATACACTATGCCAGAATTTCTTTTTCAGCATGTCAATGTTTTCATAATAAAATTGATATTAATCAATCTGTGTTGGTAAAATACTCAGCATCAACTTGCTATCAATTGCTAGGTCTGCTACTAAGAAAGTTGATTAACTGTGTTATGCGAGACAATGTTTTCTCACCAAAATCTATCTTACATGTTTATAAATCTACCATTTGTCCATGCATTGAATATTATTAATGCTGTCACATTTGGTCTGGTGCTTCAGCTATGTATGAGGGAAAGTAAAAAATTATCCGGACTCTTATCAATAATTCCAAATACTATGAAAGTGTGGATAATTTTTTACTTATCTTTGTATTTAGAGATTCTTGATAAAAAAAACCCCAAAATGCAATGTTAATTGTCCTGACCTGGCATATCAGCTTCAATCACTTTCCCACCTTCCTTGTGCCTTTTCTATAAATATTTTCAAGGTAACTGTCCTGATTAGATACCTAGACATTATGAATTTAAGTGCAGTACAGGATTGGCAGCTAGATCTCATCTTTTTATACTTGAAATTGATAGATGTAACCATAAGTTCTATGCTAACAGTTTCTTCTCTCACATTTCTCACTTGTGGAACTCTCTTCTGGCTCAGTGCTTTCCAGTCAACTTTGATCTTCAATAATTTAATTGCAGTGCCAATCATTATCTTCTGTCTTCTTTTTCTTTTATTTTTCTCTCTCCTTAATAATGCTTTCTTTTTTCATACTCTTACACTCAGTAACCCCTTACATTGCCTTGTTTGGGGTGAAATGATTAAAATAAACCTACTTATATGATAAATATACCATGTGAATTTCAGCTAATGATATGTCTTTTCTAATAGAAATATTTACATTATCTTATTTGGTTGTTTGAGATTTTATTATTTAAGTTGAAAGTGATTCCTCATATTGAAAATAAGTATATATAATAGTATAGTAATAGATATTCATTTTTAATTTCAGATATATAAAGATTGCCATGGGTTGTAAGAATGATATAACTTCGAAAGAGGAACAAGATATTGTAAAGTTATTGGGTGATGGGAACAAGATGTTGGAAATTGCAAAAAAAAAAGTTGAATAGAGATCATAAAACAATAAAAAAAAAAGTAACTGAATACAATGACAAGATAAAGGCAAGAAAAAGATGTCTTTAAAAATGTGACATAAGAAATTTGTTTAAAAAGCGAAATGGTAATAAGTTAGAAAAGTGGATTGACTGGTAGGAAAACATTTGAAAAAACTGGGATTGCAAATGTAAAAAGGTGCAGAATATTAAGAACATTGGCTAAAGGCATGAAATCAACCATACTATCACCTTTAAGTAAACATCAGAATGAGAAACATGTTGGCCAAAGAATGATATGGGTTTAAGGTTAGGATGTTCATGGAAATAGTCAACCAACATGACTTAGAAAATAATAAGGGGCAGTATGAGTAATCTGTGCTAAGATTGTAGGCAATAAAGTTATTAAAGATCACTTCAAAGTTAACAATGATATCAAGATAAAACATAGACAATTATTCTTAATAAATTTTTTGAATGGCAGACCACAATCAGTAAGCTTTCAGTTTTTGTAAGACAATACAACCTCACATTCTGGAATGTTGACTATTGCCCATCTTGCCAAAAATGGTTTCAAAACATCAAATTAACGGAATGTCTCTCAGTATTTCCAGATATTAATCCAATAAAAAACTTTTGAATCATTAAAAGAGAACCACTACTACAATGTTTTACAAGTTCATATTCTAGCTTCTTTTCAGGTCTTTGCTCCAACTTTCAACCCCGCCCCCTGCCAAAAGGGCTCCCAAAGCCTTGATCTTTATCAGAGATAAGAATATATTTTCTGATGAATGAGATTACCCTTGTCTTGACCATGGTGCCATAAAATTGGGATTAATACTTACAACTTGTTGGACCCCTGCTTCCAAAACCAGCTCCCAAACATTATCAGAGATAAGAATATATTTTCTGATGAATGCGAGCGCTGGGAAAGTGTAAAAACAATTTTGGAAGGAAAAGTTCCCAATATTTCTGAGCCTCCTAATCTCGATAAATATGGAGTATATGAGCCCCTTTGGCAGTGAGTATTTGACATCATCTGTGATAACATCAGGTCAGTGAAAGTAGCACCAGTCATCTTCGAAACCTGTTTCAAGGAAGAAATCTATATGCTGGGCTCTAAAGACAGAACATTGGCCATCTACTAAAACTACTTGAGATCTGCTTTCTAGGATCTTGAAACTCCTGTCATTGGCCACTACTACAAACTTACTCAATTGCAAACTATGGATCTTCTGATTATTTCCCCCTCAACAAGAACTCTGAAGAAATTTTATGTGAGTGTTTAGAACAATTTACTTGCTTAAAGAACTTGTAGATGCCCAGAGAAATATTTTGAGCACTTTCTCTTCCTTTAAGTTAAAGGAATTTTCTTCTCCCTTTCTTTCTCTCATATTTTGTATATATCCCTTTATCTTTTTTGTGTATGTAAAAACACATTTTCTTCTGCTATTGTTACACACTGAGCAGGAGTTTGAGTTTTTATTCTACCACCTAAAAGAGAGAATTGTCTGCTCTAAACATTCAAGCCATTGTTGCTTTTATTGATTCTGTCACCTTTAACCTTAACCCTTTCATATTTCCCACAATGTATATGAGAATGGAAAACAATATTCAAGTAAAGAAACTCTCCAAGAAGCAATTAAAACTATTGCAATTAATATTAAAGTCAAAAGAGTGTAAAAGTTAATAAAATCAATGAATGAAGGTTATAGAACAGGGGTGGCCAAACTTGCTTAATGTAAGAGCCACATATGATAAAGTTTAAATGTTTGAGAGCCACAGGATATGGACAAAATTTAGACATAAGTTTTTGTTAACATTAAATTTACATTTTAATTCAGTGGAATCTCAATTCATTTCCAGTAAATAATTATAAAACTTGAATTTTTTCTTATTTACCTTTTATAGTAACTGTGATGAAAAAAGGAGCTCTTCTAATATATTTCCATAACCCACATGTTAAAGGTCAAAGAGCTGCATGTGGCTCGCAAGTCGTGGTTAGGCCACTCCTGTTATAAAATGTCAAGGAGCTTATATTAACTTGCAAAATAATAAAATAATAATTATTCAGGCATATATGATATTGTGTTGAGCAAATAAGTATTTCTATGGCATTCTATATCTTTTGGATTTATTTATAAATGAAACTTTATGTTGCACTTAGTTTGCATAAGAAAACTTGAAATCCAAAAGACAAGTTATTATCAATATTCTTAAGAAGGATAAATATTATAAGCTGAAATTCACGTTATACTTATCATATAAACATAAGTATATCCTGAACATTTTACCAATATTGGTTGATTAGTACCAATTTTATTGTGAAAACATTGACTTGCATAATAAAATCTGACATAGAAGAATTTCACTTCATGTTGTTATTGTATATAACAATCAAAAATTACTATGTAAATGTTAAACTGTATATATAGTCCAAACATTTGTTTTGCTTAGGAATAAACATGTACCTAAAGTACCTTAGACATTACACTTATACTAGATACTTAATCTTTTAATAATTCATCTTACTTACTTTTTCATTAGACTACCAAAAATAAAAGAAAAATTGGGTTAATTTTTAGACATCTGTTGAGCACTTACTATAGAGCAATGGTTATCAAGCCAATCTCATAAACCATGTTTTATGAATTTGATCCTCACTGGGTACTCCATAAATCTGTCCAAGGCACCAAAGCTTTATAACTTAACACAATATTTCTAAAGGAACTGATAAATCTAATAACATCCAATAAATGTTTTCATTGTACAAATGCTAAAAATATTAGATCAACAAATCAAAATTATTAACTTCAAAATGTTATTTTAATATGGTTTAATATCAATTTTCTTGTGTTCATTCTAAAGAAGAGAATTGCCAATGCACTACATTTCAAAAAAGAATTATATAAATTTATGAATTTCAAGGATATTGGAATAAATAAACAAAGACATATGTAAGGAAATATATGAAGTAACTGTTATCATAAAACACCTCTGAAAAATTTAAATGATATTACAGGGATATCATCAAATTTGCAATTTTTAAGCAGAAAGGCTTTTGTCTTTATTTTAAATCAATTTTGTTTTTTGCTTGACAGCTTTTTAAATTTACAAATGTTCACACATTCTTAACAAACAGAATGAGGAAAGAGGAAACTGTAAATATTTAATTCACATATTGAGTGAATAAAATTTGAGATATTTTACACTATATAATAAGGTGGGTCTGTCACTTTAACACTTATAGAAATATCATTCTGTAAAGAGAAGTAATGATACTTTATTTTGTATTTACTTGACATTGTCTTTTAACTATTTTTTATTATGATATATCAGAGCATAAGAATTGGATTTACATCTGAATTCTGATTCCTACATGAGATTACAAATCTTACCATGAGTGACATTATGTCATGCAGAGACAAAAATATAGAAAACTAAGCAGTTTTTTTTTATATTATTTATTGTATTTGCAAATTCCATTACATGCTGGTATATAATTATCAGGAAGAATTTTCTGTTTATGGAAGTTTATCCTTAAGGAAAAAAAAATTATATCACTTTGTTGGCTGAGTGCTTGAAGTGAATGTTTCATTTCTAAACTCTAAACTGGATTAAACTTTACCCTTGTTTTTGCTTATATTCCTAGCAAGGCCTGATTGATGTTTGCATGACAGCATGTCATTACAAGGTTACTGCTCAAGAGAAGACTTGAAGCACGCATACACATGGATTACATTTTCATTAAAATTTAAGGAGGAACTACTTTACTTTAACTGTAAGTATAACATAAGGTTTTTGAAGAACTAATATCACAGCCAGAAGCACTTTTTAGTCTGTAAGTTCTTTTTTTCTGATTGACACTCTGTAAATCAAATAAATACCATATGCACTGTGCTTGTGAAGTAAATTTTATTTGATATCAAGGTTGGCTGGAATAAGTTTATTGGTTTTAATAAACATGGCTCTGAATAATTAAGAAAATTTTTTTAATATTTTGAATATTTTGAACATACACACATGCACATACAAACTGCCATCAGTCAATGACAATTACAATCAAGGTCATAAATCAGGAAGGCAAGCTAAGAAGGAAAATGATTTTCTCTGCATGATTTTTATGATATTTAAAGTTTTATTATTTAATAATATATTTAAATATTTATATTTTTTCAATATTTTCTTTATATTTTTGTATAATATTAATCTTATACTCATTTTTGTCATCTCTGCTTCAAAATGCAAAACAAAATAACATTTTATCAAATAAAATATTTACACACATAACATTTTTTAATATTTATAAACAATCATGAACAAAATATATTTCAGGGTTTTGCTATGGTGCTATCAATCAAAATTTTAATTTCCTGACACTTCAATTGTCAGATGAATGCAAAACCTTTGCTTCTCATTTTTTAACTACATTTACACAACTATATAATCTTGTCTATTCACAGTATCCAAATAGGGACATAGTATATATTTCCATGCAATATTTATAAATAAAATGGTTTAAAATCAGAAAAATATTAATTTTGTAGGGACAAAAATAGAATTAAATGTGTTGCTCTTTGATTATGTAAAACTTTTAAAAATGATTGAAAACAAATAAAAAGAAAGAATGGCAAAAATATTTTCTTAGATTTTGTGAAGCCAAAAGATTTTTAACATTTTTCTATTTTCTTTAAGTCTTGAAATAAGTCAACAAATATACTCTCTATAGCTAAGCATGAATTTGATAATAAAATTTAAAATATAGCAAAAAGAAATCATGATAGTCACCTTTCACACTGATTCAAATGTCAAAAGTTTCATTTTTATTCTTGGTTGATTTTTCCCTCTTTTAACATTGATAGACATAAAATATAAAACAAATCTAAAATTAAAACTTTATTTCATTTCATAGAAAAACATTATTGGATACAAAAATTCCAAATTTCAAATTCAGGTGAATTGAAAAAATTTGATTCATGCTTTTGATGTTAAATATATAATCATGAACTGATACACACAACTTTAGATTGTGGCATATTTTGCATGCAAATAGTGTACATAAATAATGTTATATATCTTGCTATAATGTAAATGAGAAATTTGAAAATGAAAATAGCTGACAAATGTTTGTTTTTATTAAAATTTTCTTTTTTTTTTTTGCAATATAAAAAATAAATAATGATTCAAAAATTCGACAAAGCATAGTGCTGAAATTTATATTTAAATCATAATAAAAACAATAACAATATCAGAACTGACTGACAAAATCCCCAGATGAGTTTTTGGTTTTAAGATCTATCAAATCAATTAAGGAGAGGAAATTTGACTAATATTAATTTGAGTTTGTGTCTTTCAATAGCCATCTTGACAAATATTTTTTTCTTTAAATTTTTTCTCAAAAGCAGTCAACATAACTTAATATTTAAGAGATTAAAGTTGTGAAAAGGAGAAAATATAAACGTCTACCATTGTTGACATCTAAATATTTTTAGGTTGAATCTTAACAACAGACTTTAAATAAATCTTTCATATAAATGAAAGTCCATAAAATTAGACTATTAATTCATTATTACTATCTTCATAACAACAAGTTATTCTATATAATTAATTAATGTAACACACTACACACACACTTCTTATGATAAATATCAAATATGTCTGAGTAGACATCATTATTTTTTTAATAGTAAAATTAATTACTTATATATATATATATATATATATATATATATATATATTAAGCATTAAATAATTAATTGTTAGTTTGTTTTAGTTTAAGTGCTAAAATATTTGAGCCCAGCCAGTAATAGATTTATCCCAAATTCAAATATTTGGGCATATTTGAAGCATGGGTTAAGTCAAAAATTTTCAACCTTTCCACATGTGTGTGTGGATAAATATATATATTTATATATATATATATATATATATATATATATATATATAAATTTCAGATAAAGTATATCTGTAAAAGGACAATATAAATAAAGACAAAAGGAAAATTTATCATAGCTGATGCGTTTTGCCCTCTGAGGGACATTATCTATTTACCTTGATAAAGTCCAAAAGAGGACAAAATTTGTTGGCTAAGGTAAGTTTTCTTCTTTTTTATTTTATTTATATATATATATATATATATATATATATATATATATATATATATATATATATATATATATATATATAATCTCTTATAAAATGCATGAGATAGATTGCATATAGCTGATCCTTTACAAAACTGACCATTACAGAGTACAGGGTATTTTAGCAGTAATTTCAATAAAAATGATGATCAGTTATATTTTGGCATATACTTATATATCATACACTTATACATATTATCATTCTTCATAGAATGGTGAAATTAGCAACTATTTTGGAAATAAATTGGTGAGTCTACCATTTTTTCAAAGATGCATTATGAAGCAAACCATTTCTTTTTCTGAGTTGGCTAAATGATATAAAAACCAACCTCTCTAAAAATGGTGGTTCTGAAAGAGAAAAAATCAGGAATCATAATCACAATATCTGGCTGATTGGTTCCATTCCGATATGTCTGGCTTAGAATTCCCAAATGAACCAAAACAAAATTATCTGGACTTTATATTGATTTTGTTGAGATTTTTTCCTGTTATTTTTATAAAGCTACGAAATGAGTTTGTTGAATTCTAGCAAAAGCAAACAAAAATAGAGTAATTATATTCTCAATTTCACTATTTTGGTTGCAAAGAGAAAAAATAGACAATTCTAATGGTCCTCTTTTAGCTTTTGCATCTATTACCTATCTAGATTTTATTCTATTAACCCATAGCAATCTTAAAGATAAGCTAAAAAAATTAAAAAGATATGGAAAATGTGAGCAATGCAGATGATTCCTTATTGTCAACATTTACAGAACAAAATATGATAATGATATTAGAACTGAGAAAATATATACATATATACAAAAATAATTATTATTGAAATAAATCAAAATATACATAATATAATATTGTAATATATAATAACTTAATATATAGCCTTTTAAACACACTGCACTAAAATAATGATTCATATGTATTAGCAGCATTAAAAGGATATCTTAAACTTTAATAATAAAATGTAATAAAATATTTGTGAAAGGAAAACATGAAATTAATTTGTGATGAGAATTTTCTAGACAAAAGAAAAATGATTTAAACAAAAACTGGCTGTTCAACTATTTCTGTATTTTACTTGTTAATTCTCTCTACAGATTTTTAATATGAAATAAAACCAGGTAAACTTTTGAAATAGTTGATTCTTCAAATATTGCAACTGTAGTAAACCTATAATCAGATTTTAAAATAACTATGAAAACCTTCACCACCTTATTAAATTGAAGTAATTTAATCCACAATACAAAAGATCCAATTTTATAAATATACTTAGCTTTTCTCCAAAAGATCCACTAAATTTTATTATTTTTTAGCATTTATTTCATCCTTTTCAAAAAAATTCTTAAAGAATTCTTATTTAACTGAATATAAAAAATGAATTTCATTAATCTTCAAATTTATCTTATATCTGGTTTGGCTGGGACTGTTTGATTTGAGGAGACTTGTTTTGGCATTCCACTAAAGCTTATAAAATTCTTTTTTGTGTGTCATCAAAACACATTATTATATAAGAAAACTGAATCTATAATAAAAACTGAAAACTGTCTTGGATTGAAACTTGGAAGTTATGGCAAGACTACTTCTGTTATTAAAGTTTTGGTTATCTACAAAATCTTTGTTAAAATTAATTTTATCCTTATATTTCAAAATAGCAAACTTTTGTAAAATAAAAATGCTTTTATTCTTATCTCACTGCTTTTTAAAAATTTTCTTATTTGTTTTTCTGATAGTTTAAGAGGCTGAAAGTAAGAACTGGGTGTATATATTTTGAAGGTTTTTATGTTTGATTTTTGCCCATTAAACAGTGCATTCTTATTATATAATAATATATAATTCTATATAATACTCAAAATGATGACTTGGTGGTAGGGATGATGCTTCGACTATTATAATTAAAAAGTAAATTTATATATTGGGAAGAATTTGCACAATAAACATTGTTTTCTCACCTGTTGACCATTTACTTTTGTTTTTTTGGTGAGGAGATATAGGGCTTTCCAGTCCAATTACTGAATGACCACTGTTAGGTTGGGTGGCTGACAGTGACAAAGGGTGTAGGTCATAGTATTCAAAGAAGTCAGTCAGCAAATTACCTGGCGTGTCATCTAACACCTTACACTTTTAGTCACTCATGCAATAGACAGGCTCAGTAAAAAAAAAACAAAAAAACTTTCTTACTCTTGGGGTCCTTTCTCCCACCTTGCTTGTTCTTTTACTTGTGAAAATGAGTTGTGTGCTGAAAAGAAGCCAGAGACGAAGCTGTTTTAGATAACTTGTAAGACTGGATGTTGGCAAGGTGAATAAGTCCAGTGCAACCATACAGATCTTTATCACTAATATGCCTGATCTCAAGTGTGACGGGGATTTTGCAGTTCAGGTCAACTCCTTTTTCTATTATATTTCTAACCCTCTTGTTGACATGACATTGGAGAATCAGATAATTCAACTACTTGAGTCTTAAGTGACCCATTATTCACTTCATGGATAAAATTCTTGTCAATGTTTGACAATTTCTTGTCTTACCCAAAACACCCATCTAGGGTTACATATGTCAAGACCTCAGAAATGATGATCTAAGAATTTAACTTATTAGTCAAGAGCATTCAAAGTCAGTATCAAAAGCCACACTCATGTTCCAAAAGGTTAAAGAAAAACGTGTATCAATCTTGTTATTCAAAATTTGTTTGACAGTTAGACTAACAGCTTGAGGAGGATCATTTTACTCGGATTGAAAGCAAATTTTCCTTCTTATTGGTAAAACTGTAGTAATGAAGGTTCTATACCTGCAGTTACAGTAAATTCTAGAAGGTAGTTGACCCCAAGTTCACAAAGTGCATGGATAATGATTTTTAAAGAAATTAGTCTTTTTATCTCATGGTTTCCTAATCAAATCATTGTCAAAACAAAGACTCTTCTCTTTGGCATTGCTAGTTCGAGGGAGATAATTACTTATAAAACATATATATAAGTAAACTTGGCATGTTATATATCAATCTTCTTCTTTCATTATGTGCTGTATCCCTTCAGGACAAGGATGATCATAGCTCTCTACAACTTCTTTTGTGCAGTGTTTGTCCACTCATTATCCCTCTTAATTCTTGTCCTACATCCAACTCTCTTGCTGTTAAATATGTCTTGTGAGTTACAAATTCTCCAAATCTCCTTTCTTCATCATGTATCCCACAAATTTCAAATGTCTCTTTCTGATTCTAAGTAAAATTGTTCTTTTTCTTCACATTTTCCTTAAATCTTCACCATTGTTCACATGTTCAATCTATGGTATTCACTGTATCCTTCTGAAGAATCACATTTCTCTTACCTCAAGTCTCTTCTTCATCTGTAAAGAAGTTGTCCAGCATTCATTGTCATATAGGAGGATTGATATTGCATAGCAGTTCAGTATTTTTTCTTTTGTTTCTAATTAAATCTTCCTGCCACTTGATGCTTTATTTAACTTTCAGAAAGTATCTTTTGTACCTTTGGATTTCTCTCACATTTTCCATATCATCTGTTATAATATTTCCCAGATAGTTAAATTTCTGTACTTGCTTGATTCTGATTCTCAAAAATGTAGCCTGGCATCTTGGGTTGTCCCTTTTGCTAACAGCATTTATTCTGTCTTCTTACAGTTGATGGTTAATGTTTTTGTTTTGCTTTTCTTTAAATCTCTTCTCTAGGATTTCCTGCTATTTTCTTGGTGTTGGCAATGAACACAGTGTTATGTGCATATCTTATGTTATTAAGACTGTCTCCCCAATACTAAATCCTGGTAGGACTTCTAATTCTCTTAGGTTTGCTTCACTGTAAATGTTGAATAAATCTGGTGAGAAGGTACATCCTTGTCTTACACATCTTTCTATTTTTGCATAATTGCTCTTTATGCAAGCAGTTTCTCTTTAAATGAACCTGAGTGAACATACCTTACGACAACAAGCAACTGGAAACATGCTGCCACATCAGTCAGTTCTTCAATTTAAATTGAAAATAATCCAAATGCTGCAGACTTGATCTCCTGCACTACTTTGATGTCAATAGTCATATCTCTGATCCTCCTTTGAACAATAGTGTTCGATAGCAAAACTGCTGCAAGTTTTTTCTCTAATCCTTTTACCAAAACGATTTCCACCATTTCGAGAGCACACATTTTGATCAGAATTTCACCAATTGTAAATGTTTTTTCTGCTTTACTATCTCCAGTGCTACCACATAAAAATTTTCACTAAACTTTGATTTGTTTCTTGAAATGCCATAGTTGAATTAAGCTTCATCTTTTTGAGAGCCTTTCCCTGACATCCAATCCCCAAATTGTCCTTGTCTTTGTGTTGATGATGAACATTCTGCAAATGTTGCTTCGACTTTGTTGGTTTCAAAGAATCATTGGACAAAGCTTTGCTACAAAATACACACTTTCTTCTCCATTGATGATGATGGATGTGAATCCATATTGAATATAAAATTCATGATACTGTCTTTTTTGGCACACATGATGGGCTCCACATTCTGTAAATAAAAAACAAGAACTGGTAAAAGACTCCAACACTCCATGAAACCCCGAAATCACTCCTGGAGGGATTCCCCACATGGTTGAGAACCCCTGTCATATGGAAATCATTCTTTCTTTATTGATGGAAAGTTTGTTTACATACTAAATTTACATCCCTCTCCTCAGGAGACAAAATTATTTACTTTTGTATTTATTTTATTTTGTATTTTTTCAAAGATAAATATGGATTTAAGCGTTTTCATTGGAAATTGAAAAAGTGCAAATGATCCTCTGCCAGCCATCCTAGACCTCACCAAACTGATTGAGATGGGGGATAAGAATGAGAATGTGTCTGAACCTGTACAATTCTTGCACATCTCCTAAAAAAAATAAATACCGACTCTTTTAACTATAATGGGAGAACACTATAGTAGAAAGCTTTATTTTACCATTTGTACTCACCCAATTATGGGCATTATTATATCCGTGATACAATAACACTATATTTCACAGATGGAATGGAATGGCTGAAAGCAAAAGGAATGGCAAACTTACTTGGTTCTCAGAGAGAGATTTTTATATCACTAAGACAAGCAAAACTATGTATACAAATAGGCAGAGAATAATATATCATATATCTACACAGCAAAGCAGAGTGCAAGGAGAACAAAAAGATAGGGTCTCATATATAATATAGAGATTATTCTGTGTTTCTGGAGAAGCCATGTTTAGGACTCCAGATTCAAAAAGGTCAGATTCATCTACTATACCCAAAGTGAGGACATATTCCATGAACTGGAAATTACAAGTCTTGGGTTTTCCCAAATTGAGGACTGCAAGCTGGAGTTTCTTTCTATATCTGGGGAAGATATATTCCCAAAGGAAAATGGTGCCATGTACTTGTAATCTGCTTGAATCAATGATAGACCTAAAAATATTTCTATAAAATTTTTAAAACACCTTTAAAAATAATTCTATTTATTACTGATTAATTTCTGAAGATTTCAGTAAAATCTTACAATTTTCAGATTTTTTAGAGTTTTAAAAATAATATTTTTCTTGTGTCCAACGTTATGACTTTATTATTCAGATCAGGGTAGGGCTTGTTCAGACTGAGAGGGAGAAGAATGTATTATCCCAATGTCACATTTCCAACTTAGTCAAATTGTGTGTGTATGGATATGTGTGTGCCCTTGTCTATACATTCAATGACACAATCACATTTTTTTTAATTGGTATCACCCCAAGCAGGGTGGTAATGCAACTAAAACTAAAGGGGTTACAGGGTGTGGAAGAATTAGGAACATAAACAATAATGATGAGCAGAAAGAGAAGAGAGTAACCAGGAGGGCAGTAGATAGTGATTGAGATTGCATTTAAATTTTTGCAGATTAAAGTTGGCTGGAAAGCATGGAGCCAGAAAAGAGTTCCACAAGTGAGAAGTGTGAGAGAAGAAGCTGTTAGAATAGAATTTATGTCTACATCTAGCCAGCTTAACTTGTAAATTGATGAGATTTCAGTGCCAGTCTAGTGCTGCATTTAAATTCAAAAAGGCTTGGTACCATAGTGAAGAGCTCATCCGGACAATTACCATGAAAGTATTCATAGATAAGATACAAAGAGAGGCAACCTTATGGTGGTGGGAAAGTGACTGAAGATGAGCCACCAGATCAGGACCAATAATATTGCTGATTCATCTTTGGATTTTATCAAAGAGCTCAAGGTAAATATCAGGGGCAGTGGGCCATATGTGGCAGCAATATTCTGAGCATGGGTGGATGATAAACTTATAGATATATAAAATAGATTCTGGAGAGAAAAATTGTCTCATCCGGCATAGTGGATCAACTTTCTTAGCAGCTGAGCTAGCAATGGAGTCAATATAGTCTTTCCACTTCATATCAGCAGAGAACATGAGCCTGAAAAGGCACAATGAGTCACTTTCCTGGAGGTTAGCATCAGCCATGCTAATAGAAGGCAGTGAGGGGTCTCTCAGATTATTAATGGAGAGAAGTTTAGTTTTTGGAGGTGTTAAAATTAACAAGCCATCTTTTGCTCCAGTTAATTACAGACTTGAGGTCGTTTTTGGACATTGGCTACCATTTAAGTCATTCACTCAAGATAAATGTATTTATATTACATGCACATTTGCAAGTTATATGCAGATAAACTTGATGTACATAAAATCTACTATTCTTTTATAATATAGATTTAAAAAGTCTTATTTTATATTTTACCCTGCTAAACATCCATATATTCAAAACAAACAATTTTCACCTTTTGTTAAGGATGAGTGTATTGACTGAATACCTACTTCCTACTGTTTCTCTTGCTCATGAACTGTCAATATTGCAATTTGATCTGCAGTTACAGATAAAAGCAATATTATGAGGCTGAAAATTAGTGCACTTTGTTTACAATTGATGCATGACCAAAACTGAGAATGGAACCAACAACCTCTCTTGTTCTCCATCATTAGCTACTAGTGGTGACACCTGATGCAAACAACACCTCTTCAATCTGCTAATATCACCCTGTCCATGGGTGACAAAAGAACAAAGCTAATGTATTAGTGGCAAAAAAACTATAAATTATAGCTTGGTTGGATCAATATGCCATCTGTGTAATAATTGTTTGAATGCTTCTGTCACATATCCCAGTGGGATCATTATTGTAGTTACATCTCTTGTTTTACTTTTTCATGTACATTTTCCAACTCTTTCTTTTTCTTTGTTAATTCTTTTCTTTCTCTTGCTCTTCCTCTGGTTTATGTCCTTTTATTATATTCTGCTTTTCTCTTTTCATCTTTTCTCTTAGTTTATTTTTGCAACTCTCTCATTCTCTTCTTCTTTCCCACTTTTTATCCTTTGAATATTTCCTTTTCTCTCTTTTATTTCTTTCTCTTCCTATTCAACAGCTTTAATGATTTGTAAATCTAACCTTCTGGATTAATTTACAAAGTACAATAACCATGTTATCATAAATAGGTCTTGTCAGTTAGGATAGATTAATGTCAATATAAGTTGTATTGGAATCAGTAACATTTATTTATTTATTTATTTCCTTTTTTTAAAAATACCAGCTTTAGGAAATTCAACACTCTGGAACAAGTCTTAGCTAAAACTATTTGAATTAAAGATATGCTATTGACCAAAAGATGGTTTATATATCAGCTAAACTTCTTTATATCTAGCACTGATGTCAAAAACTATTTAAATTATAAGAACTAAGATAATGTTGTAGTTTAAAAGGAATACAAAATTTGAGCACTGTGTATATGAATGAAAGTTTCTTAAGATATGTAGTCTTTTTTTTTACTCAATACACATCATCTCAAAAGATGCCCGAAACAAATCCAACTTTTCTTACAGCTAACTTTACGTGAACACATTCACACACACATATATTATCTTTATCTCTTCTCACCAAATGAGAGGTCTGATATTGTATGACATAAAAGTTCACTAACCTACAGAATGCTTGCATGAACATAAGGTAAAATAATAACAATGGCCTTAAAAATGAAGCCAGAACAAAACAATTTTGAACTGGGATTTAATGAAATACAATAATTGGTATTGATCAATTTGAAGTTGGGAGATGTATTTCTAGGAACTGTGCCAATTTGTATTGAATTACAAGAATTATCAATAGTAAGATTTATCAAGGAATATTGGATAAGACTATGTTAACATCTACATTAAATTGTACAAATTAGATGCAGTTTTTATAATAACTCCCCAAAATTGCCAGGATAGATAGTCTACATTGGTACTGCAATTGCCAGCCCAAATGATGGACTTCAACCCCATTGAGATGTAAGACAAAAGGTCAAAATTAACATTCAACACAGTAAGCTAAAAAATATGGATGGTCATTACAAGAATATAGATGAATGCAAAGCTGTAAATATTTTGGTTGATTAGGGCTTAGTATTAGTTTTTTTATTTACTTCTATTTGTTTATTTATATTTGTTATTTAAAATGTATTTTTGGCAAATTCAGTTGGATTATTCAGCTGCCTTGGATCTGGAAATGCAATCTAATACAGCCATGCAGCCTCGTGTCTATTATCATTCATGCAACTGTATATAGAATTCTTATCTGCCTGCTCATGATATGAATATCCATTGTTAAACACTGAAGACAGACTAGCCACAAATGCACATGAATGACAAATGTAACCTAGTCTACATAGCAACAAAGTGCCATTTACTGTAAACTTTCTTTAAACTTAATAACTCAAAATCAAAGTATTTGCAGACATATGTTTATATGGACTTTTGCTAACGTTTCTAAGCTTGAACTGCATAAGATAAAAATATTGTCTATACTGCTATTATTATACTGCTTTATTAGTAGTAGTATTAGTATTATTACTCTTTTATCCATACTGCCAAAAATGAAAGCCTAGTTTGTTAAGTCCTTAATAATATTATAAGATAAGTCTTTAAATATATTTTTCAAATCATTATTATTATTATTGTATTCTACTCTTCACAGTTTGTTACATTGACTTATACACAAATACTCTTGGGAAAGGTATGATTCCATCTCTTCTCCCTCCCAGCTATGGGTTAAATAGTAGGGCTTGTATCTAGAAAAATCATTGTTATCTCCATAATATCGTTACTGCAATATTCACTCAAAAAAACAAAAAACAAATTATTCTTACAATCCCAAATATATTTTGGCTTTAAATAATCTACAAAAGGTTGATAGGTTGTAAAAAACAATAAACAAAAAATCTCAAAACATTACTTAAAAGTTTACTATTGTCATAACAAAGACACCATAAGCTGGCAACAAGGGAGATTACTATTATTATCTTCTTTGCATTAACGACATTAAAAATTACAAAAATTACAGATAAAAAAATTGGTATATTATTATTATTATTATTATTATTATTATTATTATTATTATTATTATATTATAGTATTATAGTATTAGTATTGATGCTGGTGGTGGTGGTGGTGACAGTTGTTTAGGAGGAGTTATGAAAAATGTGAAAAAATGATTTGCCTTTATATTTTGAAAAACTAAAACATTACTCCCAGTTTTTGAACTACCAATAATCTTTATTCTTTTCCATTGGAAATTTTCAAAATTAACAATTATCACAACTGTCATTCCAAATCTAATAAATTTGAAAATTACATCTTCTCTCGTAATATTCTAATGTACACTACACAATTTTAAGTTTATTTGCACCAAAATTACCTATACAAATATTTTAGGTTTTATAATACATAGCCACAGAATGTGAAGCATTTGTCCACCTAAATTATAATAAATATATAGACAAAACTAAATAATATTATACTTATTATGATCAGAATTACTTTTGTGGAATAAGTTTATAAGAATCTTGATTAGATTTGATTAAAATTTTTGTATGAATGTTAGTATATGTACATGTGATTGTGGATGTGATATGATTTGTGTGTGTGTGTGTGTGTGCGTGTGTGTAGCAAATGAGGGCAAATGTGACCTAAATGATAAAATACTAATGAGTAAAGCTGACAAATCTGAAAGTGCTCACTTTAAAGCATTTAGAAAAGTATGTACCTGAACCTATGCTAGTAATTAAAATAGGTTTTGCAATTCACCTGTGTATATTTGATTTATGTATATTTGGACTTGTCAGACATTTTACAGGTAGATACTCATTTAAATTTTGGGAGCCAAGGAGTTGTATGAAACTGTAAAAGATAGACCTATCCAGATATATTAAAATTAGTATGTTGACATACTTGTGAAATGTAGGATTAATAAACTGTCAATATTTTCATAAAATTATTAAACCTTTTTAAAGTGTAAATTCTACTAGTAATAGATTTTAAAATTCTTCCTTTGTAAAGAAGATTGTTTCCCATTATTATTTCTTGAAAGATTCTTTAATTTCCGAGTGAGAAGAAAAAAAGAATGAAAGGAAACAAAAATTCTGTAAAAGATGAAAATGTAAAAAAATTGGGAAGCAACAATCATGTGTGATTGAAGAGTTTCTAACCCAAAACAGATTTGCCTTAAAAGCCAACAGTAAGATAATGAAGAGAAAAGAGTGAATAATTAAAACAGAGTGCTGCTGCTCCTGAAATGTTTTATCAATGCTTGGCACCAGTGAATTGTGGAGCATTTGTAAAAACAGCCTTTAATTGAGTCTTGGAACCATGTCTATTTGGTTTGTTATAGTGAAGAATGAGAAGCTGAAGAGGAGAGTAAAACCAGAAAAAAAGAGAAAAGAAAAAGGAGAGAGCAGCGGAAAAAATGAAGAAAGAAAAAATAATAAAAAAGACAAAACAAAAAATGGAAGACTATGGAAGAAGAGGTAGGAGAAGTTTGAAAATAACAAAAAGAAAAAGCAGCAACAACAGCAACAACAACAGGGAGAAGGTTATTTAAAAAATTGAGGGAGAATAATTTTCTCTCTACCTAGGATGGAAATTTAAATGTGCAAAAAAAAAAAAAATGTAATGATAGAAAATAAATATAACAGAAAAAAAAAATTGAAGAAATATAAAAATAGACTAAGAAAAGAAGAAAATCAAACAAAATATATTTTATCAAATATGCAAATGAAAGAGAAATGTGAAAAAGACAAAGTTAAGAACTACAGTGGAAAATAAGGAAACCAAGATAAGGAAAAAAAGATGAAAAGAACAAAAATAGAAAAATAAAAAATATAATATATGAGGAAGTGCTGAAACGTTCTTAGTCCAACAAAGAAAATCTGATATTTTGTCATTTGGAATTTTTGGGAAGCAGGTGAGGCTTGTAAAACCATAGAAAACTTGAACAAAATGAAGAAAAAAAATGAGAATAACATGTAGGAAACAAAAAAAGGAAGAGCAAAGTTACAAAGAAAAAATGAAAATAAAAGCAACGGAGAATAAATATACAAAAGGACAAAAATATAAGCAATTACAGAAAAAATAAGTGGAAAAAAATTAATTTCATAATTATTCAATGTGTGTCCTTTTTGTCTTTAAGCATCTGTATAGCTTTTTTAATTACATTGTCCACACACAATGATAATCAGCATTCTTTAAGCATTTCCTGTAGAATCAAACAAACACTTACTTGATAATCACTTCCAAATTATGAGTAATATCATAATATATGTATTCATAACTAAAAATACAATCTTTACTAATGTATGTTAGATCATATTAATTGTTTGATGCTTACAAAATCACAAAATCTATTGTTTTATGCTTGTTTGCTATGATGTATTATGAAATAACAAAACTGATAAATGAGAAAGATTTTGCTTGAGTTTATCAAAAATATGGCCCAATAAAAGTTAACTAAATCTAAAACTAATTTTGAGTGAGGTGTAAATATTTTTTGAGGAAATCTTCAAGTCTGGATTTAATACAAGTATAAATATAACTTCTATTTTTATTGGTCTATTATTTATCTATCTTATTGGGTCAATGTTTGGAGAAGCAATAAAAAGCAAAATTTCTGTGCAAGATGTGATGCTGTGACCGGTTTATCGCAAACTAGGCCACTGTTGCCTCAGTTGCAGATTTACCAAAAGAAATATCATCACAGTGAAAAGGGGGCAACCAACAATGGATGTATCTTTTCTTCAAAATCATTAAATACCTTACCCCAAAAAGAAAACTGCTTTTTAAAATCAGCTCTTTTCAACTATGAAGCTTTGCAAGTAATTTCAAAAAGCAACAATGAGGGGTCATGCTGTCAAATCATACTCCAATTTCTCTATCTTCTCTTTTATACATGTCCAACTGTGACCTTCATCATCATCATCTCCATTATCACCCTTCAAATCCCACTGCCATCACTTTTATAACCACCACCACCACCACCATAATCATTATCAGGATCATAATCACTATAATAATAATAATAATCAACATGAATAACATTTGTTACCAATGAAGAAAAGGAAAAGTTTTCTTTTTCCTCTCGACTGATGCCACTGATCTTTGGTGAATGAGTTTATTCCAGAGTTGAGCTTTGTTCCTCATTTGATTCTAGTTGTGGGTTCAAATATGATAGGATCTGACTGTCATCCATCCATATGAGCCTGACCTATATAGAGAGAAAGGCTCTATGAAGAAAGCTCATTATCGCATGCATGTTTTTTTAATGTCACTGAGAGATCCAACCTTCTTTCTGCCTGCGGTTAAATACTTTGCTATGAACTTTCATTACACAACGCACACAAAGAAACTCAATGTATTTGTTCTTTACTGAAGCTATGTACAAATAAAAATCTTCGCCTTATAATAACTTGAGAGCTTAGCACAGAATCATTTTAAAGTAATTGAAAATTATGTTAATTTTCATTATGGCCTCATAAATGCTGTCAAGCAAGAAAACAATCTAGAAATGATTAGTAGATAATTTCAGATCTAACCAACAATAAACTTTGACTTTTAATTATTGATAAAATTTAATGTAAAAAATTGATTCTTTGATGCCATCAAAGGTGGGAAACTTGGTTATGTTTTTTTATGTCATAATTTGTTATTTTCAAAGTTAAGATCTAAAAGATGAACTGAGTCTCTTATTTTTTAAATTTTCAGATGAAATCAAACATTCAAAAGCCTGTGTAATACATCAAAGTAAAATATTTATGTGGATTTATTGATGAAAAAAATCAATAAATAATTTATACATTATAAAAGAAGCAATTTTATCAAGTTAACAATTTGTTTATGTTGTGAAAATTGTAATCATTCTGATGTGTTGATGAATGATTATATTCCATTAAAAATTTATTAGCTATATTTATCAACTAGTAAATATATAAAAAGAAAACATTAAATAATTTGCTATTGTGTATACAAGAAATATCCTTCAAAGTTTTCATATAAAAATTTACAATAAACTTTTAAAATTATTGTTCCTCATTAGAACTTATAATGCTTTATCATTTTGATAGATATCTTCTTGCAAACAGTCCACACTTCAGCACAATATAGATGTTGTTTGTTATTGCTTGGAATCCTTATAGGTAAATTATAAACCTAAGAACCTTAGATAATTTGCTTTTAAAATAAAGATCTCTCTTAAAGAAATATATATGTAATATTGTATAATTGAATTATCAACTTCATATTTTTAATGACTTTATAATACTTTAGATTATATGAAAATTAACTTTTTATTGTGACAAATTAGTGTTTGTTAGTCACTAAGTCATTAGGGAAGTTCTTGTTCAATCTACAAAGTAAATAGGGTATTTAGGCACAAATTTAACCATTAAAAAGAAATGCCATCATACAGAGATTATATACATTGATGTCCATGCATTTTAATATCTTATTGAATGTAAATTTATTTATTTTGAATATATTTTAATATTTCTCCATCCGTCAGTGATTCAAATACTGTTGTTATAAAAAAATCTCTTACACCCAAAATGATGAATTGTAGAAATATATCAAATTATAACATTTTTGAGTCAATTAATTTTGTATCAAGATGTGTATGTTTTTTTAAAAACAAAAAATGCCTCCTTAAAAATTTCCATTCCTTTGCTTGACACATGTTGATTATTATAATTCTTCCAGTACCTGTTTTATGCTGTTATAACAGACCTTCAAAGAGATCAAAAGGGAAGGAGTAAATGTACTAGTTTAGTTTGGCTTGGGGGAAAGGTTTTGGCTTTTTAACAAAAAGGTCCAAGATCAACACTAGCCTAAATAAACAACACTTGTATATTTGTCAACCTATGTATTGTTCTAAGTAAGTATTGTATTTGGTATCATGTGTCTGTAGTCTGAATTAGTTGCTGGCAACTTTTGTCAATAACTAGTGTCATATACACATAAAGGTCAGGATCAGATGTAAAATTAAAGCCTAATAGGTATTCTCCTCAATCCTCTATGGACATTTGATAGCTTAGAATAAGAAAAAACAATAGAAAAGAAATTCTCAAGAATTGTTTCTGTTCAATGGTAGAATTACACTGAAGGCAAACATCTTCTATTCTTGGATCTCATCCAGAACAATTGCTTCCAACCAATGCCACATATCACTCATTTGGGATAATGCCAAATATTTTAGTGTCCAGCTGCTTATCATTATTTACCTATACATATATATTTTTTATGACATTTGCTCTGTTGCAGCTAACTTATTACCAATGGAATAAAAGATTGCATCATACAATGCAAATGCCAGAAGAAAAAAATATCTCCAAAGTTATAAAGATTTTGGCCAACTTTCAAATGTTTTCTACTTTCATGTGCATGGAAATAGTATGATAAATATTTTCTCTTTACTGAAAAAAATTAAGTGATATTATTTAGAATTTGTTCATTGTAGATAGATTTTACTATCATACATTTATATAAATTCTAAATTAAATGAAAGGATAAAGAATCCTTTGTCTTGGTGTAGAATTAAAGTTTTCTTTATTGTAGATGAACTTTTCTCTTTTTTTATATTTTGAATAACATATTACCAATAACAATAAAGCTCAGAATATGGCATTTCTATAAAAGTGAGTTTAGGGTTACTAACAACAGGTATAATTAGATGAGAATAATGTTTAAGTCTTTTAATGAACAGCTATTCATAGGTGTCCTGTTTGCTTATTCCTTTCAGTCATCTCAAAAATTTCCAATTGGCAAAAAGGTCAATTGCTCTCAGAGCTCCTCAGATCAAGATCAAGGTGATTCTTTATCTGACCTTTCAAAATGAATAACCAAGCTTCTGTCCTCTTCCACATAATTTATATTTCATTCAAACAGATCAGAAATTATTTATTACTACTTTTATTGTTATTATTTTCATTTAATTAAAAATGTGCATTACAATAAAATAATTTTGTACTTTCAGTTACAATATAAATACAAGGAATCCATTCAAGTAAAAGTCATTTTTATCCATAATTTGCATAAAAAGGTAAGCTGGACAAGATAATGTTTTCTAGCTTTCATTAGAGTCTCAATATTGTTTAATTTATACCTATATTTATTTGTGTTCTATGCCTGTATGAATATAAAGCATTGAAGTTTTGATGGAATAATCTCCTAATTTTTGAGGGAGTAATCTCCTAATTTTCTCATGCCTTTAGCTACTTTCTCTTAATTATAGTTTCCAAAATATTTATTTCCTCTCTTGCTATGTTAATAGACCATATATAAATTGATGTGTTTGAAAGATTCAGTTTATATGAATGATCCAGAGAATTCATAAATTGACATTTTAGTTATTCATGAATTAAAACAGAGTTTTTTCTGATAAACACTTGAAACAATTTTATTATTTAAATAGTTCTTATGTTTACTTTTGTGCTGAAAAGTTCATTAAAATATATTGATCAAATGCTCTTATCAGGAATTCTTACACATTAAAATATCAATTGCCACACAGTATTATTCCCTTTATGTTATGCTATGTTTATATGATTGATATTTCTCATCTAGATAGTAAGGAAACTTTGAAGAATCATTATCACAAAAAGCTTTATAAAGAATAGGCTGTTAATTACAATAAGCAACAAAAAAATTGTCTGCTGGACTAAAATGTATGTTGAGTCTAAAACTAGATGCAGAATTGTCCTAGCATCTCAGGTTTTTCAAATATGTGCAAAATATTTTTATATTCAAGTTTAATATTATATTATATTAATAGTATATTTATGTTCAAGTCAAATAGTAAATTAGTAAAATGTATATTAATGTTCTAAAAAAATTTAAATAACAATTGGAAATATTCAAATTTCTCATATTTTAAAGATTTTTATGACACACTTGCACTTGTTTTAAATTGGTCTACAGTAGTTACTTATGTTTAGGTTGAACCAGCCTTGATATTTCAATTTATCTCATATATATATATATGTGAACCTCTAACCCTACTCATTAACTATGGCATCTAGATCCATTGGAGAATAAAATCAAGGTGAGAAAAACAAAAAATGCAAGAAGTACATTTTAAGAAACATCCAGCATCCTGTTCTTTGATATCCTGCTAATGTATTGCTTATTGAATCAGAATAGTTTTCAGTTCTCTGAGACCCAAGACAATTCAATAGAACATAAATGAATCTTATACTGCCAGCTCAAGTGGATGCATATTATTAATATATTTACCATGACCATAAATATGCTATGTGCATATTTCAACAAGTTGACATGATGGGACATTTCTGTGTAAAGATTTGGAATCAGCATATAAGACTTTGTATGGATTGCAAGCAAAAAAGTTTCTTTTGTTTTTGTTATCCAGTGTAATTAATATAAGACAAGTTCTCTCCAATCATGTACATAACTCAAAATCCTGATGTACTCAAACAATTCTGAATATAATCTTAGAAACAATGTACTTTATTTAATCCAAAATACATGCTTCTAACTCAATACTAAAATCCTTGTTGTCAAGTGTTATCTTATAATGGAATCCTATAAAAAGATTTGTATATAGTTAAAATTATTTATATTAATTTATATTTCAATAATGGCTAAGTGGTAAGTGTTTGTCAATAGCATACAGAAGATCACATGTTCAAATCTCTCCAAACACAATTTCTAGTAAACTGACAATATTAAAAAAAGATAAGTTCTTTAATTTTTTAATTTAGAGTTTTCTTTTTTAATTATAATAAAGAAAACAAAGTAATTTTAATTTAATGTAAGTAAAATATACTACTGAAATCTTATTTCTCATTCAGATTTATCTCCCAAACTGAAGAAAATGTGGTTTGCAGTTGTTTACTTATTTTTAAGTAGAATTGAAGTTCTTTTATACTTATCTTTTAAATTAAAAAAGCTGAGTAAGAAAAGTATTTATCATATTACATATTCCTTAGATAATGAATAACTTCAACAAAATTATATATAAATTTGTAGAATTTTGCTGGCTTCAATGGCTGTTATTATTGGGTCATTTCAGCCAAAATTTAACAGGGGTCCAGAATCAATGTCTTCAAATTTTTGCAGATCTTCACCATTTGTTTACTTTTATGAGAATGGTATTTCCAAAAAAATTAGCTTCCATCCATTCTCATTTTATGACTGCTCAAAATTTTATGGCTTGTTAGCAATTTCCAGATTTTGACTTTGTTCCATTTTCAAAAGCTCGTCATTTTAGATAGCATTTGTTGCTAGTCTTAGCAAAGTTATTTCCCAATAGTAGATCAATAGTAGTTTCAAAAACAATGGGAGTAAGTGGGTTTATTACATTAGACTAAAAATTATTACAAGCTGAAAATCTAAAAAAATTGCAAAAATTAGCCAAAAAAAAATCTGACATTCGTTCAATGTTTAGGCTCCTCTCAATCAGTACCAAAGCAAGATAGGTGTCTCACTTTTTCCAAAGTTGAAGTAAGTTATGAAGAGTAATCAAGCAGTGAAGAAAGCAGTGAATAATTTACTTAACAGTTATCAAAACAGGGATTAGGAGAGATAGTAAAAAGACAAACATTACTAAGAGTGACAAAGGACAGGAAGATATGCAGACCTATGATTGCTGATGTCCTGATGCAACACTGCACATAGAAGATGAAGAAGAAGTCTTTAATTATAATGTCTGGTTTATTAGCTTTTATATGTCTGTCAGTACAAATGATAAATACCATTTTTCAGCATGTAGTACACTGTAATACTAACGTATCATCCAATGGATATATTGCCCAATCTTTTCATGTTGATCTTTGTCAAGATTGGATAGACAGACACTAAGTGCTTAATAGTATCAATGTATTGGTTTTATAATTTACATTATTATTATTGTTAGTATTATATCAAGTGGTGTTAGGAATTCTGAAAACAACTGTTTGTTAAGAGTTTGATAGAAACATAAACAAAACTTAATGAATTAGCCATCATTTGTATTTGAACAGAGGTCAGGTGGCAAAATGAAAATAGAAATAATTTAAGAAATGGTCTCAATAGCCTGATAAACTAAATAAGTCAATTTGCAGGCTGCATTCAATTTTATCTTTCGTTAACTTTTGCTAACTTTTGCTTCATTCGTAACAATTAAGTAATATCTTATGAAGAATTTCAAGACAAATCTATTCTAGCCACAAGAATCATTAATTGAATGTATCCAAGATAGTTTTGATAATTAAAATGACATGCCAAACTCTCCTGCTGCTGATATTGGAACTTTCAGGCAGACATAGCTATTCAAATGATTCAATATATTAAACTGAGGTACAGTTTTGGTTGATATACACAAGTCAGTTTTTCTACAGTAGTTCTCACATAAATAGAATAAATAATATAGACATTGATAAAAAGTTTGCATTTTGAATTCTTCACCAAGTAAGCATTCATACAGCACAAGTAAATTATAACTCTTTTCATTGGTTAATACAATAAATATTGATATTTTGTGGATGGTGAAGATTTTACAAATGACTACATAAGGGAAATGTTCTCAGTAATATTTTTAAATATTTTCTTACTCTTTAATGAAATTGTAGTGATGTGTAGTGACATATTTAATAAATATGTAATAGAAATTCACTTGTTTCAGTTGTCTCAATATTTTATCCAAGTATTATATATGGGTAAAGTGATTTATTTTCTATAATTATCCATAAAGTTAATCTAGTTTTTTGTCATTTTTAATTTCTTTTCAAAGACTAACTATTCTTTTTTACTAATTACAATAAAACATGATTAAAAATGTGCAGGTAGTATAAAGGTTATCGGCCCAGAAAGTGAAATTGGCATGCTAAGTTCAAATTCTGGCTGAGTCTGTTACATTTACTTATCTGTTACATTTACTTCATTATAGTTTCAATAGCAGAGGAGACTGGGCTCTTTAGTCTTAGTAGGGCAACCAGTCTAGGAGAAGGACAATTCTAAATTCAAAAGCAACCTGAAGGGGGATGAACTCCGTCAGATTATCTTACACTCAATGCACCCACTGCAGTTATAGCTGTAGCACATGTATTTCTATATGGATTACAGGATTTATGATCATTACTATGAATAAAGCATCACTTCATATTAGCATATCTATTTCCTTAAGTCTTCATAAAAGCTCAATCCATCCTATGAAACATTTTTATTTTTTAAAGTAGTATTTTAAGCAAAGTATTATCTATTTTATAATTATTTTCATTCTAAAATGTTCTTTATTATTTAGAATATGTTATACATGTTGGCAATGAAACTAGTTTGGTGGATGTTCTTTGAAAACTTTTTCTTCAGAGATGAAATATACAACTTCAAACACACACAGTTCCCGAGATATATATATATATATATATATATATATATATATATATATATTTTGACTCCATCAAACCTTCTTGAAAAGCTTTTGATATTAAAACCAATCCAGATAGAGATGTTGATCTTGTAAAACCAAATAATA
Source organism: Acanthosepion esculentum (assembly GCA_964036315.1). Classification (NCBI taxonomy): domain Eukaryota; kingdom Metazoa; phylum Mollusca; class Cephalopoda; order Sepiida; family Sepiidae; genus Acanthosepion; species Acanthosepion esculentum. The sequence continues at coordinate 46,254,645 of OZ038496.1, forward strand.
AAATGAAAAAGATGTCTTCTAATTGGATGTTTGTAGCACAAAACTTCAGTTATGTGTCAAAATATTCTTTGCTTATCAAAGTGACTCACTTGGTCAAATCTCTTCACAAGGGAAGATAACGAACACTGGATGCTACAACTTTTTCTTTCTTTCTTTTTCTTTTCTTTTTCTCTTGAATATTTCCAACCTTTTATCCTGATGTAAAACTCTGAGCCTAACAGCTGATCAGTTTTCAAAACATAAAGTAACTAAAGCCCAAAAGCAAATACCAGAAAATTACAAGAGAGGAAAAGAACAGTGAAGAAGAGAAAACTAACAAACATACTTCAAAAATTATTGTCTGATCTTCATACCAAAATGTCCTCTGGTGTCCATCACAAAAGATATCAGCTACAAACAACCAATTAGAAAAATATTCTGCCTTCAATTCTTTGTCCCTGAACACAATACAACATAAACTTGCCACATTCTGTATGAGAATTACTGAAAAGGTTAAACTGTTGGTCTTCATCTGACCATTTAGTCTCCTGAACAATGGCTAGTGATTTTCAATAACAGCTCATAGATCTTTACCAGTAATGAGAAAGAAATCACCTTCAAAGAGGGCTGCTGAGAACTGAAGTAAGTAAATAGGTAGATAAATATGATATAAAAACAAGCCATAATGCACTGGTTACATATATGAACTATTATATGTTAATATTTTGATTTTTGATTTACATTATAAATATCTTATATAACTTGCAGAATATAATTTACTATCAACATAGTAGTGAGTCCAGACTTTAACATATAAAATATTATGAAATATAATGTTTGTTTGAATTATCAATATATCTAAAAGAAAAAAATTAAAAGATGGTATTCAAAAACAGTTTAACCTTTAATTGAGCCCACCCATTTTAAAGAAAATATGATCAAGAACTGTGTGTATTCCATCTCATGCAGTTGTAGAAATGAATACAAAAGGGAAATTCCTAAAAGTAAGGGTAGAGCAATCTGTTTTCTGTAGAAAGAGATTTAAATCATTTCTGGCTGATCATATATAAAGTGAAAAGTTTGGTTATCAACACCTGTGGAATGAGGTCAAGATAATTACTGCTTTCTTTTGATCACTAAAGAGAACCATTTCTGCCTGCCATCAGCATAGCCAATGCTAAACTCCTGAAGAACAACACTTTGCACCTCCTTGGGTTCATGTTTTCCACTGGCATGAAGTGGAGTAATTATATTGAATCAATTGCTTGGTATGTTGTTAGGTAAATTGGTTTACTGTGTCATGCCAGAAATCTTTTCTTATCAGAATCCATTATGCACATTTATAAATCTACTATTTGTCCATGCATTGAATACTGCTGCCATATCTGACTTGGTGCTCCTGTTGTATGTCTTGAGATTCTTGACAAAATTCAAAGAAGGGTCTGTAATGTAATTGATTTTGACCTGAAATCTTGATTTCACTCACTTTCTCATAGACATGAGATGGCCTCCCTCTGTCTTTTCTACAAATATTTTCCTGACAACTCTTCTGATAAGCTTTTTTCTCTGGTGCTTTGACTACATGGATTTAAGTGTGCTACTAGATTAATAAACAGGTCTCAACATTTTACTGTTGAACTAGCTCGATGCAATTGCCACTTCTCTTCTAACAGTTTCTTTTCTCGCACTTATCAGCTGTGGAGCTTCCTTCTGATTTCTTGCTTCCCTGCCACCTACAATCTTCAAAAATTTAAATGCAACATCAATTGCCATCTTTTGTCTTCCTGAACCCCATTCCTTTATTGTCCTTTCCCTCACTAAAATCTTCTCAATCTCTTTCACTCCCTGTAACCCCCATGCATCTTAGTGGCATTGTTGTCTTGCTTGGGGTGAAATGATTTAAAAAAAACAAACAGACACTGTAGGATAGGATGACTGAAAGAATCAGTATGCATATTAGGCACTGATGACTTCCTCAGTAGACGTAGTGGAGAGATGAATACCACCTCCAAGATGGTATACATCTTTGTGCTAGGATTTGATTAAGAAAGAAAAGACACTAAAAATTCCACCATGTGAGTCAGGACCAGTTGTAAAAATTTCACCACCTGAGTACTGATACAGATTTAAGGCTCCAGAGATCAACACTAGATTATCCACAATGGCCCAGTGGATTAAAGCATTTATCAGGTTCCTTGACAATGTTGAGTTCAATCCCTGGATCTAGTACAGCTGAAAATTCACATGCTCTGATTCAGTGGAAGAAACTGACAGGTGACACAAACGTGAATAAGACTGGTGAGTATTAACTGATAAGAAATATACTTTTGGTATGGAAAGTTGAATGAGTGCAATCGACATCCATAGATTGAATAAAAGATTTGGCTTGAAATTCCAAGAAGGTTACTTTCTTTAAAGAGAAGCACCTGAAGAAGGTTAGAGAATACAAAACATTGTGAGTATAACAACCAAGATGAGCATACTGATTCAAACAGCAAGACATATAACCATGAAATTTTAGTCTGTTTAAAAGATTCCCTGTTTTCCTTCTAAACAAGCCAAGAAATTTAGATTTTCTGAATCATAATATTTGAAGAGAAAAGTGAAATATTTTCAAATATCCTTCTCGTTATTCATATGCAGATTTTTAAGGTAAATATACTTTTGGTAACAGAGCAGAAGAGATTCCTTTAAATGGCTTGAGGTTCACCCAAGGAGTAGAAATTAATTATCATAAAGTTAACAAAAGGTATGAAAATTAAGTTGCAATGATAATCAACAAATAGAGGAAACTGTAAAAGGTTCATAATTACTTACATTCCTTTATCAAATGAGTCACACAGTTTCTTTGTAGTAAACACTTACTTTTACCTTTTTATTTAGGTAATTTTGAAAATAAATCTTTGTTTAGCTTTGAACCATTTTGGTTTTACTTTAATATTTTAAAGGTGTAGTCTAAAATAAGTTCCTGTGTATTTAACCCAAAATGCATGCACACACACAATATATATAATCATGAACCTATACATCCCTAGTGGAGAATAGAGCTACAACACTATGTTTCCTTGGTTTTGGTAGTAAGTCCATTTAATAGAATGGAATTACTCACCTCATATCCAACTGGTCAGGTTTGAATTCAGAATTGTTCTTTTCCTAGATTTATTGCCAACCAAGGCTACCCTACTATTTTATCAATAGTTGGCATTAGGGAGGAGAGTTGGATTCAAGGGCATCAGTGCAAAGTGAACATAACAGATTCTGTATTGATAACTTTTACACACTTTGTGCCATGAGGTCAATGTTATCATCAAGATGCTGGACATGGTTTCCAATCCATTGATATGACCCATGTACTTTAATAATAGCTGACTGAAAATGTACACAATCATGTCACATTCAAACATCTGGCTTCCTACCTCTTGATTTGAATCCCTTGGACTAATATTTTGGGGTCTTGTCAAGAGGGGAACCAACCAGTGGCTTTGGAACATCAAGGACTCATCGAAAGCCATCATTGTGAATGTGAAAGCCAACATCATTAGAACCATCTGATCTAGTCTGCAGTTCATTCTGAGGTGACATTGAGATCAACTTCAAGGCTCTGGGCAGTTTTATTGAATAACTCTCTTTTGTTTTTCAAAGTTACTGCATGCAAATCATTTTGAAAATATATTGATTATCTTTCTATTGAATATCTTTGTTTTTCTTCAAAAAATCTGTTCTCAATTGCCTGGCACACTATATCAATAAGTATATACCCTAATGATGAAAAAAATATTTAATAAAAATTTAATTTTCAACATTATCTCCTTCCTTGTCAATGTGTTTAATTCAACATGTTTTTTTATTAATCACATAACACATTGAAAATTTCAGATAAAAGTTCAGTTACTAATAGTGTCAGGTTATGGACTTATTGAGCTGATTCACTTTTCTGTATGTGTATGTGAGTGTGTATATCATGGAACAGCCACGCATCTCTCCATCTCAATTTAACTTTTGAAAATCATAGAACTGTGAAACCAGTAAAGTTACTCTAAATAAATATTCTTAAAGATTCCATATTTTTAAAATCCTTCAAATGTTCAAACTGTTTTCTCCTGTCATTCACACACTCCTACTTACCTGCAAAACATTTATTATTATTTATTAACAAATAAAAATTATTAAAATATATTATAAGAAAAATTATGAAAATAAAAATATGAAATTTTTTTTAATCAATTAAATTGATTCTAGTATTAATTGAATCCTAGAACCATTATTATAATACTAGTAATACTGGTGTGTGTGTGTATGTGTGTTTAGACTGCAGTTTTTCAATTGTACAAGTTAAAGACCAACACAAAAATCCATCACAAAATTTTTGTTCGTTTTAACCATAATTGTTTCTCTCTCTCTCATATATATATATATATATATATATATATATATATATATATATTTGTATACTTAGGCAGCAATCCTTCATTTATGCATGTTTCATTAAAAACAACAGACAAGGTACTATGATTGAGCTTTTTATTTAATTTTTCTTGTGTTCAAACAAGAGCTTTCTTTACAGGACAAAGGGTGTGTAGGAACTGTCCAAATGTTTTATGTTTCCGAGCGCTTTCGGCTATACTTTTAGCCATTATCAAGGATGGTTCGATTTTTCAGCTTAATTGAGTGTGTGCATTATGTGTATGTCTTAGTGTGTAGTAGGGATGTTTTTAATTTCCAAATACGGTTAGCACATTGTGGCTTTGTTCGTAGTTAATGTTGTTAAGAGTTGGCTTTTTCTTTTTTATTATTAAAGCCTCCATTATTTTTAATCTTTTTTTGCAGGAAGATGCAGTTAATATATTTGTGTTTTCTACAAGTATGTTTCTAATGGAGTCTGGTAAATTTGTGTGTGGAGCTGTGGTCAGATAGGTGTAACGTAAGACGCCTGGATAAGCATGTAGTTGTGTAACCAATGTAATTATACATGAGTCCGGTTTGATCAGGAACACAGTTCCTTAAGGGGCATTTGAACTCATAGATAATGTTCGTTCTTTGTAATTTTGACTTAGCTGGTGTGTTGTTATTTCTGAGGATAAGGTTAGCTGTCTTAAATTTTTTATAGAAGATAATTAATTGATTTTTTTATTCGGGTCAATTGGGGTAGTGTATTTCTTTATAATGTGTTTTAGTGAGGATTCATCTTGTTTGTAATTCTTATGCATTTGGTTTTTGTAATAAATGTGTATGTGATTTTTAACTGCATGTTCACTATCGTTATTACTTACTTTAGGGAGAAATAGTCTAATTTGGTGGTCTATAAGGTGGTTAGGGAAGCCGTTGTTGATTAGTGTTTGTTTAACGTTATTAAGTTCTTTGAGGAAGAGTATTCGAGAGGATGAATTCTGGTGTGCTCTTTTTAGGAAGTTTTTTATTACTGCTATTTTGTACTTGAATGGGCATTTGCTTTTAAAATTAAGGTGGCAAGAGTTTTTGCTAGTGGGTTTTTTATATGATGCGGTGATAAAAGTGTTATTGCTATATTCTCTGAGAACATCTAAGAATGGGAGTTTGTTTTTTGACTAAGTTCATAGGTAAAGTTAAGGACAGAGTTTTTCTCAAATGTGGTCTTAAGTGTATCTATTTCTTTAATGTTATTTGCTAAAATAAATATATCATCTACATAGCGGACATATTTTTTAGGTTTACAGACCTTTGTAAATATCGTACATGTAAATGGGACATGTAATAGTTGGAAAAAGTATGGACCAAGTGGATTTCCCATACTAACATCATTAGTTTGGGTGTAAATGTTGCCATTATGGTCATAGAATGGAATTTTGGTTGTGCACGCATGAAGTAAATTTTTTAGTATAGATGTTTTGACGGATGCCAGAGGGATTGAATTATTAGTATATACAGAATTGAGGATAATGTCAATAGTTTGGTTGACGGGGACATTTGTAAATAAGTTTTCGACGTCAAGTGACGCTATTATACCTTGGTTTGGTTTAGTAGTTTTTAAAATTTGGAGGAATTCATGGGTGGATGTGATGCTGTAATTGGTGGGTAGGTATGGAGTGATGATGTCATTCAAGAATGTTGATAGCTCATAGATAGGTGTTGGGATCTGGGAAATAATTGGTCATAGTGGATATCCAGATTTATGGATTTTTATATTTCCATATAAATATGCAGATTGGTAGTCTCCAATGATTTTTTGAATTTTCAGGGAACCAACTTCTGTCTTGTGGGCTGTTATTAGTTTGTTGATGGACCTTTTTAAGGTTTCAGTGGGATTTCTTTTCAGTTTGGTGAATTTAAATTAAAAGCAGTAGACATTTTATGCTGATTAATTTTATTGTTCAACTTTTCCAAATTACAAATAAACATACTGAGATAATGTGGAATTTCCATTAGAAATTGTCCAGAGTTCTTTTTGGAACAACTATGTTTCAAGTTTTCTGCATTAGATTCATTATTTACTACAAAAAATAAAAAAAAAGTAGCAACCTAGTTATTAAAAATAATATATCCCAAGATCCAACTCAATCCATAAGATGTTTGGCACATGAGAGAGGAGTTTCAGCTATGACAGTCCAAAGAGCAGTGAAAAAAGACTTGAAAATGAAATTGTACATGAAACTTATGAGGCACCTTGTTACTCCAGGAGAGAAGGTTAGAAGTTTAGAAAGGGTGAAGATCATATTCAATTAGTTTGAAAATGATCCTGGAATAATATATGTATATTTGAACTTTATTTCAATCCTTCATGAGCTTTTGATCCTTAGCTATGATTAATTAATGATGAACATGTCATTTTCATTTATGATTGATTTCATCACGATATGTCTGTTAAGCTTGGAGAGTAATTATACATTCTTATTGCTCAAATAGTGTTATAAAAACCTCAGAGAATTCCACTAAGATATATTCAATCATTTCTAAGCTTAATCTAACAAATGGACAATTTTGCTGTTACATAATTTGAACAATTTTGCTGTCACGCCCTGTATATATACAGAAAAACCTCTCATCTATGGAAGACCCCCACCCCACCCCATCAACAGACTTTGGATGCAATGGACAAAATTTGCAAATCATCAGCGAGGTATTTCAAAAATTGCAGGCTTAGTAGATTGAGTTGTATTAGTCTAAAAGTGACCACTTGGCAGTGGTGATGGGCCCTTCATTTTAAACAAAGATGGAAAGTATGATATATTAGTGCATGTGTGAGAAAGTAGCTGTGTGAAATCTATTATTTTTGTTATTTTGCTTAATATATCTATATTAAGTATATATTTATTTATGCCATATACACATGTTTATAGTATTTACATTATTATAGTGGTTTTAAACTAAAAAATAATCCCTTCCCATCTACTGACAATTGACTTTAAGAGACCAACCTTCCCCCTATTAGTCTGTTGATGAGAGGTTTGTCTATATATATATAGATATATATAGAGAGAAAGAGAGTGAATAAGCAATTTTTCATTTGAGCAGATTTTATTAAAGATCATAGAAAAAATTTTGCTTCTTTTTTTTTACTAATTTGTTCATTTTTCTATCCCATGTGATGGATGTTTGGTTCTAGTTTGTATAGAAATTGCCCATACCTATATTTTTGAGTGCTTTCAACCATCATTGGTCATCATTATCAAGAACAGTATTATGGTTTTGAAATTAAAGAAAACTTGGCTGTATTATTTTTTTTATATCATGGCATTTAGTGTTTAGAATATCATGAATTTAAATCCTGCTTTAGCATATCAATGCTATTATTTGCAGACCACATACAACAGAGCAAAGATATGATAGTCATTTGACCAAGGTTTATGTTAATGTTTTATCAACATTGAGAAAGCAATAAACTTTATCATAGTAATCTATGTGTATTTTAATTTAAAATAACCTCTTTAAATATTAAATTTAATTTAAAATAAAATTAAAATGTTGCAGAAGGTGAGTGAATTATAGATTTATGTATTTAAACATTGATACACTAAGATATCTTCATGCTTTTTTCTGTATAAATCATTCAATTAGAATGAAAAGTATTATTCAACTTTTTAGATAGTAAAGATATTGGAGGCCAGTGAAAATACACACACACACAAACACACAAACACACACACACACACACACACATATTAAAAACAACAGAAATTTTATGATGATTAATTTTATTGATTGACCTTCCCAAATTACGAATAATTCTCAGATAATGTAGAAATTCTGTCAGAAATTGTCCAAAGTTCACTTCAGAGTTTTTTTTTAATTATTTCACCCCAAGCAAGGTAATAAAGCCACTAAGATACAGGGAGTTACTGAGTGTGAGAGAATATGAGAAAAAAACATTATTAAGGAGAAAAAATAAAAGAACAGTAATTAAGCCAGGATGATATGTTGACAATATTTGTACTGGTTAAAATATAGTTGTAATACTACCTCTACTTTTAAAATAATTTACTGCATGTTTATAATTGTAAGCCTACTATTAAAAAAATCTATCAACTGGTCAGTAACTGTCCCATTGACATATGCAAGGAAATGTTCCTCACGTACACTAGACATTGCTCAAATGAAAATTCTTCCTGATCAATGTGTTATTCCTCTCTTCTCTTGTGGTGAGTACCTGCCAAAAATATGCACCTGCAGTGTGCTTTAGTTTTGGTGCTAATCTTTGATCCTTTTGAATGGTAAAAGCTGTAATTGACACTGTCTGAGGAAATAAATTGCTTTGAATGCTAAGCTTGTATTCTTTTTGCACCAAAGTGTTGTGGACATGTTGGGGAGGGTTTGCTTATTAAGAAAAGAAAAGAAAAATGTGGACAAACTATCAATGTTGCCGACAACATTAAAACTTCGTCAACCTTTGCTCCCTCATATCTTCCCCAACCTTTCCATGTTCCTGAACACCTACTCTTCTTGCCTTCCTCCCTCACAACCCCTGCTCTCATTCTTCCCATATTTACTTGTATTTGTACTGAAATTGGATAGGGAACAGTGTCGGGTGGAACAGGGTAGTAAGAGGGAGGGAATGCAAGGAGTCGGGGAGGCCATCCAACCGTTCATACATCATGACCACATTTCCAACCCATTTAGCTGTCAGAGCAAGTGCATCAGGAAAAGCTTTTGGGTAATTCTGCTTCAATTCATACAGGATATGTACCACTCAGCCTGACAATTTTAGCCTGGAAAGCACATTTTATCCTGGTCTTGTGATATATTTTGCCTATTAGAGATTTTATCAGTGCCATAGTCAACTTGTCAAAAAGTATAAATTGACCAAGACTGTGTCACTTTGTAGTTAAAAGCCAATTAGCAGAAAAGCACCTTGCAAGTTGTACCATCTTAACTACACAATGGTTGAGTGACAGATATAAATACCTGGATATCAAATGAAAATAATTAGCTATATTTTGATCAAATAATATATAAATAAATATGTAATTATTATTTTCAGACAATAGTTGAGATTAAATAAAATAATTATCATAACAGAGCAAAATTCTTTACAAAGATCAGTGAGGACTGATATTTTTAAAACTATTTTTCAATCATTATTTTAGTATTTATTCCTTGGCTGACAAACCTCCAAAATATGTCTTCATTTTATAAAGAAGAGAAGGATCAAGTGATTTTCTGATAATTGTAAGATTGCAATGGAATGAAAGCTAGAACACTATTTCAGAAGTATTCTTTATAACCTTTGATGAATCTAAGTTGATCTTAATAAATATGGGAATAAATACAGTCAAATTATGTTATTGATCAAAAATAAGGAAAAAGTATAAAAATTATAAGTGGGTCAGTTCTTCTTTATATCAATGAATACTATTATGAGACAATATGACAGTTATCTTTCCCTGATATGTCTCCTAAATAACCTGAGTTCATTATAAATGGGAAATACACACAAGTTTCATGATAATTGGAAGAATTTATATAATAAATAAACTGGTCCTTACAAAAACTTATATTTCCTTTCACATGAATAAGCAAAATTTATACAAAAACGTATGAATTGATAAATAAAGAATTAATGATTATATATAGTCAAACAAGTTTTTATGTACAAATTGTACTTATTTGTACTTAATTGGGAAAGGTTAATCATGTAATAAAAATACTTGAAAAATAAAAATTAGTTACTTTTTACTTCTCTAAGTAGATACTTAACTAATACAAAATGAATCTGCCAGATCCTATATAGCACTGAAAACATCTATATTAATTAATTTATTTTTACTTTTTCTTCAGGTAAAAAGAAAAATATTTTATTTGATTCATATAATTTGTGTTATAAATAAAATACATTTCATAGCAACTGTCTTTTTCCATTTTATATTTTCTCTCTAATTTTTTCCATTAATTGCATTTTTACTGTTCACAAACAATTCTTCTTTTATATGCTGTGTTCATTCAGGACAGGTGATCATAGCTCTCCATAACTTCCTGTCTTTTGTACTGATTTAATTAAAACTAGAATTACTTTTTCCTCCACTGTTTAAGATTGTATCAAACTTTTCTAACTATGATTTGATCATTTGGATTACATTTTTTATTCTAATGACAACTCAAAATATAAAATCTCAATAATTATAACTGAAAATTTATGATTTGTTTGCTTTGTGTTTTTTTTTCTTTTTGTAGATTGGTTATAGAATAACAATAGGCCTTGAGCCTGGCCATACTGTCCATTGTTTAATACTTGGCTGGTATGTCACTCACCCCAGATAATACCAAAATAGACTTTGCACTCAGTGTAGCATTAGAGCTACCGAGAAGCTAGATGTATGAGTTGGTTGACCTGAAAGTTAACATCCTAGACACCAGGTGCAGATATGTGCCTCACAGGATGTTAGTGGCTGCCCCTAATATGTAAACAGATAGTCAACCCAGTTTGGGATGTGCACACATGAGATAGCTGATGACAGGAGAATATATAACCCCTACTCTTGAGTATGTAGAATCCATATTTGGTGAAAAACCTCAAACTATACATCCACTTGCTGACAGTAATTGATGAAGTCCAGAGCTGAATAATCAATAATGTGATGTACAAGAGACTTAGTCTCATGTTCTCCTTAGTCTGTACAATGATAATGTTACACTTAGAGCTTGTAAGATTATTTAGCAACAATTTGGAAAAGTAACTTGATTTAAACCATAAGACTTGACAAACATTTTCATCCATTTTATTAGTGTATATATGAATAACAATTTAGGAAGATTGTTATCAACAATAAAATTATATTATGGGATTTCGCCTTCCTTGTACACATAAGACATGAATGATTTCTGTTTCCAGTTACAAGAAACCAACTTTTACTTTTACATTGTGATTAGGTGTGCATATGTAGGAATTTTAATCCATATACATTTAATGTATATTTTAATGTATGTACATATCCCCAACTGCACTGATGTGAAATAATTATTGCAATCATTAAAATTATGCATACATTCATGCATTATTATTAGTAGTAGCCATCATGTTCTACTGAGGAAATATGAAGATCTTTATTATGCTAGAATTTGCAAATATTATTTTTCATGATAAACCAAATACAACATGAATTCAAGATTCTATGAAAATTAGCATAGGTTAGATTAATTCTTTTAGCAGAAAAAAGGTTTCCTTCGATGCTATGAGGGTATTATCAATTTAGTCCTTTTGATTTAAAAATTCTTCTTTATTTCATCTAATTCAAACCACAAAAAAAGTTGACAAAGTTTTTTCACTTTTGCAAAATGCTGATTACAATCTATAGATAATGAGCAAAAGAGAAATAACTGATTGTCTTACTTTTAAAGAGGTCTCATCTTCATTTTAATATCTAAGATAAAAATAAATTTACAAGTAATAATATTCTCATAATCCTTATGGAATATTTTTGCAATATAAATTTATTGTACCTCATATCAAAATATTTTATTGGGTGTTATTTAATATAACTAATAAATTATTAATATTTTTAGTATGTATAGATTTAATAAGTATTAGCAACATCATATAACAACTATAATAACACTTATTCCTGTTTTTATGTATTTTCATTAAAATATATTGTGATAGTGTGTCTCCTATTCCATTATCTGAAGCAAACACGTAAAAGTAAAATCAAAATTAGATCTACAAACGTTTTGATAAAATTTACTTTAATAAATTAATGAAAACAAACACATAAACATTGTGTGCCCAGCTTTTGAATTAATTGGATTGAAAGGCAAAGCACATATATAAAAATGATTAAATGGGTTATGTGTGAATTCTTAAATGAGAGGAGCATTTGACAATCACAGTGTAAATGTTGCCTTATTGTCCTTTAGGTATATTATTGATGAAATAATGAGAAAACATGTCTCTAGCAACACAAATAATGGTTATAATAAAAATAATGGAGCCTGTTTCAAAAGTTGCCCAAATCCTTTTTGGTGAAATTTTTAACCTTAAAAGAAAAACTAAGAACATTAAATATTAACTTATTTTTTGAAGTATAATGTTTGTGTATGTAAGCATGTGTGGATTAGTATAGAAAGTAGAAAAATGACCAGCATTAAGAGAATGTATCCATTATTTTACCAACATTAATGGAGAAAATGTGTTATCTTTTGTAAAATTATAGAAAGATTGAGTGAAAATTAAACTGTGTCATCTTTTACTGATGTATTTTAAGAATATCTATACAGTTCAAAGGTATTTAATAGCAAAGTCCTTTATAAACATTAAGTGGTCACAGTCACAGCAGAATGAGTTGACTTTGATTTTGCAGGCACTCCAGGTGCATTTTATTCTTTCATAAGAACCTTGCTGTGTTCCAATCGCATCAACTGTCATCGGAAATGCTAGAGACTTTCAATAATGAAGCTGGATGGTTGTTAAATAGAAATAAAGGTATGTAATATTACTGTCAAAAGAAAGCAAATTGACGAGCAGAATGATTCCCATAGAAAGATGAGTGAGTGTGTCTTACTTAACTAAAATTAGTTGAAAACTTGCTGGAACCATATATATTGGGATATAATAAAAGCCAACTTTGATTATATTGATTGATTCGTTTTTTATGGGTTATCAACCCTTTGCAGGTTATTTAGAGCCAGAAAATATTTTTTACATTGTAAGAATTTTTTGGGAGATAATAATGATTTAGTAATACAAGTCTTACTAATTTATCTATAGTTAAGAGGAGAAAAGGTGTATTCATAGCTTTTCTAAGGGTATTTGTGTGTAAGTGAATATAATGAACCCAATGGGAATTGGAAGTTGATTTGTCGATTAACAAATTCTGAGCCATTATCCATTACACCAGTCACACATCCAAGCTTACAGCACCTGATATTCCCAAGTGGTCACCTGTCTAGGTACTGACCAGGCTTAACATTGCTTAACTTCAGTGATGGTAAGGAATCAATGTTTCAACACAGAAAGCCAACTTTGGTTAATATTGATGTGATATTAAAATTAAATGAAAACATAATGCAAAATAATGATTTATTTGATGCCTTGTGACTGTGTCATAAATGAACTTGATCAATGAATTGACATTAAACAAATTAAAATGATCAGAAAATTTTCATTTCTGGACTTGCTTACATTTAATATGAAATAAAGAAAATAGGTATATTTTGTATGTAAGTAAGGAGAGAAAACATGTTTCATTCTAAGTACAATAATAATAATTTCTTTTGCTTGAGTTTCTTCTCTAGGAATCCTAAAACTGTAGGCATTGCATACATTCATACAAATCTTATGTTAACAACTGCATTTACTTTGACTTAAAATTAAGTTTATGAATATGCAGGAAAATTTCTGAATAATACTTGTAAAATTTTATAAAAATTAACCGGGTAATTTTTGCAATAAACACAACAGGTGGAGGTTTATTTATTATGAAGTGGTGTCTTATTTAATTGGATCTACAACATTATCACTTTGGATACCAAATGAGAGAATATATAGAAATTGCACTGAAGACCAAAACCTGATAAACAATGAAGACATTGTTCTGATAAAAAATGAATAATGGTTTAATAATACATAAGTGAAATAGACTGGGAAAATGGCCTTTGTTCTTATTATATAAGTGACTATACATGTTGATTGCTGAAATCTAACAGTGGTAATGGTGAAGTATAAATTAATGAATAGGTACAGAAAGTACATGAAGAAGAAAGAAAGCAATGAAATTGATTATCAAGTGACTTGCCTGTGTAGACATGTGTTTTATGGCTGGCCATGAAGAGACCTGAGTAGGTACAATTACAGAAAGCAAATGGCATGATAAATATTATCTAAAATTCTGAGATGAGTAATTATTATTGAGTCGTTAAGACTAGTATTGGTTTTATCACTATGAGGGGGTGCTGAAATGTTTTCAGTCTGGCCTACTTCCTGAAAGCTGACCAAATGACCAAACATTAGAAACTTTTTTGAATTCCTTCTTGACTGAGATGAGAAGTTTTCAGCAACTCTTCATATATTTTACACTAATTTATCCTTTGGTTTTCTTTTAAAAAAAAGGCATTATTTTTAAGTTTCATTGTGAAAAGATGTATCTAGACACAAATCCTAAATGGAAATAATATAAATTCAGGGATTTTAATTATTTAAGACAAAATGTGACCCCCACAAAATGTTTTAGAAGTAATAGATCTGATTAGTTGAGAATCATAAACTGATCCATGTCTTGTATCTTAATATATATTGGGCTGAATATTTTAAGTAAATGTTGAGCTTAGCTAAAAATAAGAATGTGTATCTAGATATGTATGAATCAAATGCTATTTGCTAATTAATTAAATATTTACTAATTAACAAATAATTTATCCATCAATGTCATTCAAAATTCATCACCAGAAAGTAAAAATTAGTGAATTATTTATTCTAAAATTCTTGAGATATGAAAATAAATGACAGAACCTATGAGTTGTTATTCATAGGCATAATTATTATTACAAACTTATTCATATTTATTTTTTTATCAAACATATTGTATCACTTGCTTTTAAGAATTGTCTCTTCAACAAGTATTTGGCCATTTTTTATATCCTATTTATAGCTTAATTTCAGTTAGTGGTTCAAAAAATTTACAAATGAAGTAAAAATATCTAAAGAAATTATTTAGATTATTATGAACAAATGTACTTTCCTTAATGTATCCTGCAGTTCATATTTTCCATAATGTATCTGCTAAAATTGTGCATTATATAATATATTTTCAGAGTGCATTGGCATAATACTGTCTGAATATAGATTATTTATATTATTTGCAACAAGTTTATGAAATATATTTATTCATTTTTCAACTCTTTAGTAAAGGCCAAGAAATCATCTGAGCTTTTTGATGTTATTTTTTTCTGAAAACCTATCACTATTTCTTAAAAAAAAGAAATAAGACATCAGTGTATAATCTGATGAAGGGTTGATAAAGTAAGAGATAAGTGTGACTAAATTCTTAGTTTATCACCCACTTTTTTAATCTGATTGCGGTACTAGAAAAGCTTATCCCAGGGGGTATATCCTGACAATCCATAGTTATTATGGCAGAAGTACCATAGTATTTCTCAGTGGATATTTTATAAACACCTGAAAAATTAAAAATGGTCAGCACCCTCTTCTTCAAGGTTTCCTAGCTTAATCATAATGTATTATTAATAGGACCAGTGCTTAAGGGAGAGGGATATGCAGTTTGGTATAAGGAAGAGATGGCAGTGGAAAACATAATGTATGTTTAATATGCTTTACTGTCAATAATAAATGACATCTAATAAGCAGAACCGTAAGTAAAGACATACACATATAATTTATAGGCCTGTCAAAAGGAAGAAAGAATTTATGATTGATAACAAAGTTTCTTCTCATAAAAAAATGCTTATTAAGACTTAAAACTGAATAAATCAATAACCATTAATGATTATTGATGTAGTCATTTTATTGGGTCAGAACAAAAGTTCAAAGTATTTTTAAGTGTATTTCAAAGACAATATTTAGATATTTGTACATATTTGATTGCTTTAGTCATGTATGTGCCATTTTATTCCACAAACTTCTGCCATCATAAGGGCAGCTTCATGATTCTATCCTCCCAGAACTGGGCATCTTTCTGAGTGGTAAACTGATCTAAGTAGTTTTTACAAGCTTCCAGAGAATTAAAGTCCTTCCCATTAAGAGGAATCAAAATGTGGCAATCTGAGAAGCAAGGTCAGATGAGTATAGTGGCTGTAGTGGGATACCCCAGCCAAGCTATATCAATTTCTCCTGTATCTGTAAACAGATGCGAGGTCTGGCAATGTCCTAATGGAAGATGACACCAATCTGATTGGGTTAATTCTGGATGTTTATCATTGATTGCTGACTTTAATTGGTCAGATTGGGAACAATACTTGCCTGAATTCTTGTCTGAATTCAACATCTGATTTTGCAACTCATAATACACACTATGCTTACAGTCACATAAGATACACAATATCAACTTCTTCAGATGCAGACCAAATTTGGGAATGGTTAATAGTGGACTTTTTTCATTCTACATTGTTGTAAAGGATCTATTTTATCTCTCTCTCTCTCTCTCTATATATATATATATATCTATATATATCTCTATATATATATATATATATATATATATATATATATATTAATATGAGTTTGCTTTTAAAAAATGGGTCATTTTTGCATTTGAAGAGACAATCACTGATAGAAATGTAGTCAATTAAATTTTTTTCCTGTTAAATCATGAAGCATCCGAACATTGTAGCAATTCATGTATCCAATTGTCATCAAATGCTTTACAACACCCATATCAGATATGTTGAATATCTCTGTGATATCCTGTGCCACTGACCTAGTCTATTTTTAATTATCATTTCAATTTGGTCATCATCAATGACTGTAGGCCTACTGGAAAATTATTGGTTATCCAGATCAAAATTTTCAACTCTGACCCTAGTGAACCACTTAAGAACAATAGTTTTAGCAATGGCACCATCCCCATTTTCAATTTTAATGGGAAATATTTATAATTCACAATTCACACACAAATTATATAGAAAGATGAATCAGAAGATCAATTGAAATGTCATCTTTCTGAGTATGTCATAAATTTTAGTTGCATTTGAAATGAAATCACATGTTGAAATACCACCTATTGAAAAAATGCTCTTAATTTTTGTTCCCGTGCACTGATTTGATTGCTTTTGATTGTCTGGTACTTCAAAAATTAAAGTCCTAAAAGAAAAATGGACAAAATCTCACAATCAAATCATCACAAATTGATTCTTTATATATAAAAAAAACAACATACTTTATAATTTTAGCATTTTGATTACTTATAATGCCACAACATTATAATAGTTTCAAAGAACATCTTGGGCTTTGAATTTCATCTTGATGTCTATAAGCATTTTATAAAACTTATCTTTTGAAAAAGTATTTTACAGATTTCATAATAACTCTTTAATTAAAGGGATTTAATTGTGTGTTTATAGTTTATACTCTATTACAAGTACTTATTTAAAACTAATATCAAGTTCATAATAAGTTCACAAATGATGTTTGTTGAACATTATAAATTACTTTTTATCCTTAATTAATGACTGAATAAATGAATATCGTATTACTATTGTCATTATTTCATGTTGCATGAAAGAAACTTCAGCAAAGGTTTTGAAATCATACAGAAATATGTGTTCATACATATACATATGTTTATATATGCACAGACATGCGTGCATTCACACACACACACACACACACACTCACACACAGATAGACATCACAGATTTTGTTAAAGGTTTTAAAGATAGCAAAAATTGGAGGACATTATTGTAGTTATAGAATGAGGAATGAGTAATTTTAGACATTAAATACTATATAAAAATAACCTTAATCTTTCTCTTACATTCATAGTCCATGGGTTTGGAACCATGGCTGATCACTTAAACTGTTTTGTACAAAGATTGAAATAACTCAGGCAGAATAAACAACTGAGACTTGTGTAAAAATCAATGTTGTTTTTATAAACATTTATCATTTTAGATGCATGAATCTTGTCTTTGATGAACAGACTCTCTGCTTCCAAGTTTGCAAATAAGAAATGCATGAAGTGAATACAGCAACCACAACAAAAATGTCATTCTCAACTTTGAAAGATAAGTTCTGCTGTCTTAATCTTCTATTTGTTCTCCCTGCCTTCTGCTTTGCCTATGATTTAAATTGGAAGGAAGAAAATCACTTAATTGAGTCAAAGAATCTGTCATTTGTGATGCTGTTTACTAACAGCGCATAACTTTGAATCATTGTCTTCCCTCCTTTTCTTATTCGTTATTGCTTTTCCACTGCAGTTTATCTCTTTTTTTCTTCCACTTTTAGTTCTTCTTCCTCAACTCTTTTTCTATCTTCCCTATTTTATTCTTTCTCACCTTCTCTTTTCCTTCTTGTATGTTCAGTCTCTTGCAATGTCTTACAAGGCTTTTTGGCCTGTTGCCAAATGTTGTCTCCTTGTTTTGTTGTCCATCTCCAAAATTGATAACCTTTCCACTCAATTGAAAAGGTTTGGAAGCAGCTGAATCAAGAGTGACATGGCTCTAATGCCCCTAATGCACATTCATTGACAGATTAAGCTTTGTAACTTGGACTAAATTGGATAGGCTCCTTTGCAATCAAGAAGTGGAACTACAGGGTGGAGAGGAATTGTAAGTAAAGTTTAGTAAATTTTATAAAGCCATTTGTAAAGTTTTTCTTCCTGCTAATAAAACTATTGGCATTGTCATTATTTGAATCCTTCAAAGTTTGAATTACAACTTGTAAATTACTGCATGCAACTTTTGGCTTATTTCAGTTCATGCCACTGATCAGGAAACATTTGCTGAACATTCATTTATAGTTGAATAAAATTTTACCCTGTAGAAAATAATTTAAAAAAATGACATTTTTGTAATAAAAAGTATAAAACATGGGACTATAATAGTCTCTTAAACTTATTAGCTGAATATTTTTAATAGAATATTTGGAGTTTAGGGATGTTGGGTATACTCATTAAGGAGATAACGAATTTTCAGATAAGTAACTTTCTGTCTGTCAGTTGTTTTGCTTAATACAATACTTCTTAGGTGGTCATTGGTTTCCCAAAAATTCAAGATAATGAACAAATCCTTGAAGAATTCATCAAATCAAAATAGGGAATCATTCTTTTATCATGAATACACAAATTACTTGAAAGATGGTTCAAACTCATAGAAGGCCAAGGAAATTTGAATAATATTACTATATTGCTATGAATATGAATTAAAAATTTATGCCAAAACCTGCTGGAAACTTTTCTGTCAACCATATATATATATATATATATATATATATATATATATATAAAGGGTATGTACATAGAGTAGCAGTTGTTGGTGGGGAAATTTGGATAGGCATAATTGCATTCAAATTCCAGCTGAGACTATTGTGTTCACTTCAGACAAATACCCTTGGAAGCATATAAATCTATCTCTTCTAGCACTCACACCAGTTAGGAGTTAGTAGCAGAGTAGACTGTATTCTCTAGCCTTAGTTGGTAAACTGTTAAGGAAAAGGACAACACTGAATAGATATTTATATATGAACTTATGAGCCAAAACATTATGATCATCTGCCATCTCTAAAAGATTTGTAAAGGCTTCAGCAAGACATTAACAGCAGCTCTTTAAATGCTGCAAGTTGCCTGGTGCAAGTTCTGCAAGGCAAACTTGTTGATTCAGCATATCCCATAAAGATTCAATGAGATGGAGATCTGGGAATTTTATTGGTCATGTCAACTTGGGCAATGTGTCAATTTGCATTATTCTCGGGAAAATGTCACTGCCAACACAAAAGACTGTTGCCATTAAGGGGTGTACTTGGTTTTCAATTATGTTCAGATAGGTGACAAAGTAATTTCCAAATGAACAATAGTACACAGTGTTTCACAGGAGAATATTGCCCAAACCATTACACTGCATTCCCTGGCTTGTTGTTTTCCCGCAGTCTATTTTAGTATCATTGCTTCTTCAGGATGATGATACACCTGTATTTTACCATCCACTTTATTCTGGAGACAGTGAAACTATCTAGACCAAATACCCTTTAAAGTTCATTTCCAACACTTGTGTATCACTTGACGATGCTTTTTGTAATAGACGTTGGTTAACATGTGTATTCTAACTGCAGATATGCATGCCAATGCAAACTTTTTTTTGTATTGAGTGTTGTGCCATATTCTTTCATTTGTTTTGATCAAAGTAGCCAAAGTAGCCATTCTGTTGGTTCATGCCTGATAAGAAAAATGTTCATAGGTAAATCTTAACTGCCAAATGCTTT
The DNA here is from genome assembly GCA_964036315.1 of Acanthosepion esculentum. Classification (NCBI taxonomy): domain Eukaryota; kingdom Metazoa; phylum Mollusca; class Cephalopoda; order Sepiida; family Sepiidae; genus Acanthosepion; species Acanthosepion esculentum. The sequence goes on from OZ038496.1 coordinate 46,274,956, forward strand.
ATCAGTAATTGGTGACTTTCCCTTCATGGAGCACTACATACACCACAACTGAACATGAGCATCCATAGCCATACTGTTTAGGAAATGTCCAGGCATAATCTTCAGGTTATATCAATTTAGCTTTTATCAAAGTCCCAAAATTTTTCTTCATTATCATAACCCAACATTCTACATATCTGAAATGAAGTACTTTAGTCTAACATCTGGTTGTTCTTATCCATTATACACACATATGCACACCTTATCCATATATACACACATTTTGAATGATCAATGTAATGAGTAAAACTCATTCTAGCATTTTTATTGATAAAGTGCATATCAATCTCAATATATCTATGTATGTATATGCACACATGAAATTGATTCAATTACAAATTATTATTATTATTATAAGCTTTATTGGTTTAAAAAATTAAGTGGATATTAGAAAAGAAAAATGCTATGCAGCAAGGCTTTCACTACTGGTGTTATTCAAATGTACAAAATTCAATTTTTCTTTTGTATAAAGTTTTATTTTCAAAAATAAATGTCAACATTCAGTTTGTTCACTTACCTTTTTCCTCTCTTACTGTTCAAGAGACAACATTTTTTATGCAAAATTTTGTTTTTAAATACACAGGAACGAATTTTGTTCTTTACTTTAATATTCCAACCTCTTGCATGTTATTGAAACAAATAGAGTTAGTAAGAGAAGCCCTACATAAACATGTTTTCTTTTCCTATTTAATTGAAATAACAAAATTTTCAGTAAGATTAGACATTGACAAAATCCCTCTCCCCTCAAAATATATCTGCTCTACATTGTTAACAGGTTTTTCATTTTGTTCTTTTCTCTATTTTTCATTTAATTGCATTTTTCTAATCCATTGTTTCATTAAGTGTAAAACACATCTTGTAAAATTATAAAATTAGACAGAACTGATTAATAATAACAATCTCAGAAACTATTTTATTAAAAACTTTGTCAAATTACATTAGCATTCTGTCAGTTGTGCTTAATGGATAGAATAGTAATCATGAGTGAATAATATATTCAGATTTGGGAAGTTGATTTCTACCCTATATCGCAATTGATAATAAATTATTTTTTTTACTTACTTATTAACTGTCAGTATATTCATACAATACAGGAGTAATCTTAGTATCATACAATAACTAAGTGACACATCTATTAAGATATTATTTAAGTGCTTTTCAAGAATCAGTAATTTATGGTTGTTAGAGGTAAAATGTGAAAGTTTTAGTAAAATTCAAGTTTAGATCTCGAATTTTAAAGTATAGATTGGTGATGAACTCAGTATCCATATGTACAAAATATATATTGTGTTTATGAATTTAGATTTTTGTTTAATTCCATATCTTCCTTATCACCTAAATAATATCGTCATAAATTATAATTCAAATTAATTATAAATATTCACTATTTTCTTTATATATATACACCATTTATTTTTCGTACCATAATTTAATTTTATTTTCTTACATCAAATCACTATATTTTACATTTATTTTAACATTTTACCATGTACAAATCTCATTGATAGTTCACAGATATTTATTTTATTCGCAAATATTTATCTTTAATTTTATTAAATGTTAAATTTTCAAAATATTTTCATATTAACAAAAGAGTTTCTGAATAGAAAGGTTGCCATGTTAACAATTTTCTTTAACTTTTCATTTGTCTTGATGATGCTTTTATTAAACAAAATGTTGAAAACAAAATAAATAAATTAAACATTCAATTGTTTTTCACAGATTTCACTCCTGATCAAAAATTTAAAACCACTTGAAAATTTTTTATAAGAGACTGTTTGTCATGGATACATTATAAACTTTTTCTTACTTAATTCTATTAACTCTAGAATCTAAAAGGTTATCTAGACAAAAAGTTATAATCCAATCAATTTATTCAGATATGGACATTTTTATAAAATGAGGCATTTTACACTTGATCAAAATTATAAGACCAGTGGGTATAAATTGTTAGATCTAGTGTAATTCTAATGTTTTTAGTTCAGGTAGAGATTAGCAATCACTGTGTAAAGGTGTCACCATGCCTAAAGCAAGCAAACTTACCGAAGTTGAGCGTGCTCGAATTCTAGATTTCCATAATCAAGGTTTTTCACAGCGGGCGATTGCAGCTAAGGTAAATTGCAGTAAAACTGTGATTTGCAACTTTCTAAAGGACAGTGCAAATTATGGAAACGCAAAGTCTACTGGTAGGTAAAGAAAAAATGTCTCTGGCATTGAGTAGGAGAATCAGACTGGTTGTTGTGAAAGCCAGTGGACTTTCTTCTAGTCAAATTAAGGCAGCCACAGATGCTGATTGCAGTCCAGTAACCATCAGATGACATTTACGACAAAAAGGCATGGTAAATAAAAAGCACAAACAAATTCCTCGGCTACTTCCACGTCACAAAGTGAACCATTTAAGGTTTGGTCATGAATACCAAATATGGGACATTGAGAAGTGGAAGAATGTCCTGTTTTCTGATAAGAAAAAATTCAATCTAGATGGTTCTGATGGCTTCTAACGATATTGGTATAACAAAAACATGCCTCCTGAAATTTTCTCCACACATCATAGTGGTGGAGGGTCCCTAATGGTATGGGGTGCTTTTTCTTACAGAGGGACAATGGAGCTCCAGGTGGTGCAGGGTCATCAGACAGTGGCTGGTTATGTTAGCATGCTACAAAAAGCATCGTTGGTGACAGAGGGGCCATCGTTTGTGTGGGGATGGATGGTTATTCCAACAGGATAATGCTGCAATCCATGCTGCATGCCGGACCTTGACCTTTCTACAAAAAATCTGGACCATCTCTTGAGACATCCTGCATGCTCACTGGACTTGAACCCAATTGAAAAGGTTTGGGGATGGATAGCAAGAGATGTTTATCGAAATGGCAAACAATATTCAACAAAAAATGAACTTCGTGAAGCTATCTTCAGAAGCTGGACCAATATTCTCGCAGCTTAATGGAAACACTAATTTCTAGCATGCCCCAAAGAATTTTTGAAGTCATCAAAACCAGTGGAGGTAGAACTCATTATTAAATTTGGTTGTTGAATGTTTTTGTGCACTTTTTGTCGAATTTTTGTCTCTGCTCTTATAATTTTGATCAAGTGTAAAACGCCTCATTTTATAAAAATGTCAATTTCTCGATAAAATGTTCAGATTATAATTTTTTGTCTACATAACCTTTTAGATTATAAAATTAGTAACCTTAAGTAAGAAATGTTTAAAATTTTTCCATGAAAAACAGTCTTTTTAAAAATTTTTTCAAGTGGTCTTAAATTTTTGATCAGGAGTGTATATATATATATATATATATATATATATATATATATATATATATATATATAACTAATGTATTAGCCATTATCAATGATGTTTTTTGTGAATATGTGGATTTATATATATATATATATATATATATATATATATATATATCAGGTCATCCCATAAGTTCTGTCCGAATTTTGAATAAAGAAAACAAGTGACCAAATGTTACATTTAATTACAGATTCAATCAACAATGTATTTTCCCTGATTATCTATGACTTACTTCCATCTATTAACAAGTTTACTAATTCCATTACTGTAAAATTCTTTTGGCTTTGATTCAAAGAACTCACAAATGTCAGTTTTAACCTCTTCCTGTGTTACAAAAGTTGTTTCTTCCAAATGATTCTGTAAACTACAAAACAAATGGTAGTCTGAAGGAGCAAGGTCGGGAGAATAAGGTGGATGAGGAATTTTCTCCCAACCAAGTTCTTTGATCTTTTGTGATGTGATTCTTGCTGTGTATGGTCGCGCATTGTCCTGATGAAACATCACCCATTTTCGATTCACTAGAGCAGGTCTTTTTTTCCTCAAAGCTTGATTCAAACGCTCTAATTGCTGACAGTATATTTGAGCATTAATTGTTGCATTAGGTGGTAAGAATTCAAAGTGGATTATTCCTTGGCAATCCCACCAGATTGAAAGAAGAACCTTTTGCCCATGAAGTTCCCTTCTCGGCTGTGGCTAGGGTCCTTCCCCTTTACCAAGCCACTGTCTACAATGCTTAACATTTCGATAAAAGATCCATTTTTCATTGCCAGTCACAAGTCTATCCAAAAAAGGTGAAACAAGTTGGCGAGAATGGAGAGAAGAGCAGATGTCAACTCGGGATTTGAGGTTATTTTCAGACAATTCATGAGGCACCCATTTTCCAAGTTTAGGAACTTTTCCAAGTTGTTGAAGATGACGATGAACAGTTGTATGGTTTCAACTGAGCACCACTGCCAATTCCTCAACTGATAAAGCAGGATTTTTTTCAAGGGCTGCTTCAAGAAGCTTTTCATCAAACTCAACTGGACGTCTGGTTCGATCTTCATCTTCAAGGGTGAAATCTCCACCTCTGAATCTTGCAAACCATCTTCTGCAAGTTCTTTCATTCACACATTCCTCTCCATAAACTGAGTGAATGTTTCTAGCCGCTAAGTTAAAATTCGGACAGAACTTATGGGATGACCTAATATATATATATAAGGATGTGTACCTGTGTTTTATAGATGATGCAAAAGTGTTTGATAAAGTATGTCACAAAGAACTGTTGGAACTGCTGGTAACCTTGACATATTTGAGAAGGATATTAAAATAATCCAGAACTTATATTGGCAGTAACCTACCTTGATACAGATCGAAAATGAATTCAGTAAATATACAAAAACAGAAAGGGGTGTAAGACAAAGATATGTCTTCTAACTGGACTTATTGAACCTATACAGTGAGGCAATTCTGAGAGAATTAGAAGTCCTACCAGGATTCATTATTGCTAGCCACAATCTTAATAACATAAGAATTACATGTTCTTAGTACTTTCTTTTTTATCCCTTATTTATCCTTGGGTATTGGTTTGTTCATTTACAAGCCAAAACACCTAAGGTTTTTCCAGACGAGTATAGTTACTTATATTTATAATATTATTATTATTAACATAAGATATGCAGATGACACAATACTGATAGCAGACATAGAAAGGAAACTGCAAGAACTCCTACAGAAAGCAGTGAAGGAACGGACTAAATATCAATTGCAAGAAGATGCAGAATATTGTTGTTAGCAAAAGGAACAGCGCAACATCCAAATTACAAATTGGAGATACCAAAATCAAACAAGTACAACTATTTAAATATCTGGGAAGTGTTTTAACAAGGACAGAAAGTGTGGCACTGAAATCTAAAGACACATTGATATAGTGAAAGAGGCCATCAAAAATCACACCAAACTATTAAGAAACTGAAATATTTTGTTACAAAGATGTGGTTCTACAGAAGGATGCTGAGAATGTCATGGATCAAAAATGTGAGCAACAATGTTTTAGAGAAAATGCAAACAAAAAGGACACTTATACTTAACATCAAGAAGAGACAGATGAAATTTCTAGGGCATATTATGAGGAAAGAGGGCTTGGAAAATTTTAAACTCACAGGACAATTTGAAGGCAAGAGAGGTATAGTGGAAAACAATGCATAACATATCTAGCAAGCTTGAGTGAATGGATAGTGGAACAAGGTTTAAGAGAGATAACAAAAAGACAAAATTTATTAAGAGCTACAAAGAGCAGGAAGTTGTGGGGAGCCATGATTGTCTACACCCTGAGGGACATGACTCATAGAAGAAGAATGTGAATCTAATTTGAATTCATATGACATTTAAAAAAAAATATATATTCAGAACATCTTTTGTTTTCAATAATTTAAAAGATAAAATATGATGGTTTTATAAATCATAATAAAAAAAGTGGAAAATTGATTATTGATGTAGGGTTAATAAACATGTTTAGGAAAATATTCTTGTCTATAAACTGATTAATGATATTTGAAATTAGTACTTCACTATTCAAAAAAATGATAATGTCATTAACTAGCAACAGAAGTAATATGTGTATGGTTATATTGGATAGCACATAGAGAGCATGATATCACAACATAGTTGCAGAAAGATGTGTCTTCAATCAATAAGATTTTTCTTCTTCACTTGTTAAGCATCAGCATAATCAATGTCACATGATTAGAATACAGTAGATCTCTGCTATCAATATTGCATAAGTCATTGCATTACGATGGAAATGAATAAAGAGGTGCTTTCACCAATGGTTGTAGTTCAGAATAGGACATTATTTGGTAAAACACTTATTTCTTGAAAGAAAGAATCAAAGAATATATATTTAATGTGAATCAAATTCTTTCTGATATTCTTCATATTCTCCATATTCTCCAAAATCATTTTCTTTGTGATGTATAAATTTCTGTTGTGAAATACAAAATAAAATAATGGAGTTTTGTCCTTGAATAATGCATATACACTTTGTTAATTTTTATTTTGTTTTTGTTCAACAACAAACAAATTATATCTCATATGACAGGGAAAATTGTGAGACAAATAAAATCAATTCTGTTCATCTTCTTATTGTTTTCGTTCTGTCTTATTCAGTCACTCTGTTCCAAAAATGGTTTTGTCACAATGAATTCAATTTTTCTCTTTAGTGAAATTGTAAATTCTCATAACATTTTTCTAATTTTTGTTTGTTTTGTTTTTTTCTTTCATAAATCTGCATGACTTTCAACAGATGAGTCATTGCAACTATTATTACTCTTTCCTTGACTAATTTTTTTTAATCATTTCATCCCAAGGAAGGCTATAAAGAAACTAAAATGCAAAAATGAAAGATCTGCAAAAAATCATTATTAAGGAGAGAGAACAATAAAATAACAGGCTTTAAGGAGACAGAAGATGATGACTGACATTGTATTTAAATTTTTGATTGGAAAGCAAGAAAACAGAAGAGAGTTCCACAATAGTGAAGTGCAAGAGAAGAAACTGTTACAGTTACACCTATTTCAACTAATGTAATATTTTGTGACATTGCTGCTACTCTAGTACTGTGCATAAATTCATATGGTCTGCATACCAAAGAGGAAAAGCTCATTAGAACAATTACTGTGAAAATATTTATAGAAAAGGTACAGGGAAGCTACATTACAGTAATGGGAAAGTGACTGAAGCCAAGATGCCAGATCAGGATCAATGACATTGCAGATTCTTCTTTGGATTTTGTCAGGAATCACTAGATACATAACAGAAACACAAGACCTGATGTGACGGCAATATTCAATGCACTAATATTAAACTTGTAAAGTTGTAAGATAGATTCTGGCAAGAAAAATTGTCTAGCAAGACACAGTGAACCAAATTTCTAAGAAGCAGGTCTAGCAGTTGATTTTCTTTTGATAATCATTCCACTTCATGTCAGTGGAAAACATGAGATTGACAAGGTGCAATGACTCACTCTGGAGGTTAGCATCAGCCAAGCTGATTGAATGCAAAAAAATGTTCTCAAAAATGATTAAAAGAGGACTTTTTCATTTTGGAGACATTAAAATTAATAAGTCATTAGAGAAAATCTCTTAACAGATTGTAGGTCATTTCTCAACAAGCAGATTGTAGATTATTTTTTAGATCAGCTGACAATTTGACTGTATCAAATTTATCAGATGGGAGTAAATAGTTGTGTCATGCGTATAGTTATCAAGTCAAGTGATGACATCGGTAAGCTTGTTGATTAAAATTAGCAACAAAATTTGTCTAAGGATATAGCTCAAGGAGACACCTGTATTAATGCAAAAAGATCTAGAAGAGTGGCCATTCAAGACAACAGTCAGTGATTTGATAAGAAAGATTGAATCAAATCATAAATTATTCCATAACCCTACAACTGCTGAAGAATATCAGCGTGCCAAACCCTGTGAAATGCTGTTGAGATATCTAAAGCAGCAGCCTAAACTTCACCATTCTTATCTAAAGCTTGATAGACTCTTTCTGCTATAATCGTCAGTACATCAGCAATTGATCTAGAGAAGCAAAAGATATAATTTTTATTCTGCATTATTCAAGATTCTGCAGGGTAAGATGCTTCGTCAATTCAGAGTTGATTAGATATCCTCTAAGACTTTGTCAAAAAAGAAGTAGAAGACTAATCGGTCAGTAGTTAGGAGGATCAAAAGGTTTGCCTCATTTCATAAAAACAGGAACTGCAGAAAAGGATTTCTAACAAGCAAGAAAGCAAGAAAGCAAGAGGCAGCAAGGCATTTGTTGTAGATTTTAGAGAGAATAGGAGCCATTTCAGGAGCCCATTTCTTTAGGACTATTACAAGGATACCCTTAAGTCTGCATGCTTTATGGGATTCAGTTTAGAAATGATAGCAGAAATCATGGAAGGTGTTATATGCATAGTACAGACTCAGTTCTAGATGCAAAGTCAGTCAGAGATACTTCAGATGAGTCAAAAGTATAATTGGAAGAGAATTTATGAGCAAAGTATTCTGATTTATTAGCCAATTGAGTGAAGAGAGGAGAGATAGATTTAACCCTATTTAACACACTCCTACAATGATGCCAGTAGTTATGAGAACCAAACTTGGTGCCTCATTCTGTTAGCAAACAAAGACTTAGCCTCATTGAGAACATGTTTATAATTATTATGAGCAGACACTAAGAGGCATATGTTGTGATCAGAACTATAATGTTGGTACAGCCAGAAAAAGTGATTCATGTGGGCTATAGCAGCTAAATATGCAGGTGTGAATCAAGAAAATTGTGGTTTCACCTGGTTTTTCCAAAATGGAATGAAATCAGTGATGCTGGCTTTTACCCAAGAATAAACCTCAGTAGCACAATTTTCAATAGAAAGTTAAAAAATTTCATTCCAAGGGGTGTCATCAAGAAAATCACAAAATGAATCCTAAGCAGAAAGAAGTCTTATAATAGGAGATTCATCCCTAATAGACAATGCAAAAGAAATATCAACAGTGTGATACAAATTGCCATGTGGACAGTGTTGTGATGCTTGACAAGAGTCTGGAGAGGAGGTAAGGAACAAATCGAGTAAAGATTCATGTAGATCAGAGTAGGAAAATCTACTATTTGACTGAGAGATTGAGCAATGTAAAAATTGAAAGTCTGAATACCAGCAACCTCAAATAGAACACAAGAATTCTGCCATCAGAATGATTAAGCCAATTGACATGATGAGGATTAAAACCACTAAACACAATGATGTTTGCAGAAGAATGTAGTATCAGTCAGTTAAATAATATTATGAATTAAGAACAATATTGAAATCAAACTTAATTGTTTACTCAAGGGAATTTGAATTTTCATTATTTTGCACCTTTTCACTTTTCTTCTAATTGACTTAAATTTCCATCTTTAATGCTTAATGGTTATGGTTAACATATTTGTGACATTAACTCGGTTTTAATGCAGCGGCACATCACCAAAAATTAGTATAGAATGAAATATATTTCTCTATTATTATAATTATTGACTTTTCAAAGGAAATTTTTCAGTAACTGAAAAATTAATATTTGTTAAGTATTTAAGAAGTCTTGGAACAATTAACAGGCACAATGAACACATATAATAAATGCAAAAAGGAATATTTATTCACACATAATGTGGATGAGGAATATCTTGAAGAAAACTGAACAAAATACAATTAAAATGAGAATTTATTCAGAACTATCAGATTGGAACCAAATAAATGACTGTTTTGAACAACAAAATTTAAAATGTCACAGCCTGGTTCAACCACAACATTATTAGTTAAAGTAAACTGCTAGAAGGCATTTTCATCCACATTGATGTATCTCTGCTAAGGCTGAGAAAAACTGTAATTGGCAGTGGGGCAGATCTGGTAAATAAACAGGGTGGAACAGGAACTTGATGCCTCATTGTATCATTTTCTACTGGGTAGCTTTAGAAGTGTGAGGTCTTGCAATATCCACTATTAGGATAGACCCCCTTCTATTCACCACTACTGACCAAAATGTTTGCAGCCTTTAACACACCAGCTCCAAATCACAACGCAAGAATTCTGCCATGTTGGTCTGAACATGTTGCAAAAAGCTGTAATGGGTTACTCTATTACAGCATCACCAAATGGTTAAGAATATCCTTCTAAGGTAAATATTTAGCTTTGCAAAGTTTAAGGAGGGAGAAAGTTTGTCAACTAAAAAAAGCCATAATTACAGTTATCATAAATGATAATCAATTTTCATCAAAAGTAGGCATTTGATCAAAAAAGGGTTTTGAAGTGAAAAATAAAATTGCAGTAAATGTCAAGCCATGCAAACTCAAACATTTCTGCATTTTAATGATTTAAGCCAGATGTCTTCCAACTATTACCCAAGTTTTCTATATGATATATAGATATATGATATCACCCTTGTTTTCTACTGAGTGGTTCTTTTTGGATGAGCTTCTCACAGCTTCCCACAATGTTTCATGGTCAATGGACAACTATGACTTGGTTCATCTTGGAGATTCAGATCACTAGAAATTAATGCATGGTTCTAAAGCTTACTCTAACAATGATTTTGGTTGTATTTGAAATTATACTGACATGAAAATTGCATTTATTCATCTTTAATGCTAAAAATAAGACAAAAATAAAAGTAATCAAAAATCCAAACATCACCTGAAAGAGGAGATGCAGAGCTTTAAAATGATATATAAACATATGGACATATGAACAGAAGAGAATACAAAATAAAAACAACAAAAAGTGATGCAAAATGCAACACAAAAATGGCCATTTATTTTGTTCCAACCTGATAGAAAATTTATGAAACCATGAATTTGGTCAATACAATAACATACTTTATCCAGCAAGTAAAAATGTAATATTCTATCTCACAAAAATTGATAGATTAAATACTTTGTGGAAATCTGGATAAATACAAATCATTATGAGGATAACAGGTTTAATAACAAATATTACTCTGTTCTATTTTGATAAGCAAACTATTTGTGTTTGTTATAAATCATTAATTATTATGAGTATTTAATCTAATAATACTGGAAAAGATTTTTAAATTAGTGACATTTTTTTTTATGTAGTACTTCAATACAATATTGTTAACTATCACTTATTTGTTAATTGAATGGTAATTCAGTTTAAGTTTTCATGTTTGTATATGCATCTGGATATTTTACACGTCA
>OZ038496.1:46288512-46401012 GCA_964036315.1 Acanthosepion esculentum
ATAATTGGCTAAAACAAGGAAAAGCAGAAAAAATATTTATAAAAAAATAAAGAGATAAAATCATGACAACCATGAGAAAAAAACAACCCTTACTCTGGCCAACATGATGACGATGAGGAGGTGGAGGAGGAGGAGGACAAAAGTCTTCAAAATAATGAGAGATTGAAAAGCTTTCTGCTGCAGTTGGAACAGAGAGAATTATAATGACAAGTCTGGAAGACAATTCTCCAAAAAGTATTGCAGCTTTTTTTTGGTTAATGAAATACAACATTAAGATGACATTATTTAGCATAGTGCAAAATTACAATAAACAATAAGGCATCATTTTGATAAATGATAAAAATCCATCTCAGCTGATTAATTCTCAAACTGTAGTAAGAAAATGTTCTTTTACAAAACATCCTCATAGTTCAGCATGTAGATTTATATATGAAATAGATGCATAAATGATGGATTAAACAATTCTTACTAGAACTCAAACCTTTAATCAGGCTATCAAAGTAGAAGCCAGACTTACACACACAGATGCATACTACATCATCAGCTGTGTGTGTAGGGGGTGCATGCATGTGCATGTGTGTATACATTTTGGGCATATGTGTGAATAAGAGTAAGTATATAATCATCAGCATGGCTTCATTTCATGAATAAAGATTTAGGAGTGTTTTCCATAATTAGAGACTCTCCCAATATCTGTTGCAGGAGAATATCCCTCAGGTCTCTGCTAGAAGTTTTGAGGTAGAGATTTGCATGCACATTACGAGCTCTACTCTTTAAATTAGTATTTCATGTGCTGTGGTTCAGCAAGTTTAGATGTTGGTAATAATGTCCAGTAGTGTTGAGTTACCTTCTCCTAGGTAGATGGCCAAGCTGAATGTCAGGGTCTGCTACCTCTCTAGATGAGTACTCTTGAAAGCATACTGAACTGAGTAGATTGGGTCTAGTTTCACTGCAAAACATTGTAGCGTATTTATTTTTTAGTTATTATTAATATTAAGTTTTAATTTAGTATAAGTCACTTGCTCTCTTTTATCTTATCGCACCTTCCTCATGTGGATTTCCTACTGTTAGAATTTAAGTGATAGTTGTAAATTTATAATAATGATAAAGAATTAATAATTATTATTAAAATTATTTGACTTTTGCTACGATGTTTAACTGCCCCAGGGATTGATGAAAACAGGGTTTGACCTCTTGTAATAGATGAGAGAGCAGTATGTGTTCCTACAACATCCAATACATACTCAATCTGGAACCCTGATATTAAACAAATCTTTGGAACACAGGAAATAGTTAGGGGCTGAGTTCACTTTTGTAATATATTGGCTTGGTATAGCAGTAGTAGTGACATCATAAATGCTAAAAGCATATACAGAAATACATTGCAAATTAATTTACTGTAGAAAAATAACTGTAAATTATCTTATGCAATATTTAAGTAACATGATATCATGTGTTGAATGAGTTAAATAAAAGCATCAAATCATTAATCCCTGCTGCCGATTACAAATATAGTGACACAATAAATAGTAAAGCATTTATAGGAAACAAGTAGATATCAAAATTTGATTAGTACATTTAATACAGATCAAATATGAACTGGAATCCAACAGAATAAGATAAAGAACAATATAGTAAATTTTGCTAATATATGAATTCAAAAGGTCATCCTTTATGTATATATGTATTTCTTCTTAAAAATTTATACAAAATAGAGTAGAAAAAGTACAACTGGACATAGAATAAGAAAACAAATATCCATTATAGGACCTTAAAACATTAATGTTATCTTTGTTCATTCTTTGTTCTCTTTGCAGTAAAAGAATAGAAACAAGAATTGAGTTTCATAGAAGATTAGTAGTCTATAGTTGAAATCAGCCATTGGTAAATATATATATATATGATAGAATATAGATGGCCTTTTAGGTCTTCCATTGCAGAACACCTTATAAATAGCCAGAATTGTGCTGTTAGTTTTAGTGTTTTTAGCAGGTCCCACTCTAATTACTGCCTAAAAGTGTGGAAGGTCATCTATATTCTATGATTAAAGCCTTCTCTATGTAAGCAGAAGGACTCTGTATTAAGCCTCCAACTAATTACCATCTAAATATTCTTTCTCCCCCTATACACTTTGTCCATTGTTCTTTTTTAAATAATTTACTTTATTAACCTTGATTTAGCACTACTGAGTAAGGTTCAAAACTGGTTAGCTAGCCCATTTTTACTTTTTACTTTTTATTATCATGAGTGGTAATAATAAAACTAATTTTTGTCTGTTTATGACAGTGATAAAATATTTGTACCACTAAACATATCTTTAAACATATATATATATATATATATATATATAGATTATACTCACTCTCTCCAGTCACTTTAATACTCTTTTAATACTAGTTTGGACCCCACTTTTGCCAATATAACAGCCTCAATTCTTCTTGATTGAATCTGACAATGTTCTGGAAGCATCCTTTTGAAATTTGGGTACAGACTGTTATTATGACATTCCTCAATTCTTGTAAAGAATTGGTTGGTTGCACCCCCAAGATTCAAATTTCCCTTTCCATCACATCCCAAAAGTTCACCATGAGATTGAGATCTGGTGACTGCGGATGTGGCATCCACAGTCACCAGATCTTATATAATTATAAGTAAAATTTTCACTACTTAATAAAAATAATTTTAATTATTCAATGACCCAGCCCCTAAGTTTAACATTTAACTCATTGCCGTCTTCCATAAATCAAGTGGCCACCAAAGGAGTCATAGTCTGTAGTCATAACTTGATCTAGGTAGGCAGCGACATTTAAATGGTCTTTTATTGGTACCAAGAGTACCAATGTTTACCAAGAAAATATTCCTAATATCATTATACCACTACTATCAGCCTGCACTGGTGATATAAGGCAGGATGTATCCATACTTTCATGTTGTTTATACCAAATTCTGTTATTACTTTCAAGATGTTGTAGCAGAAATCATTTTCCCAATATTCTATTGTCCAATTTTTGTGATCCTTAGCTAGTTGTAACATCAGTTTCTTTTTCTTATCTGATAGGATTTTATACCCAGAGTGGTATTCTCTTGCTGTAGCCATCTGCTTCAAGGTTTGGTATGTAGATGTTCTTCAAAGATGCTTTTCCCTATACTTCTATTATAAAGAGTGTCTATTGGAGCTGTTACCTTTCTATCAACTTTAACCAGTTTGGCCATTCTCCTCTGACATCTTTCATCAGCAATGGATTCCTGGCAACTTACTGTAATTTTTTTCTTTTTATGGTCATTCTCTGTAAAACCTAGTTTTTTGTGCATGAAAATCCTTTTAGATTAGAATTTTTTAAAATACTTAAAACTGCCTGTTTGGCACCAATGACCATGCCATATTCAAAGTCATTTAGAACACTTTTCTTCCCATACAAATGCGTAAAATGAAATTCATCAGATCACCATGACCATTTTTAAATGCCTGTATGCACTAAACTGCAGCCCTATCATTGGCTGATTACAAATTTGCATGAAAGAGCAGTTGTCCATGTGTATATATAAACATATAATTATAAGTAGAATTTTCACTACTTAATAAAAATAATTTTAATTATTCAATTGTTGTGCAATTCCATTGGTGATTTTCTTCTACAGTTTGTATTTAGTTTATTCTGCTTTCTGAATTATTAAATGAATCATTGTAAGTCATAACCACAGTTGACCAGTACTTCCTTCATTCCAATTTCAGTTTATTTATACTAATAATTTTAGTTATAATATTATCTTGACTTATTAATATTTGTAAGAATAGCAGTAGCAAATTCTCAACTCTTATTATTTTACTTCAGCATTTGAGTCATTTTGCCATCTGGATGGTTTTGATTTCTCCTTGGATTTTCAATTTTTGTAACCTCTTTGCAAAAAATTCTATGAGTATTTCTGAAATGAGGAGCCATCACTATCATATAAAAACCAGTGCTCTTGTTCCAACTGTTGCTGCTACAATGATCCATCTTCTGGACTCTTTGACCAAGGACCTATTGTATTTGGCAAAATTCCAGAAACTCCAAACCAAAAATCTTCATCCAATCCTGGGGAGGAGGGCACATTATTTTCACTCTACTTCTCACACCAGATAACATTATGAATAAGGAATATAAAGTAATAGGTTTTGATAAGCTCATCAGGAGGCTCAGTATATAATTGAATTGATGAGAAAAAAAAATGTTAGATTCAGGGCACCAAAATTCCAACATTTAATTATCCTAGTTTAGTGGATATACAAGGTGCGATGGATAAATTGTCATCTAAATTATGCAAAAATGAAAATAACACTGACATTTCATTTTAACAAATATAATTACCAAAATTACACAAAAATGTCTTGAAATACAAAGGAGTAAATTTATTCAATAAAATCGCCACTGGCCTCCAGACAACTTCAGAATCTCTTGCATCTCTTCTGGTGGGTCTCCTTGTTTAAGTTGGTAAATGCTGCCATAATCCTTGCCTTCAGTTCATCTTTGGTGTTACAAGGAGTTTTTTGGTCTCTGTGCCACACACATAATCAAGGAGATTGCAGTCTGGGGAGTTAGATGAGGTGACCAGATGTAAGGTGGGATGTGGTTGCAGAAATTGTCTGCCAGCCAGGACTGGGTTCTGCTTGTGTGGAATGGTGTAGAGTCCTGTTGCCAAACATAGGGTCTTCCAGCAGCCACCTTCTTGACCCAGGGGATCACTACCTCCTCAAGGCACTTGATGTAGGTTGAGTCTGAAGCCCTGTGGAGGCATAACTTTAGTAGTGATCACTCCAAACACCATCATAATCACCATTTGACTCATCCAACTCTGTCCTCAGATTGACATCCAAACACACTGAAATATTTGTATTGGAGTTTCTGGTGCAAATGCCAAGCAGTACAGCATGCTGTTTCTAAATTTCTGATGGAGTGAATTGTGTCATGGTGCTCTTTTTCTCACAGATGGTGCCTTACTGTGAAAAAAAAACATGCATGTGCAAAATTAAAAATATAAAATATATAGTTTATGTTCAATTTTTTAAAGTTTTAAGTCTCATGAGAAATCTTTATAAAACATTTAACTTTATAGTTATTTTCTAATATATTTATCTCAAAGATAAAAAATCTGTTTTTTTATGCTATTTTTATTATTATATCACATTTATATACATATATATATATGTGTGTGTGTATGTGTGTTTTGAACAATAAAAAATATTAAAGAATTTAAATGTTCAGACACTGAATTGTATGTTAATAATTTTTGTTTATATATATATATACACTCATGAACACACACATACACACACATACACACACACATATATATGGGAGAGAAAAAGGTAGACATTGATCTATTATATTAATATAAAGAAAATACCAAATTAAAAAAAAACTATTATGAAATAATTCTGGAAAGTATTAAGGCAGTTGTTTTCTATGGTTTTCAGTTACTTTTTCAACTTTGCTGCCTGATTGTGTGATCCATTCAAAGAAAGTATTCTAATCCTTTATCCAAGTAGAATTATTCATTTTAGATACCTGATCTTTGCTCTCAGACACAGTTTTTAGTATTAGAAATATATAATTGATCAAGCAGGTGTCTTTGATTGGAACACAAACCAGAGATAACAGGCATAGTGTGAGAATACCAATGGCAAAAAATATATCAATTCTTGTTGTAACTGTGTACAAAAGTTATTCCTTCTGGTGAGATCTTTGGCCTTGCAAAATAGCAAGTTTTTCTGAGGTCAGAATAATGATTACAACTGTTTGATATGACAAGAGTAATTTTCTGTCAGAATAAGTGAGTGCTTGTGTATTTTGCTGGCATATGCAGCTGCTGTACACAAACAAGACAGGAGTAATGCTGCTAGCAAATAGAGTCCAGTTGAAGATAACACAGAATTTACAGTTATTTATATATACTGGACATTCAGAAGTTAACTTTCTTTACCCATTTTTTTAAATGAATTTTTTGTCTTTATCTTGAATTCAGGCTTCAGAATACAAATTATTGTTATAGAAATATTGATATACCAAAGTTATAATTGGATGTCCAGTTAGGGAAAAAGATGAGATAGGTCCTGAAATGCAAAATAAATATAATAATAACATATCAAATTTGGAGGGAGGTAATATATACATATATATATATATATATATATATATATATATATATATAGATTATATGCAAAATAAAATATAATAATATTTGCAAAAAATAAACAGTAAAAAGGGAATTGATGCAGTAGTCCTTCTTGCTTTGATGAAATATATATTTCAATTAGACATGTACAAAAAGGCTAATAGATATCTTTATTGATGAAATGAAAAGGAATATATATATATATATATATATATATATATATATATATATGATATAAATGATAGTTGCTGAAGAAACACACTTGGAAGAATGAAGGCAAACTTCTTTTCCCTAAAATTTTGAACATATAGGTTATTCTGAATAATGTAAAACATATAATAGATAACTATATTTTAAAATCAAATTTTATAATCTAAAAAGAATTTTGCCAGTTCAATAATCTTGTTGCCAAAGTAAGATATTTTACATACGCCTTTTACATAAATTCTTCACAGAAAAAAAATATCCCCAGGAAATTAGCAAAAATTGCATCCAATTTTGTCAGCAATTTCAAAGTAGATTTCCGAAATGTTCAAATGAGGACACATTTTGATGAATTACCCAACAATAGACATGTTGGTTCCAAGCTGGCAAAAAAGAATCTTGGTAAAACCAGATTTATCTGTGTATTGACTTTTATACAGCTATTTTATTTGTATTTGGTGTTTGTTTCTCTGCTTTATGGCTTTATATCTATCCCCATGAGATAATGAAAAGAAAAGCATTTTTGATTTAGATTTTTTTATGTGATCATTATTCCCAAAGAATTATAGTTAGAAAAAAAATCATAAATGCTAATGATGGCCCATCTTCCATATACTGAGCCATATTTTAGAATGTTGAAAGCCTTCATTTAGTCCAGCCATTAAATGAGCAAATCTTTTCTTTGTAATAATCTACTTGCTTGACATTTTCTCTGGCACCATCTTTTTTCAAATAAGAAAATTTTCTTTTGTTTATTTACAGGAGATGGTTGATGTTGAAGGAAGAGCCAAATTAAACAAACAAACAAAAACAGTTAAAGGGAAAAAATAGAAAACTATCTAGCTGTTGACAACTGAATGGAATATTCTGGAAGAGAATTAAGAGACATATTGAGAGACATATATCTGAAACAAATTTTCTGAAAAAGATTTAAAAAGACAAAATTATCAAAAATTTTGACATTTTACTTATTTTTATCTGTTCCTAGCAAACTTCTATTCAGTTTCTCTCATTAGAAATATTTCTTAAAAAAATGAATAAATTTATACATTAAAAAATATTACTCTTGTAATTTTTGTCTTCTATATGAGAGTTTCTGTCGATCCATTGAATGTGATTGTCTTTATAAAAAAAAACAGAAGTGAAATTTAAACCAAATGTGACTTTTCATTTATGATAAGTATTTAAATAAATTTACTAAAAATAAATACACAAATAAAAAATATGTGGTTATTTCCTGCACAGTTGTTTTAAATTTGAGAGAAATTGTGTTTTTGTTATTCAACTTGTAAGCTTTCAAAATTGTAAAATTTAACTGTTTGGTCAGCTTGATAAAGATGTTTTTTACTAAATTTAATTGGAAAATTCATTTAGCACAAATGAGTAAAAAAAATGTAATTGATACAAGGTAACTGAAAATGATCCTACACATTTTAAAAATTGATTTGCAACTCAAGTTCCTATTCTTTCTGAAAATATGTAAGTAGTTTAAAACTGTAACTACAAGGAATTGATGTGGCAATATTATATTCAAGGTACAATACTTATTGTTTATATATTTTAGAAGACCAAATTGAGATATACTTATTCTTCATTTATTTATAATTGAAGTAAAAAACTTTGATTTCCAAAAGGATAATCTTAACACCTGATTGCCATTTCTTTTTCTATGTCTCTTCATAACATGGCCAAACATGGTTTCCCACAACTTCCTGCCTTTTCTTACACTATGAAACATTTGATTTTTTACCATCTCATTTTATTCCATTCACACAAATACATTAAGTTACTTGTTGTTTCTCTCTGCATCTCCTTCTCTCAAAATATCCTGTGAATGTCAAATTTTCCAAGCCCTCATTCCTCCTAATGTGTTACAAAAATTTCAACCAAGCATTTCTGATTTTAACAATAAATGTCCTTCTAGTTCCAATATTCTTTAGAAATTCCTCATTGATCATGTGTTCAATCTATGGTATTCTCAGCATCTGTCACCTTGGTTGTCTCTCTTGCTAACGACCACATTTTTGATTTCTTACACTTAATGGTTAGTCTTTTCTTCTTGCTTGCTTTTGTTTTCTGTATCCACCATCAGTTTATGTTATTAAGATTATGTCCACTTGGTAGATTTTCTAGTTCTCTTAGGTTCATCTCACTGTATAAGAAGGCATTTTTTTTCATTGGATTTATTGTTTTACTCCTCATTCTATTTTGCATAATAACTTGCTTCCTTTCTGCATGTAAGCTGTTTGATTCCAGTAAATGTTGTGGGTTGTACTAATATCTTTCCCATAAAAGTCAAACTTATCAAGCAGTTCAAATGTTTTTGTGTTGTATCTTATCAAATGCTATTGCATAATCTATGACACATAGGTATAGGTCTTTTTGCATTTGTATTGCTTGCTTATGTTTCATAGATTATGCAAAAGCATTTGATAAGATTTGGCATGAGTTTGAATTGCTAGGAAAACTTGATTTATTTGGGAAGGATGTTAGAATAATCCAGAACTTATACTGGGCAAAAACTGTGTGCATACAGATACAAAATTAATTGTGGAAACTGACAAAATAAAGCAAAAACTTTAGGGATTATGTGATGAAAAAAACATCTAAAAAAACTGTCTGAAACATGTTAAAACAATAAAGATAAGAGTAATCATTCAAATAATCCTTCAAAATGCATAACTGTTGTTTTATGCTTGTTTTTTTCCATCAGGGGTAATTTTTTGACCCCATTATTCCAGCAGTCAGTTTGTCATGAAAATGGATTTATGAAATTAAGATTTAATATTCATATAGGAGTCTTCTTGCTTTCTAAACGTCCTTGACCATCACCAAGTGGTATCAAAATCAACATCAACATAAACACCACCACCACCACCACTATCATAAATATTTACTAATAATGCAATTTTAATTATCATTTTAGTCTACTTTCTACACGTATTTATATATATATATATATATATATATATATATATATATATATATATATTAGAGAAAGACAAAGAGACAGAAAGAGATTTATTAATTTATTATATACCAATATATTTACTACAATTATTCATTGTATCATATTTGTACACCAGACCACTACAACAGCTCCCCACCCATTTATCTCTAGCCCCACAATAGTTGGCCATTACTTCTAATGGAGTCTTAAACATATGTAAAATCTTTGCAGTGACTTGAAAAAAAACAGAAGATCTGTCAATGCACAAACAGAAAAGGCCTTAATGAGAGTAGATTTAGTTGATTTTTTTCAGACAAAGCAAATTTAAAATATTCAACTGTGTTTTACATACAAAAATGTTTAAAGGGATTTTTTGCGTTAACCAAAAGAATTTATGAATCATACAAATGTGCCTACAATCTAATCTCTTATTTCTAAAAGGAGATTTAAAAAAATATTTATTTTTTAATAATTACAAAAAAGGAAGAAAAATAACATGAAAAATGCTAACAACTTTAATTTTCTATGTATAGAATTAGCCTCTAAAAGCCATTGTCAACATGTGAAAGTTCACAAGAGGAATTTATTTAAATGAATTCTTTTCACAGATAAACAATTCTCATCATAACATTTTAAGGAATAGTTTGAAGATCAAATAAATGAGAAATACAAAACATAACAAAAATCTTTATTTTTTGTTTTGTCTTCTTAAATATTGATCTGATAATTTATTTATAGGCATTTTTGTAATCCACATAGACAAAGAGTTTATCTACTAAGACAGTTGAGCTGATCTTTTCATGCAAGCAAAATTCTTAAATTCAGTTAATACTTCAACCACTTGCCCAAAACTACAGGATTTTTTACATGAAAAAATATATCGATGTGCTTAGAAATATTTTGTCATAATTTAATTTTTTCTTTTCATGATTTTAAGTCTATGTTGAGAAAATGTGAAGTGAATCCTAGTTTTGAGATCATTTCACTTTAAAGAATCTTGTTGTGAATGTTAATTTAAAACTTTTTCTTTTTAAAATATACAAAACCTTTTAAGAAAGATAACAAAATAACTTTATTTGATAGATTATATATATATATATATATATATATATATATATATATATATATATACATACATACAGTGGTGGCATCCTACTGGTTTGCACCAGTTCGTGTGAAACGATTCTTAAAATTATAAAAGCTTAACGAATTTTGGGATTATCCAAAAATAATCTTATATATTAATAGCCAATATATAATAGCTAAAAGTATAATTAATACTATTGCTGTAACTTCTATGGAGGCTGAAAGAAGATTTTCTGTGATTAACATAATTTATTTGGACAAAAGAAATTGTCTTGAAGTTAAAAATATAGTAAATCTTCTGGTCATAAATTTGATAGGTCTTCCATTGGATCTTTTGGACTGCAGCGATTCAGTTTGAATGTGGCTAAGAAACCATAACACAGTTGATGACACTAAACTAAAAAAGCATCATACTTCTTAACGGAAATATCATGAGAACAGAATTTCAATATGCAAATATCTTAAATAAATGTTTTCTATTGAATTATCAAAATGGTTTAATTCTATTTGATACTACAAAGTGATTTGTTTCCATTCTCAGATTGAAAAGAAAATAAGTAGAATAGGGTCCTAAATATTACCTGCTTTATAGAACTGGTTCCTGGAAATTTTGGATGCCATTATTGTGTGTATATATATATATATATATATATATAATTGGTTTACAAATAACTATTAATCAGTCACATGATAGGGTTAGTGTAATTTTTTTAATAAGTTTTTGCTTGAAACAAGAAAACTGATTATTTACTTTTTTCTTAGTTTGGACAAATTTCCTAAATCTTTTGTATCTTGTCGGTACTCCCACATTTTTTAAAAATAACTGGAAGAAAAACTAGCATTGTTGCAAGACTGATGCAGATATAAAAAGACCTCAAAAGCAACAAAAAAACAAACCTTCTGTTATCAATTGAGTAAGTATGAGTGAGACTAGCTAGTTTTGAGGTCAGACTAGAGAGCACCAGTCTTTTCCCATCCCCACTTTTAGCCCTTGTGGCACATTTTTACTTTTGTATGAATAAATAATAAGATGACGAGGATTAAAGTGTAGTATCTTTTCCAGCTTTATAGAACCAGCTAAGCAGCCATCATCATCTCCAGTAGGCTTCCACCTCTTGCTGCTCCAGCTAGCTCCAACAGGCTTCCCACTCCAGCCATCCTCACCAGCAGCAATGATATGCAATAAACTGTCCTTTTCATGACAACGCTCTTCAGCAACCACAGAAACTGTCCTTCTCAGGACAACACTATGAACTTGCATGAGTTATCTTTTGCCTAGTTCACACTAGCATTATTTTTGTTTATGTATTTTTTTTAACAAAAATAAACTTGGCAAATATTTATTTTTACTCAAGTCTTTATTTTGTTTGTTGTTGTCTTCCATCATTCAATAACTGTTTGCAGGCCAATATACCACCTGTAACACATCTCTAAAAAAACATTTTGGCTTGCAATAACTAAAACCTTTCTTTAATTGTTCAGATCTTAATTTTGATTTATTTCACATTAACTTACAATTTTAATGTATTAAGGTAAAAATATAAAATAAATAAATATGTGTTTACTTCCCAAATCTTACTTTTCGAAAGATTTCCATTCGTAAAGTTCAGTTTTGTCACAGCAAAATGCCCTTCCTAAATTTAATATCAACATTAAAATTAAAAATTTTCCATTGCAGAATTAATGAACATAATTGATGATGAATTACAGTTAGAAAATTATTCTACAATGAAATTTTAAAAAAAGCCCTTTTCTATTTAATTGTATGGTAGAATAATTAAAAAACACAAACTTAGTTGTCTAACTAGCATTATTTTATTTACCCCCACTTCAAACACTACAATCTTAACCTCTTTAAGTCAAGTGTCAATCATTATCTCTCCTCCTCCTTATCCTCATAATCAGCACCTTTTTCATTCATATTACACATCTCATTTATCATTACCATTTTGACTGTAACCTCTACCTTGAGTGGTTTTCAAGCCTTGCATTCGGTGAACTTTGTTAAAAAAATATTTTTTCTTTCTCAGAAAATATGTAATCAATTAGTGGATTAACCAAATACCCTATGTCTAAATAAAATAAAATTACAAGAATTTTACATTTCTCTTTCTTTCTTTCATTTTTTAATAATAATTACTTTGTGAATAATTACTTTGTGAATAATTTATCAGTAGGCATATACCACTAAGCTACCAGAGATTTTGCAAGCATTAGATATAGAAGTGATTACTGTGATCATTAAGATATTAGGAATTTATTTAAGTTTTGAATCACATTTAATAAATTATCAAATAAAGTAAAAACCTATCTCATTTCTGGTTTAAAAATATATAAACATTCACATGACATGCTATTTTTCTAAGACAAATATTTTGATCAAATTATGTTAGAAAGATTAGAAAGACAATAATTTTATGAACACTTTATTTTATATATTTATAAAATATATAAACAAACACTCAATGAAATAACAAGTGATGGATTTTTAAACAGTTTTGCTACTTAGACTATTTTTTATAAATATATCACATTTTGTTTTGGGCAAAGCCACCAAATTTCAACTGTTTAAAGAAGGAGTTTTGAAAGTGGTTAATATTTTATAAATTCATCTCTTTTAAAAAGTAGTAAGAAGGATGATGTTTTGATAACTTCATTTTAGAAATGTATACTCTAATCCAAATTGTGTGAAAAATGTGTGAATAAATTCTAAAACTTGAAGACTACAAAATCAGTGGAAATATAAATATGGTCAGATACAATTGCTCAAAGGCCTTTTTTTAAAATCATTTCACCCCAAGCAAGGCAATAAAACCTCTAAGATACAAGGTGTTACTGAGTGTGAGAGAATATGAGAAAAAGAAAACATTTAGGAGAGAGAACAATAAAAGAACAGGCATGAACTTGGCTTTCTATGATGCAATCATGAATAGTTGAAGAAACAAATTTTTGATAAAACACAAGTTTTTCTTAAATACATATGTAACAGTGTAGATGCACAGGCATCATCATGTTTTGCTTCTTGCTTGGGTCTAAAGCTTCATTGTCTTTGTTTTCCTTTGTTATGCCTTCAAATTATTAAACAAAATTGTTCAGAATTACCCTCCGTTTTTTTTAATGTTTTTATGTTTTTTTTATTAAAAACTATTTTTTTTTACTTTTATTTACCCTATAAATTAAAATTTCAAAAGTTCAGTTGAAAGGTTACAGACAAGAAAAGTTTTTTTTTAATAGGAAATACAAAATACTAGAGTAAAACCCAGTAAAGGTAACCAACAATGAAAAACAACACTTTCAGGTATATCTTTTATCCAAGAGGAGCATATTTAATCTGAAGGCTGTAAATTCACTCATTCATCAAATCATTCACGATTGATAATATGAAAAAAAAAATATTATTAAGCAAGAAAATCTCATGAGAGATGGGATTTGAACTCCAATCAAATTGGAAAGGTCTTCTTTATTCCAATTTCATACTTTTTACTTAGAGATATTTGATTTGTAATGAAAAGCATTAATAAAATGCAGAAAACAAGGCAAAATTTACAAGTTAATAAGAACAAATATATTTACAAAAATTAATTTCCACTGAAATCTTATCATGATAGATACATAGAAAGTGTACTGAGTAAACATTTCTAAAGCTACTGTTTTGAACTTCAAGGCTTGATTTGTGTGAAGTTGATTATAATTCCTTTAAGTTGTAAAAAATCTGGATTATAGCAGCTTTTAAAACTATATCTATGTTATATAAATTTACCTTTTATGGTTATATGGTATTAGTATTCTTTTTACATTCAAATCACCACGCTTTTTATGTGCAGTACTTAATGGAAAGCACTCAATATCAGTGATAGAGCTAATATATTCAGTTGTATAGATATGAGTTTCTGACCCTGGGTTTCATGATTTTACAATCATCAGACAAATTTGTCTGATGATTGCAAAAGTGTGAAACCCAGGGTGACAAACTTATATCCATACAATTGAATATATATATATATATATATATATATATATATATATATATATATATATATATATATAGAGAGAGAGAGAGAGAGAGAGAGAGAGAGAGGGGGGGAATAGATGTGGGTTCATATTGGTCTTTTATATAATTTTTGAGTGTTTGTATTCTATATAAATCATGTCTTTTTTGTGAAAGTAATGCTCTTATGATTATTCCAGTTAAAAAAAATGATGGCTAAAATGATTGATGTATTTTTGATTCTTCAATGAAAAGAGATGAAACAATTCAAACTCTGATATTTTTGATTGACATCATCATTTAAATTTGAGTCATTTTGATGTTGAATGCATTAACCAAACTGGAAGGAGAAAAGTATTTTTTTTTAATTTTCTAAAATGGACACTAAAGCCCTATTCAATATTTGATAGTCTAACAAAAATCTTCTTACGCATCGTCATTCAAATGGAAGGATCAAGCAAATTTAAGAAAGGGAGAGAATGAAATCAAGAAATAAAGACCAAGTGATGAGTATCATCAACAGTCAAGATGACTGGATTAATTTTCTTCAACCGCTAAATCCTGGCCCTCACTTTCAATTTTTCAAGTCAAATATAATCTGATATAATATTTAAATTAATTTTTCTCGTCTAATTGAATCACAATCTCTTTTTATAATTCCAACCAGTCAGCAATTGGAGGCAATGGCTCTGAAACTATTGCATCCTGACATGAGGGAGCAAGAAAAAATCCTAAAAGATTAGCACAGAATTAAAGCAATTCAAAGATTAACCTTTAAAGGGAAAGACTGTTTAATCTTTTATATTTTAAATTTTTTTATTCAAAAGATATTAAATGAATGAGAATTAATAGTAAATCTGTCAACTGGTTGTTCCATATTTGATTGAGTAATTATGTATTTCAATTGACATATAGATTTATAAATAAATTTAGATGTAATTTTGCAAGCAAGAATTTTGCAATAAAAATAAAGACAAAACATCAACATAATTTAACAAAAACGTTCTCAATTTTACTATTGGTAGTTTTATATTGTAATGAAGAGCATTTGTAATTTAGTAAATTAATTGATATGCAGTAATTTTTCAGGACAAAGGCAGTCATAGCCCTCCATAGCTTCTGTCTTTTGTTGCTCAAAGTAACTTTTAATGTTTGTTATCTCTTTGTTCTTGTTCTGCTATTTATTTACACAAATTCATTATATATGTTACTTGCTGTTTACAAACATTAAAAATACCCTAAAAACCTAGAATTTACAAGTTTCTTTATATTCATGGAACTGGAGAGTGGTGTAATGGATATATCATTACTATCATTATGTCTATTTTCAAACCATATCAGGTTCCATTTAATTATATAATATATCTATTTGCTTTAGCATAGCCAACAATTAATAAAGAAGTGACACAAGCTTTTTTTAAAGACTGTTTTTGCAACAACTCAATTGAATTGTGAATTTTTGGCTTGTTAATTGAAGAACTAATTTCAAATATTGTGCTATCTTACAGGCAGTAAAATATAATAATACTTGACAGTTCATTATAAGTTAAACCCAAGTATGCACATATAAACACACACACACACATGCGCACACACACACACACACACACACACACACACACACACACACACAGCTATATGTGTGCATATAGGAATCAACACTACATGGTAATTGTCACTTTCAATGCTATCTTCAGATTTGGTCTGAAAGTGATAATCACCATGCACTGTTGATTCCTATGACCACACTGTCTATATTTACAAACACTTTATCTCTTCTATAAAGGCAATTTTAAACAACACACACACACAGAGGCACACACACATATATATTGGGATTGTATGCAGAATAATATATAATAATAATAATATATATAAAATAATAAAAGATAATGGTAATTGATACTGAGGTATTTCTTCCTTTGATGAAATATATATTCTAAATGGAATTAGACATGTTTAAAAACATATATTCTATTTTTTTTTTTTAAACTATTGCAAATTATCCATTTCTGTGATACAAACTTATGCCTATAATTAAACACTCGCTACACCATTTTGTTTTTCTTAAGTGTTTATTTATACCTGCATTCTATTATTGGACTTAATGTATGTGTGTGCGTGTGTGTGTGTGTGTGTGTGTGTTAAAAATTAGTGAATATTTTACAGTTCATTCCTTTCCCAAGAACACAAATGTCAAATGTTTTTTACTTCTATTATTTGATGTCCAAGTAAATAAAAAAAACTTATTTACAAATTATGATAAGGGCAAACCTTTATATAATCATGAAAAATTCTGAAAAAAAGGCAAAGAACAATGAAGATGAGAAATGATCTATTTGGCCTGCTAGCCATATAAGAACTTTTACATTCAAAAGTAATATTGCATTGAAACATGAAATAAACAAGACAAAAGTTTCTACACACATGTAAGTAAATATTATCTATCATGTGTCTTCTTTCGTTTTTTCCAATACTCACATCTGAAACTAATAATTTAGCAATTCAACTTGGAAAATGGTCATTTATGAAAATCTACATGTTTATCAAAGAGCAATAGATTTTTCTAATGTTATCTGTAGATAGTATTTTCAGAGATTCCTATCAAGTAACTCCTGCTTTTTTTCAAAGTTTTTTGTTTTGTTTCATTTATTTTATATTTTTTTGAGGACAGACTTTTTTTCTAAATGTCAAAGTGAATACAGAAAGGTTGCAAATAAGTCACCTTTTGTACAAGGAATGGCGATCAAGTAATAAACAAATTTTCTAGATTTTTCTATAATACTTCTCCTATGCGTGCATGCAATTGTGAGATGTGAACTGATGAAAAATATTGTCCAAAAAGGCACAGAAGGAGGGAGAGATATAAGGGATAGAAGTTTTTTTTTAAGGTAGGTAAGAAGATGGAGTTTAGGTGGTGGGAATGGGAAATATATATACATTCATACATGCTTGCATATATATATATATATATATATATATATATATATATATATATATATATATATATATATATATACATATGCATATCTGCAGTTTAAGAAATATAGGCATATATATGTGTGTGTGTGTGTGTGTGTGTGTGTGTGGATGTATATATGTATGTATATGCAAATAAGATGTATATATTCATGAATTTATGCTTATGTTTCTATAAAAAAGAAAGTTACAGTTGAGGATAAGCATATATATATATATACATATATATACATATATATACATATATATATATATATATATATATATATATATATATATATATATATATATATATATATGTACACATCCAAACAAACACAATAGGGTGCTGAAAAGTTCTCAGCTGAACTCATTTACCAAGTTCCTACAAAATCACCAAATATCAGATTTTTCGGAAATGGGTTTTGGTTAGAAAGTTAACTTTTCACTATTCCTCTCATCTCCCCCCTCTTTCTCTCTCTCTCTCTCTCTCTCTCTATATATATATATATATATATATATAGAGAGAGAGAGAGAGAGAGAGAGAGCAAGACAGAAAGAAAGAGAGAACGAGTCTTACATACACATATGGCAACAGGTTTAATCTGTTGCACCAATCTTCCAAAGAAAGATGGACAAATACTTTGAAAATCAATGAGATAAATCTTGGTTTTACTTGAGCTTGAACACTGTAAATAAATATATATATATATATATATATATATATATATATATATATATATATATATATATATATATATACACAAAGGTTTATGCGTTTGGAAAATAAAGAGAATATGCAAGATAAAATTATACATGTATGTATGATTGATGCAAAAAGTTTTTCTTTCTCCACATCTCTTTCTCCCACCACCATTATATTCTCTTTTGTACACACACACACACACACACACACACACACACACACACACACACAAAAGTGGTGGTGAAGGGTTGCAAAATGTCAATATAAAAGCAGCAATATTGGCCACTAAAAGAAAAATTATTGATAAAAAAGAATTATAATATTTGAAAGAGGTAAGTATTAAGTTGAAAGAAATGTCACTAGTTGAGTAGACAAATACATTTCATAGAAAATGCACCAAGTTGATAAAGAGGGATGATGTAAGTCATTTATGAGCAACTTGTTCTTCTGTATGCATACCTTACATGTGACTTTTACACCCAAGAAACGCACACTTGAAAGGGGTTAATAAAACTTCCATTTATTCACTTTGTGATCCTTTCACTCACGCCACTTCAAAAGTGTGTCAGTTGTGCATCAAAATCACAGAATATTCTACATGCAATTTGTTGCTGGGGACTGTATGGGACATTGAAACATTCTTTTTTCTCGAGTGATAGAATGATAGAAAATTGGGCGAATAAAAATGAAAGAATAGAATGAAAGAAAGAAAGAAATTGAGATGCGAAAACAAAAATAAAAAAAGAAGGAAAAAGATTAAAATATGAGGATGGGTAAGTAAATAAAGTGAAAATGGGAATAAAACAGTAGGCAATGTAAGATGACAATTGTAACAATTAATAGAAATGAGAAAGAAATAGGGAAAATTAAGGGAGTGAACACAATGAGAAGAAGGAATGTAATGTTTTTAAAAACTGAAATGAAAAAAAAAAGCTGAAGAAAGTAAATGAAAAGATGAGAAATTAAAAATAACCCAAGATAAAGAAAAATAATAATGGAAGAGCAAAAGCAAGAAGAGAGTGATGAATAAAAATTAAAAATAGAAAGAAAAGAGAAAAGAACTAGAAATGCTAAATAAAATAAAGAAAGTATAAATGAAGTTGAAAGTAAAAAGAAAAAGATGTAAATAGAAAAGTTAAGATAAAGTGAAAGAAAAGGAGAGAAAACAAATGAAAAAATAGTGAAATAATGAAAAATTAAGGAAGAGAAAAAGAGGAGAAGGAGAAAGCATCTTATTGTAGCCATTTTTCAATTGGCTGGATAGTTTATATAGTGATTTTTTTAAGAAAAAAAATAAGCATCTCTAAATCCCTCTCTGAATAAAATCTTTGTTGACAACATGAGGTTATAGAATCAAAAGAAAGTAAAAAAAAAAGAAAAAAAAAATATTTGTGCTATTGCTGTTTGTTATTTTTCTCCCTTCTTCTTAACTTGCTCTTTCCCCTGGTGTCTGCCATCTTTCTAGAGGCTCAACCCTTACTGTCTGGGCTCAGCAAAAGTTATCATTGAAGGAACAAGTAAAAGGACTCAATGTGATTTTAGTTTATTTCTTCTTTTACCTTTTTTTTTATACATGAAAAGAAAGTTTCCCCACCGTTTTCTTCTTTCAGCTTTGTCTGAATTCACTTTAAAGTTGCCAATGGTTAACACTCTGCTGATACTTGTAGCAAAGTATGCAAGTGCCTTAATAGTAATTAGGCTCTATTGAGTAACATCTTAGTAGCTCATTGTAGCGCTCATAGTGATCTGTTGAAATAGTATTAACTAGTGACAAGAACTGTGCCATAGAGCATTATCAATGTATTTGGGACAAAGGTTAGCAGTCATCTCCATTCATTGAGTTCGGATATGCTATATAGAATCAGAGCCACTTCTGGTGCTCTCTGCAAGCTTCTTTCACCATTATTCCAATCCACACTCTAGCGTTCATAATTTGAATTCCATCTTGTTTCTCAGTTGGCTTAAATGTCCAGCCTTATACATTACACTTGATATATGCATCTATATATATTCTATATAAAAATGAATGCTCCATAGTCATAGCATGTATGCATATATACATTAAAATCACTTTTTCATATACATCCATGCATATAAGCATGTGACGAATTAGCATCTTGTGCAACTGACAATAGATAAAAAAGCAGTTTTTGTTGCTAGTGCCTAGACAAATAAGGTAGAGATAATGGAGTGGTTTGTGCAAGTGTTTACTTACCATATATCTTCCTTGTGAACCATTGTAAAACACCAGTAAAAATCCTTTTGTCAAGACATATAGAATAGTGAATTTGTTTCTGTCCAAAGTGAATACACTTTGACCTACATGAAATTCAAAATCAGTTCACCAATTGTTTTCTATTTTGATATCAGTGGATACCACTTTGGGGGTTGGATTATAAGTATTGATTTCATGTTTTATAAAATAAACTAGCTGAATTACCTGCAACTTGCTGTGTGTCACACATGTTTTGTAAGAAAATGAAGATTGATTTTAAATCATTGTTATACTTTGGAGAGAACATTTTAATATTACTCAATGATCTTGTCGATGTGACCTCCATCTTCTGGCTTTCTCCTTCTATATTTTGGAAAGGAGTCATTCCCTTGTACAAATTTAATTTAAATCAAAGGGGGAAAAAATTTCAGTGGCAGGGGTGTGTGCAAAAACAGCTTGATCTGACCCCTTTGATATGTATTTGATGCAATACTTGATTGAATGAACTGATGAGCAGATTTCAACAGTTTAATTGTCACAACAAATATTTATTGGAAGGCACTACCCACTAATTTGTGATTTCTTGCTTAATTTGATGTCTATATTGTCTCATTTTGATCTTGTTGATGTGACCACCATCTTCTGGCTTTCTCCTTCTATATTTTGGATAGGAGTCATTCCCTTATTCAAATTTGAATTTAATTTATATTGAAGGTAAAAAAATTTTCAGTAGGGGAGGTTGTGCCACTTGGGTACCCACTTTGATCAAAATGAAATATACTTATCCAAGTACCTTGGGTAATGTAATTACAGAATATATATGATTATGGAGGTCTTTTTCCAAAACCCTAGAAGGAGTTTGATAAAAAATAAACAGACACAAGTTACAACTTTATATATATAGATACTTATTAGAATGTAAAGGTTTATTTGCTGAATGATGACAACATCTATCCATACAGTTAGGATGAAAGTCAATTCATTCTGTGCTGATGTAAACAAATGACGGATATTTGTATGAAATATTCTGAATTTCAAAGTCTCAAATTAATAGCCATATTACAAACTTTGAAATTGGTTATGCAGTTGATTTGACAGATATACTTCAGAGGTTGCTAAAGGTAAAACAATGTTGAAAATTGCAAAATGATTGGCATGTAATACTGAACTGTAAAGAAATCTATTGAAGATTTTGGACAACTCTGATAAGGATAAATTGAAGGCTTTATCTCTCCAACTTGTATCCAGTATTAAGAGAGAACTTATTTAAAAAAAAAAACATAATCTTTTTGGTATTGTGACAACAAGTAAGTGTTGAAAAGCACAAGATTTTGAATTCTAAATCAAATGGAAAAATATTTGAGACCAATCACTCCTTTATTTATATTGAAGGTAAAAGAATTTTCAGTAGGGGAGGTTGTGCCACTCGGGTACCCACTTTGATCAAAATGAAATATACTTATCCAAGTACCTTAAAGTTGGCCTCCTTTAAAAGACAACCATAAGGAAAATCAAATGAAATGAGGGACAAAATAGATGAATACTGATTTTCCAATCCTTCTTTCCACTGGCAAATGCTGGGTTACTCTTGATGAGCAAGATAGATGGAGCAAGAGCTGGGTGACTACTGGCAAAAAAAAAACACTGCTACATACAGGCATCAGCAAGGCAAATGTGGTGGGATGTTTGGGGGTTGGATTATAAGTATTGAAGTATTAAAAATATTCTGCCAACTTGGATTTTACCTCAATCAATATGAATATTTTTAATATGGCATAAAATACATTATGCCACAATTATTATAATCACGAATCAAGTAAGATGAGAGTTATATATTTTATCTCCACCTTTACTTACTTTCTTTATAAGATATTGTTACAAATGATACAGTTCCCAAAACTGTGAATCTTTGGTGAAAAAAGAAAAGTCTGAAGCAGTATCTAATTCTTGTCTTCATGCAAATATGTTTTTGAGCTGTAAGTGTTCCTGTAGCAAATTTGGAAATTCTTTCTTTTGTTCTATAAGCATCTGTATTTATGCATTTACTACAAATGAGTAAAGCAAGTGATGAGTTGATGATGTTTCATGTCATAAATGTATCCTGGGAAAATTACTCTGCATAATATTCAGTTTCATAATTATGAATTAGTATAAGCATCCACTTGATTTGCATCAAAGGGATGAAAATAAAATGTGTCCAGTATGCTACCAGATTAAAAACTAAAAAGGTAATAGTTGTTACTACACAAGTTCTAAAATATCAAAGATTGCTCAAAGTCAACATGAACAATGGAGAGAGATGCAATGTGAAGTGAATGAAAATCCATGTTATAATGCTTTGTACCATTATAAAACTTAGTTATCTGCCCTTAACTCAGTTATAATTTATGCATATCACAGAATAAGAAATGCATTATATAACAGTCTGGCTAGAGGAATGAACATTACCTCACCAGTTGATGCTAGTATCTTGAAATGACTATATATCTCTTCTAGACTTCAATTTCCATCATCACTCATGGCCTAGCGATATCATTGATACAATGTAAGTTAGCTATCACATAAGACTTTAATTCACATACATACATACACACATGCATTTATGTGCTTTGTGTGCGCTAATGTGTATCTGGTTTACTGCTTAAACAATTGTCATATTCAAGTTCTAAAAGTATATAGATAAAGTGTTTTCTCTCAAGCATATATATATATATATATATATATATATATATATATGTCCTTTTTTGTTTTCCTTCATGAAGAAAGAATGATATTACAGGTATGGTAAGGCTTATGTTGGGATGGTAAGGTGAATTTATCTTAACCAGGCATTCTAATGCTATTATAAATAAGCATTGAGCCTTCACTCAATAGTGAAAACATAGGGTCTTCCAGCAGCCACCCTCTTGACCCAGGGCAGTACTACCTCCTCAAAGCACTTGGTTTTGGCCGCCATATTGAGTCTGAGGCCCTGTTGTAAGATGAATAGAGGCATAGCATCGCCATCACTAGTAATCACCCCAAACACCTTCGTAATCACCATTAGACTCATCCAACTCTTTTTGAATCCTCTGCATTGTCCTCAGATTGACATCCAAACACTCTGAAATTGCATCATAGTGGATTTTTTCTCACAGACAGTGCCCAACTGACCCTGCTATACTGTGCAGTTGACAAAATAAAAAACAAAAAATGCACATGCATAAAATAAAAAATATAAAATGGTGACAATTTACCCATCGCATCATCTGTGTGTGTGTGTGTGTGTGTGTGTATAAAGTGAACATTAATATCAACACAAATATAACATACATTAAAACTATATTTTTATCATATATATATATATATATATATATATATATATATATATATATATATATATATATATTTACTTTAAGTGCTGTACCAGTAAATCCTTAGCCTAATGATGAAAAACAAATTATTTCATACAAAAATCAATGTCTTTATAGGGGCTTGCCTTATGCAAAGTTGATTGGGATGTCTGCCAAGATATTTTGATCCCAGAATTATTTAAACTGGCCAAAATATCAAGAAGGTGATCCTAGGGTTGTTCTTGATGTCTCTGATGATTTTTTTCTGCTAGACAAAGTGATACATTGCATTTTCCTCCTCTTCCTTTCAGATTTTTTGTTTTGGACATTTTTTATAAGGATTTGAACTGTTCAATATAGCACTTGAAAATACCTGTATATGGTTTTCCTCTGATTGTGGACAGTCACAATCTTTAAACTAATGATAAATGTTTCATGGTGATTGATCATCTTATGACAAATGACAAAGATTGCAAATGCTAGTCTATTTTTAATTCCAATCCTGAAATACACAATGTCACATGA
This sequence comes from Acanthosepion esculentum, assembly GCA_964036315.1. Classification (NCBI taxonomy): domain Eukaryota; kingdom Metazoa; phylum Mollusca; class Cephalopoda; order Sepiida; family Sepiidae; genus Acanthosepion; species Acanthosepion esculentum. The sequence continues at coordinate 46,312,630 of OZ038496.1, forward strand.
CCATACTAACTTTGTTTACATTTATTTTCTTAAAAAAGTGAGAAACTGTCTAAGGCAGAAAACTTAAATCACTTCTTGTATCATTCATTTCTGTTCTGTAAGAATTTTAAACATGCCTTTTATGATTAAAGTGCAAAAACTACTTCAATGAAATACAGATTTTCTTCTTATTCCTCATTACTTCTTTCACTCTTCCTTCATTATATGTCAATTTTGGCCATAAAAGAAGCATTAAAGAAATCCTATATTTTATATGGATATGAATAATTTTGGCCTTAACTGTATATATATATATATATATATATATATATATATATATATATATATATATATATATATATATATATTAATTTTAGTCCTAATAAATAACTTTCTCTTTTAATTACAACTGCATTCTTTAAGTCAAAATTATGGTCAGACTTATCATGATGAATGACTAATGTATTGAGTGTATTGTTTTGTAAAAGATCCATTTTGTTTCCATATTTTATTTAAATTCCTTGATGTTTCATCTATGAATTTCTTGTGACATTTTTAAAGTCTATTTTGTAAATTCCATCTTCAGGTTTTAGTTTGATAATTATTTTATTTTGTATTAAATTTCTTACTGTTTTTATAGTAGTTGTAATAAATTTTATATTAAGTTTAGATAAATTCTGTCAACTAGTATTATGCATATAGTTTTATTGAGATTACTTATATTCTTCATTTAACTAGTTTTGTGAATATCATATCTTTATGACAAGCATTATATATGAAATAATTCAGATGTTGGAGGAATTTGAAAGTATGTCCAATGTATTTCTCTCCACTCTTAGCCCTCACTATTTACATGAGAAAGAGAAATACATTGAAAACATTTTGAAGTCTTTGCCATTTTCCCTCTTTTTGTTATTAAACTAGTCTATCTACTGCAGTTTACTTGGTTTTTTTTTTAGAACTGATATTTTGACTGTTTTTTTTTTAATTTTCTTGAAGCTCTTTTTATGTTGTCATTGAATTTTGTTTGTATTTTTTGAGCACTTGTTCAGATATATTTTGGGGAGCACCATTTTCAGAAAGGTTCCTACTGATCTCAATTTTTTGCCACTTGCATAGAGTTGATTTAATAGCACTGATCGATATATTTAGATTGTTACTAATGCTTCTGAAACTATCACAAGGTAGTTTCATTGCTTTGTTCTTTTGTTTTATTGAAAGTTTCTTATATTTAGTTCTAAAGACCATTGTATTGAAATAAATTTATACAATGAATGACCATATCAGTTCCATTATACTCACATGAAATTTCTAAATCATTCTACAATTTTCTACATTGGTATATGAAATTCTAGAGTTATAGTAATTTTTATATAACAGATTTCCAAACAATCCCAAATGGTATCTAAATTTTTCTACAAACCATTTTTTTGCATGTAAAATCTTTGATAAAACTTTTTCTTAAAATTCACATTAAAATACATAACTATGATAATTTTATTAACTTGTGTTAATAAAATTATTTTTAGGTGAAAGTATATTAAATATTTTTCAAGTATCAAAATACAATTTTCCTTCTACTATATTGTACATCATATGCATGCACAAACAAACACAAACACAAACATATACAGAAAATCACATGTATGTAAGTTTCAGTAGTCAGTCTATTTTCTCTCCTCATCTTCTTTCAAACAAATAAAGGTGGAAGTAAGTCAGAAGACATCAATCATTGTTGAAGCAGTCAACCTCAATGTGGAAACTAACTCTGGAGTAAAAAGATGCTATTTGTAGAAAGATCCCAAACTATTCAACTAGAATGGATGAGAGTCCAAAAAGGTGTTAGTAAGACCTAATGTGTCTGTCTGAAGTTTTCATTGTGACCAGATCATATAGAATATGAATTTCTACCTTTTCAAGTAGAGAAATGGGGTCTTTATAAGAAAAGAAAAAAAATTAGATTGTAGAAAAATCTTGTAGAATATCATCCGTCTAGTCTCCAAACACAAGGTCTGTGCCAATAACTTTAGGAGTAAGAAAGAAGTACTTTATCTTCCAAGATTTTCAGGAAAGGATTTTAGAAGTGAAACTTCCAGATACTTTGAATAAAATTTCATTAACATTTAGAGTAGAATTAATTTCACCAGTAGGTCCTGTTAAGATTGATACTGATCAATCTAAAAAACAGAAGTGGAACAATATAAGCCAAGGTGTTGTAAAAGATGAATTTATAATTTAATTCTTTGTTTAACATTAGAATTTTCAAAAGTACAAAATATTTTCAATAAAATTGTTTTTATATGAATTGATTTATATTAATTAAAATAGATTAATTGTTTCTACAAGTATATTTTAATATCATATCATTTTATTTGCATATATTAGTTGATTTCTATACCCATTATGTGAAAAATCAGCAGAAATCTTGGTACAAAGAAAAAGTTAAAGAAGAAAGAGTAAATTTAACTATTCTTTTAATTAAAGTTAACCATTCAGTAATTTTCAAACTTTTAAATACGTTTTTTTACAATGAATCTTATTAAAATCTTTATTACTCACACTTTAGCTATATAGAGTTTAATGTGATTTGACACCACAGATGATCTAGCAAATTTTCCCACAAGTAGGTAGGGCTATCAACATGTACACATACAGATCCTATATTATTATATATATACAAACATACATATATATATATATATATATATATATATATATATATATATATATATATATATATATATATATATATATATATATATTATAGTAAAAAAAGGAAGAACATTAAGATATGTAATCTGGTGTTCTTATTGATATTTTTATTTTTACAAAATGTAAATTTACAGAGCATAAATATTATAAATTAACTGATTTAAAAATATGGTTTTATCGCTACACAGGAATTTAATTTGAAGTTTTTGTTTTCTGTTTTTGAAACATTGTAATTCCTGAGTAGCGATGAAACCATATTTTTAAATCAGTCAATTCATAATATATATATATATATATATATATATGAAATGCTGGCAATTTACCCATCAAACCCTGTGTGTGCGTGTGTGTGTAAATATATATATACATATATAATTTACCCATAGCACCCTGTGTTTATATATATATATATATATATATATATATACATAAATACAGGGTGCGATGGGTAAATTATCGCCATTTTATATTTTTAATTTCATGCATGTGATATTTTTGTTTTTAATTTTATCAACTGCACAGTATAGTAGGGTCAGTTGGGCATTGTTTGTGAAAACAAGAGCACTATGATGCAATTCACTCCATCAGAAATTTGTAAATGGCATGATGTACTGTGTACATTTGTTTGTGTGTCAATCTGAGGACAGTGTAGAGGATTTGGATGAGTCTAATGGTGATTATAAAGGAAAACTCACTGATAAGAAAAGAACTCCCAAATTTGTTGGTGAGATCCAGACCATGATTGACAATGATCCTTCCAAGTCAATCAGTTCCATAGACAGGGACACAGGAGTGTCTAAGTTTCTTATCAGGCAAGTAGTGCACGAAGACATTCAGTATTTCTCATACAAGATGGGAAAAGGTCAATTTTTATCCCAACCCATGAAGGACAAGAGGAAAGGCCATGCTATGAAGCTTTTGAACAAACTCAAGCATCCCCTCCAACCGAACATGCTTTAAAATTTCTGCCAGGATAAGATGGCAAACATGCAGAACAACCATTGGCTTGCCGTGTCTGCTAAAAATGTACCGAAAGAGATAAAAACCAAATATTCAGTCAACATCATGGTGTTTGGAGTAATGAATAGGGATGGTGACATTATGCTTCCATTCATTTTTCCACAAAGCCTTGAGAAGATAGTGCTGCCCTGGGTCAAGAGTGTGGCTGCTGAAAGACCCTATGTCTGACAACAGGACTCTACACCATGCCACACAAGCAGGAGAATCTAGTCATACTGGCAATTTCTACGACCACATCACCCCTTACATCTGGCCACCTAACTCCCCAGACTGCAACCCTCTTTATTATGTGTGGGGTGCAGTTGAGTGAGAGGCCAACAAAATTCCTTATAGCACCAAAGATAAACTAAAGGCAAGGATTATGGCAGCATTCACCAACTTAAACAAGTAGACCTTCCAGAAGAGTTGCAGGAGATTCCAAAGTTGTCTGGAAGCTATGGTTGAAGCCAATAGTGAGTTTTTAATAAATTTATTCTTTAGTATTTCAAGATAATTTTGTGCAATTTTGGTAAATATATCTGTTAAAATGAGATGTCAGGATTATTTTCATTTTTTGTAATTTAGACAACAATTTATCCATCGCACCTTGTTTATATATATATACTAGTTCAGTTCAATCAGTTGTGATGCTTGCATTAATTTTTGCCCCTAACAGTCCTTTCCTTCTTACTCTTTCATGTACCACAGGCAGACTGAGTGCCAAAACTTATTCAAACATATTTTAAATAACAAATTACAAAATTCAAATGTTAAATCATCAAATTCTACTTTTAAGCATTAATATTAGTGCAATGATTTTCATTCAATAATGTATATCTCTATGAACAACCTTCACCCTGTTAAGTGAAGATCAACATTCTCCTAGAGTGGGCTATTTTAATGTGAAGTGAGTGAACAAAATGTAACCTTTAAGTATATATCTGAAGTTAGTAAGTTGTAGATTTTTTAGTAGGTTACAGATAGTTAATTAAATGAAGGATCAACTATTTGAATTCATATTTGATATTTCTGTTTACGTTTTAAATGTGCTATGGAAATTCTGCTATCTCTTTGCTTTTTATATGCTTTTTGTACTTGCACTGTCACTGTAACTATATATTAGAGTGAATGAAAGTTTTATTTGTTTATTATATTACAGCTTATATAGACAATATATGTATATATGTTATAACTATGAAATTTTGTGTAGCTTATAGAAGATCATTTACAAAGCATTACCTTTGTAAATAAATTCCTATACATTTCTAATCAATTTTATATTTCTTTATAGCAAATCATTTGAGAAATTATGTTGAAGTTTGTTTTCAGCTTTGATTATAAAATATGGAAAATGTATTCTTATCATAAATCTTGGATACACATTTCTTTAATCAAATATCTATCTTTTAATATCTATTGCAAATTGCATGGAAAGTATTCCTTTATCAAATAATTTGCATTTTGTGAACTGATATGATTTTAAACACATTTTCATCATAAATTCAAATTGTATTTGTATTATGAAAGTTCCTTTCATTAGATTAATTGATCCATAATGAATGAATGAACTTAAATGAAAGATTTAGAAAAAAGATGCATAAAACTTTGATCGGTTCTACACTAATTTCCTGACTGCTGTTATAAATTTCCATCCATGTTTAGCTGACAGCAGAATCAAATATTTAATAGATGACGTGAATCATTCTGTAAGTTACATGTGGTGAACATGCAGCGAGTGCTTGAAGCAAGCATCAGAAAATGAAACTTAATCCAAACTTTGCAGAAGAAAGAAATAAAAAAGTAAAGCAAAAGAAAGGTTTCAGGTAATGATTTACAAAACACAAAGCCAAGTTGCATATTGAGTTGCCGACCTCATGCATAATGGATCTGATTCTACAGGTTTACTATTTGCCCAGTGTCGATTGCCAAAAATCCTTATTTATCACAAGATACATGCCATTTTTCATTCAGCATATGTTTTCTGACCTTACCTTCATCCATTTCCTACTCATGAAGATCCCAAGTGTAGAAGAGGAGAAAAAGAGAAGGGCCCCTTTCTTGGGGCTCATGTTTATTATATATACAAAGCAGAGGAAGATCAAGCCACAGTACAATAATCAGAGTATGAATTCCACTTATCATTTCCATATTCTGGAAGGGGAAAGAAAGAAAGTGAACATGACTGTTACTAGAACTAATTATGATAGCATTACAAATAATATTAATAAGATTACAAAGAATAAAATCAAAAAAGGAAGACCATTAATAATACATCATAAGAAAAATATCAACAAAGGGAAAAGGTAGAAGATGGAAATTATTATTTAAGAAGGAGAAAAAGAAGAAAACGGATATTGCTATGAATAACAACAATGTTAATAAGAGTAAAAAGTAATGACAGAAAAAGATTATTATTATATTAATAGATTTACCATGGTTAATAATAATGATGGAAGCAAAGAATAAAGAAGGGAGTAAGAAAAATTAACAAAAGAAGCATAGAAATATTAATACTTATTATTGTCAATAATTATGGCATGAAATCCTTTATTGTTGTAGCCAAGAATAAATATATCAAGATAAAATATATGAAATAAAAGATAGACAAAACGAAGAAATACAATAATTTGAAGCAAATATCAGACAATAAACTACATCCTAAGTGAAAACAGTAGAATGACTCAAAAGAAATAAAAAACAACCATGATAGAATAGGAATAGTTATACACTGGACACTCTGCAAATGACCATGTAAAAAATATTATCAACACAGACTAGAGCTTATTCTAGAAAAAAAGAATTTTGGGACTTCGAAATTCTGACTGTACATCCTATCAAGGTGAGAAGACTGGAGCTAATAGTTGTAAATAAGAAGAACCTGACCGATTGTGGATGTGGCTGTGCCAATGTACCACAAGGTAAAACCAGAATCTTTCCCAGGAGCTGAAAAAGTGTAGAACATTAGGGTTAGGTTTGTGCCTATAATAGAGCACTTACAATAATGCCCAAAACACTAGAGGCATGATTAGATTAATTTCTGTCTGAATTTCTGGGATGAGGAATTATCATTATTTACACTATTTACACTTGGACTATTGTCCTCATCTTTTTTGTTGTTATCACAATGTTTCAGCCTTTGTGACCTCTGGCCTTCATCAGGATAATCTACAGAGAAGTGCAAACTGAACCCTTTATTTAATCTATGAATTAGACTGTTTTTGTTCCACTACCCATGTCTAGGAATATCTTGTCTAGCTCTTATTTTTAGTACTGCTCAGTTATTGCTCACCCTGTTTCCACTGAATTCAAGTACACACTGCCTGGCCCAGGGACTGAATTTATAATTACTAGGTCACCAAATTCATGCATCAACACTTTAATCCACTAGGTTATTGTCCTAGTGGAATTGAAAATTCAAAGAAATATCAAGACCATCCATATGGCAGTATTATTGAAAACAGTTAGAAATCTAAAGTGAGTGCGAGAAGAATGATGGCACTCAATTTCCAGTGTAAGCCACTATTTACTACTTATATAAACATATAAGTGAAATAATAATAATAATAATAATAATAATAATAATAATAATAATAATAATAATATGGAGAAGAAGAAAAAGAAGAAATAGAAATAATAAAAATAATTTAAATAATAAAAGAAAAATTCATATTAAAACTACTACAACTAATAATAATAATATTATGTTTGTTAGAAATGAATATGAAAGAGAATAAGAATAGTAATATTCAGACTACTAGAAATACAAAATCAAACCAATGGGAAGAACAAGAGTAACAACAACAACACATTAATTCTAATACAAATTCTTGTAAGAAGATTTGGAATTGCTAAGTATGCCTAATGGTTCAAGCAAAAAGCTTAGATTGTCAGATGCTAATGTTATTTTGTGATTCTTCCTGTACCTTGTCCTATTAGTAATCATCTCGACTTATCCTTGTCACTGTTATGCCATGTTACATCTGGGAATCAAGGGTTAGGGCGATGTTATGCACTATTTCTGTAGCCCCTGTGATAGCTCAATTCCTAAAGTGGATGAGCACTATTTTCAGAAACAAGTTGTTGTTTATCACCAATAATATGAATCATAATAAGAAAAAGAATAAAAGAAATAATAAAGGGGACAAAAGAGTAGCAGAAGAAAGAGTAAAATAAACTGTAGAGTTTTCATACAAATGATGAGAAGGAATGAAGAAATTCTGACATTAAAGAGTGAAAGAAAATGAAGAAAATCATAGGAAAGAGAGGAAAGAGAAAAGAAAGAAGTAAATGAACAATAATATTGAAAAGAGCAGCAAGTGAAGAGGAAGGGAAAAATGATAATAAAAGGAAGAAGAGGCTTAAAATTTTTATTGGTAGTTATAGCTATTTTAAAAATTAAAGAAGTATAGAAAATAAAAATAACAAAACTGAAATAAATAATAAACAAAATAAGCAGAAAATAAAAAAAGAAAGGATAAGAAACATGTAGGAAAACAAGTACAGAAATAATAACAATCATTATTAGTATTATTATCAACCTTATTGATATTAATTTAAAAAAGGAGAAAAGAAAGAAAGAAAGAAAGAAAGAAAGAAAGAAAGAAAGTAAAAGATTGGAATTGTCATTGGTGCTGGTGTTTGGGTGGTGTCAGTAGTGTTGGAGGTCTGCTCTGATCATGGCTTGGCACATTTGTATTATGAAGTGGTTTATCACTTGAACGACCATCTCTTCAGCCTATAAATCACATACCAGTCAGAGGGGACATTGGCCATTTGTAGTGTTAGAACTGTTATTAGCTGGCCAATCATTTCTATGAAAATGACAGTAATCACAACTATGAATCAAATTCTTCAAGTATTTACACCAAACATTGCAGAGTTGGAGACGGGTGAACCAAGCCACAAGAACATTGTTCCCTTGCCATTTATTATCATTATTATTTTTATCATCATCATCATCATTGGCATGACTGCTGCTGATATTATTATTATTATTATTATTATTATTATTAGTGCCAATTGTTTTCTTGTGGTTAACATTGTCATTTAAAATGCTAATAATAATATTATTTTTGTTTTTATTCTTACAATTGTGTTATTTTGAAGCATGTGATCATTGTTATAGCAGTTTTTATTATTTTTAATAGTTGTTGTTGATATTTAGATTTTGTTATCATGAATTTCTTAAAAAGAATATATTGATAATTAAGAGACATATTACAGTTGTCAAGATAAATGAAAGATCTGCCCCTAATCTAAAGACAGTTCAAAGCTGAATTGATTGGTTAAAAAATATCTTTATTTGAAATTTCCCTCTGTAAAACTACAGTTGTTATTTTACTGACAATTCCTTAAGATATTTCATTTAGTACATTTGAGTTTTGCTTTATTTTTAATGATTTTCACAGTTTTTTTTATTAATATCTTGACAATAACTAACATTCTGCTATCCTATTGCTGTTGTTCTACCCTACAAAAGATCTTAAACTTATAGATACAAAACTGTTGAACTTATAGATACAAAACTTGGCAGACAGATTCAAAATTCATAATGTATCTTCTAGAAAAATAATTAGGGTTATTTTCTCCCTATAGAAAATGTAACTATATTTTTATTTATTACTATTTTTCAGAGATACTGGCTGTTTTCCTCAGAATATTTCTCTGCTATTTTATTTTAATTTTTGTATTTATTGTTGTATTTCTGATTTGTTATGAGATTTTTTCCTTTTATTATTGCTTTTTTATACCTTTTTAAATAAATTCCTAAGTTAAAGAATCAAATAAAAATTGTGGTTCACTGATATTCTACTTGCAGATTATTTTTTGAAGAGCTAGATTTACAGCCATTTTGAATTTTTTGTCATATATTTCCAGAATTAATCTGATAAATCTAACATTCACAAAATTTAGTGCAGTGCAAATTTAAATTGTCTTAAAAGTTATCCATATTTTATCATGTTCTGTCATAGTAAATATTAACTACTAATTGGAGATGTCAAAATCAAGCAAGCACAAAAATTTACATATCTTAGAAGTGTTCTAACACAAGATGGAAAATGTGGCACTGAAATCCGAAGGTGCATTGGCATAGCAAAAGATGTCTTCCAAAAGCTAAGCAAAGTATTAAGAAACAAGAAAATGTCATTAAGAACAAAGAAAAGAGATCTAAACTGTTATGCAATATCATTCCTATTCTATGGCAATGAATGCCATAAACATATTAATAATTAATTTTACATGAAGATTTTACATTTTACAATTTACACATGATTAAAAAACTTGAGGCAACAAAAATATGATTCTACAGAAGGATGCTGAGAATACCATGGACTGAACATGTGAGTAACAAGGAAATTTTAAGGAAAATGGAAAGAAAAAGAACACTTATACTTAGGATCAAAATGGAACAGTTGAATTTTCTTGAACACATAAGGAAGAAAGAGAATTTGGAGAATCTGACACTCACAGGATATATTGAAAGCAAGAGGGACAGAGGAAAGCATTGAATAACCTACCTAATAAGCTTTTGTAAATGGATAGCAGAACAGGGACTGGGAGAGATAATGATAAGACAAACCTTACTAAGAGCTACAAAGGATAAGAAATTGTGGAGAGCCATATCTCTCACATCCTGAAGGGACAGAAGAAGAAGAAGAAGAGGCATCTATAGTCTGAATAATTTTTGTGAGTAGGGCATATTTGTAAACTTCATAATACATAATTGCATTTTATTAGAGGGTGTCATTTTATAAGAAATATCATCCAATTAATGTTCACAGCTCTATTTAAGAGTAAGGATCAATAAGTTTGTAGCCAAATACAGTTAAATTTTGATCTGAAATTTTCATTATTAATGGAGAAGTGTTGAGTTAAGTGCAGTGACAAGATATTATATTGAAAAATTAATATTTTTTGTATGCTTTTTACATAATTAGGGTAGGGGTTTATTGATGTACCTATGTATACTTACTTTAATGTATAAAATTAATTATTAATATGTTTATTGTTGATGATGTATTAAAATTTTCAATAGATATTGTTTTTTATTGCTACTTGATGTTTACTTAGTATATTATTATTATTGATGTCATTGTTGCTGTTGTTGTTGTTCTTCTTCTTCTTATCATTATTATCATCATCATTTCAACTAAATATGTTGCATGTCCACCATGCGACCTCAAACAGATAGCATCTTTCACAGAATATTTGCAGAGCCAAGCAATGTAAACTTCAGAAGTGATGGGTTACTAGGCTTTATTCCAATTTTATTAATGTCAGTTGTTAGATTTGGTGGCATAGACCCCAGTGCCTCAATGATAATTGGGACAATAGTGGCCTGAATTTTCCACATTCTGGCAACCTCAATCCAAAGGTCAGTGTACTTTTTGAGCTTTCCAATTGCTTTGGCCTGGATATTATGGTCATCAGGAACAGCCACAATGATGAGGAGGTATTTTCATTTCTTTTTTCAACAATGGTGTTGTCTGGTTAGGAAGCCTCAAGTTTGTGGTCTGTTTGGATGTTAAAATTTCATAAAATCTTGACTTGGTCATTTTGAATCACCTTCTATGGTTTGTAGCAGTTCTACTTGACTTGTTTCATACTTCCTACATGGGAACCTATGCAGATGTGAGGTCACTTTATTATAGTAGCACTTCTATCTATTCAAGCATTCTACAAGTGCTAATTATATGGGTGACATGCTGGCATGGAGTAAAAAGGAACTTCTTTTATATGCCATGTCCTTTCAGCAGTACGATCTAATATAAGTGTAATACACATTTCATTATCAAGTTAAATATGTATATTTTTGATAAGAATAAGAAAAAAGGAAATCTGTGTTCAAAATATTTGTAAAATGTATTGTTTTATGAAACATTATTCTTTGTAAGCATTATCAATAGATTTTGAGTTGTTCTGCATTATTCTCACATTAAATGTCTTACACAATTTTCTTTTAACAAGACGCATCTTAATATAACTTCTCTCTTTCACACTGATTATTTATTGAACAATAGATGAAAGTAGCCCCAAAAGAGATATTTTTAAGGAAATAATAAAATAATTTGGCTGATTGTGTTAATATATGATATACTTGGAATAAACATAGAAATAAGTAATATTAATAAGAATTATTGCATTATTAATAACAATAATTATAATTGGCAATAATCTGTGTGTAATGAGTAATTTTAATAATAGTTATTCTCTTTACAACTTCATTCATTCCATCTTGACTTTTACATTAAGGAAACATTCAAAAAAAAGTTTTTGTTCTATTTTATTATTTTCTATGAAATTTAAAATGTTGCCATTAATGCTTTAATTAAGAAATTATAATTAAAATAATAAATGAATCAACAAGTAATATATTTGCATCTTCAATGAATCATGTGTAAAAGAGAAATTACTGTCAAATAGTGAAATTTGGATACTCTAAATATTTGCTGGAAATATACATTTGCTTTCAATTAAATATGTCAGAAATGGGCACATAATAAACATACACACATTATATAAAGAAAGAGAGAGATAGACAAGAATAGATAAGATGATGTATACCAATATGTATGTATCTGTGTATATCTGTTTGCATATCATTGTGTAAGTCACCTGGTAGTTAGAAATAAAAATGGAATTATGAAAGCAAGAAACTTGCAAATTAATTTTATTCATTGATAAAAAAATAAGGTTTCATCATTTTCTATTCTATTCAACAGCATAGAACATCATGAAAAATAACAATATTTCTATTTTTATTCTATAGGTAGAAGAATGAAATATGATTTAGAAAACTGGGTGAATATTAATCTCTTGGAGAAGATTATTCCCTGCTAACAGTTCTTGAAGAAAAAAAATAGAGCATATAGAAATTATTCTGAAGAATTCTAAAGTGAAGTAATTATAGGCACACATTTTTTTGTCTCTAACCTGATGTATCTACCTATTTATCTGATTGTCCTCAAGCAAATCCTTTTGACCATTTCTCTCTAACCGTTTCTATCATCCATAACTCTATCCAGTTCTTCCTTTCTGATTCTAATATTGTTTGACTCTATCAATGAGGTTTCTTGTTGGTCTACCACTTGATCTTTTCCTATAATTTAGATCCCAGAATAAAAACTTTCTGTTTATTGCTCCAGTAATAGTCACTAAACTACACTCACCTTTCCCAAATTGTTTCCATAATCCTTGGTAGGTTCCTATATAGATCTTCAATGGGCATATGTTGTTTCCAGCCTACATTTAGTGCTGCTCTCTTTCAGAGTGTACATGACATCTCGTTTTTTCACCAGTAATTCTGTTAATATTCAACTGCTTGACTTATTCAAGAGGACTGTTTCTACTGTTGATCTTGTGGGGATTACCCACCTTATCTGCCATGTAGCATTCTATTTAGGTCTATAAAAGGAATAGACATAAACAATTTTATTCTTTGTTTGCTCTAAGATATAGTAGTAGTGATAGCAACAGGATTTTTCTACTCAAGGGAGACACTCCCCAGGCAAGCCACTTTTCATACATCCATGTGGACATCACATGCACACATATACATAGTGAGCTAATCTCATAATGTTTTTTTTCTTTTTTGAGTTATCTGTATACACATAAATATAATCTCTTTCTTTTCTTCAATTGTGAACCATGTTGTTCTTTATATAAAAAGTACATTTATAAAAATCTCCCATTTGTTGAATTCATTTCCCTTGAATGTTCTCACTCACATCATCATAACTCCTCCTGTTACAAACTGGTGACCAATAGCAACCTCATCCATTACAATCTTGTAGCACTTCAATGATACAACCTAAAGAATTGCACTTTCAGGCCTTTTTTCATTTTTGATTTGCAGATGGTATTAGTTTTTTATAGTAGTGTCGATGCCATTGTCATTCTAACATCTATGCTCTTTTTCTGATGAGTTCAAGCATGATCCCTGATATAAAAAATCATCTACAATTTAGATTGTTACCTTTGAATGTTTTATGTACTTTTCTTATTTTTCATTGTAAGTCTCACTGCATAGTCAATTGCAATGATGAACAGAAATGGAGCCAGTGTGACTGTCTGTAAGAGTCCAACTGAAATTTCAAAATATTTTGTATCTCCACCTCATGATAATGCTACAGTATCTGTGTATCACATATTGACAGTTGAGTCTATTTTAGTCGCTAATGTAATGATTTAACACTATCTTTACACTATATGTATGTTTAATATAAAAACATAAAGTAACTCTAACTTGTTATTTAAGCCATTTTAAAGTTTTTGTTTATTATTGTATTTATTTATTATTGTGAATTTATCTTGTTTGTTTATACTTTTCAATTCATGGCCTTTTGAAAATTATTTTTGCAGATTTGATTCTGGATCAAAACATGGATTTCTGAAAACTTATCTACATCAAAATGGGAGAATTATCACATTTTTTGATCTTCTCAACTATCTGGATTTTGCTGACATATTTTTCAGATTAAATATTTGAAATTGAAATACTACAGTGGTTCTTGTTTCTTTTATTTCTTTTGAATGTTGAATTTTCAAAAAATTGTATATGATAGAAAATGATAAAAGCCATAATCAATACTTTAATACTTATATATATAGAGATATATACATTTGACTTGTATTTCTTGATTAGCAACATGACCCAACACTGGAAAAAGTATTCAGTCTTTGCACATGTATAAATTTTCTGTCATTTATTAAAAACAACCCTATTTATATATGTATCATTAAAATGGTAATGAAAAGTACCTCACTTTCTCTGTGTATACAAAAAAGTGATATATTATAAAGAGATACATTTATTAATAGTAGTTAACATTATTTTGATTAATTAACCACATTGTTGACCTATTTTGCTGATGAATATATGAATCAACTTTTGTGAAAAAAATATATAACAAAGTAGGTGCATCCTCACAGTAACAAACTAGTCAATTTTTCATATTTCCAACATTGCATTTTCAACATAGACCACTGACAAACATATATAAAGATAATAAATCTATTAAGATGAATATTATAGCAGCTTAAATGAATTAAAACAGTATTGGATGTTATTATAATGTGTTTTGAGGACAATGATATCTATCCATTTTGGTGTCACCGCCTGCTTTCTTCAAATGTCCTATCAAATACCTCATTCAAAATAAAATAATTAGAGAATAAAGCACAGATAGGCACTTTGAAACAATATTCACAGTTTTGGATAGAATTTTTTATGTTCTTTACTTTATCCAATGTGATATATATATATATATATATATATATATATATATATATATATATATATATATATATATATTTCATGAATTACTACCTACTTTTCAAAATCCCATATATATTTTAGTCAACTCCTCCTTTTACCTTCATTGTGTGTCACAATATTCATATTGTTAATTCCAAACTTTTCTCTTTTGGGTGATGCCACATACTTTGTCTAGAGATTTGTTTATAGATTAACTCTTTCTCATGTTTAAAGACTTCCCTCCATCTTATTTTTAGTTTAAATTTCCAAATATATTCTTTTATCAATTACAGTGAATGTTGAAGTTTGGGTGGACATTTAGGGAAGTGGTTTAACAGAGGGACTAAATATTACATTCTAGTATCAGTGTTTTTGAATGTTCATGTACCTTTCTCTGGACAGAAATTTATAACAAAAGTAATTCTATGCATATTTGTATTTGAAGTAATCAAAATAGTTTCATTTCACTGCCTGTGTTTGAAATAAGGTTCTAAAACCTTAATTTATATGCAGGCAGATTATCTTTCGTCACCTAGACAGACAGAAGATATGAACATTAATTGACAATTATGCTGTGTGAAACTGAATGCTTCAGTGGATTATCTGTGATTATGTATAAAATATGCTATTCATTTGTCTCTGGGCATTAATATTTTAGGACTTATATTTGAAAGACTCCATTCTCCTCAAGTAGCATAATTAATTGTTTCTATTGTTATGACAACAATAAACTATTCCGTACACTTATGCTTATAGAATAATGTTTGCATACCTATACAAAAGAATCTTATATATTCATATATTTATATATATATATGAATGTTGATGCATGCATGATCTTTTGTATGTGTGAGTGAAGCAGAGGGAAAGTGAGAGAGATAAAAGGAGAGAAAGAATTCATGAGTGTATTTGTTTATGTCTAACAGCTTTTAGTATAAGAAACAGATATATTGTTAGATGAAGAAAAAAGATTTATTTCTAAGATTCTGCATTTACTATAGAAGAATATAAGACATTAGGATTTAATCAGAGTTTAATCAAGTTTAGTTTGTCATTTATTTTCACAATTCTCATATTATCCTAGAAAGCTTGTAATAATATTATGATTATTTTATTCAGACAGGCACTGTTCACTCTAATAATATTGCAAACAAACTCCTACAATTAATTTCCAATTTAGTCAGCTGAATAATTTAGTAGAAATTATGAATTCCATAATAAAAAAAATCATATTTAATCTTTAATAACTAAAACTGATAAAATTGTAATTTAAGCTTCTTTTTTCAGTTTAATACTCATATTTCTTCCTTATCAACTACTGCTAACTAAAATTTGATTATTACTTTTATGTACTTTTACATAGCAGTTAAGTAAATATAATTAATTTATTTTGATATTCTTATTTAAATAGAATGTCTGTAATGATTTAATGTATTTTAAGTACAATATGTTTTAACTATGTTAATAATCAGATGATATAGTAATAAATTATATAAATACATTTACATATAAATTTACGCACCAACATATACATATACATTAATTATGAACTTTAGGATAGCCAAATTAATTTCTTAGCATCAGCTTTTCAGTTCAGCTTTTCAGTTATATTCTCAAAATATCAGAGAATTAACAAAATGACTAAATATTGAATCCTATTAAAGTATCTACCTTTGAAATGATAGTTTTCATTATCTTCCAAAGCATAAAACCCAGTACATAGAATTACTTTTGAAAACTACATCATGATCAGTGAGTCAGTTAAGTGCCATATGTGTATACATTTAGGCAATCACGTCATTTTCTATTCATGACTGACTAGGCAAAAGACTGCCATTTCTTTTTTTGATAGATTGGTTGCCAAGCAAGTCTATGGAACCCTGCCTGTCCTGCTATTTAATCCATAGCTGGGGGAGTAGAGATGGATTCATACTTTTCCCAAGGATATTTGTGTGTAAGTGATTGTAATGAACCTGACTGGAATTCAAACTCAGCTAGATTGACTTAAAATATTCATTTTTTACATCACAAATATTGGCTAGAAATTCCAAACACTGTTTCTATTCTTAGATCTGTACTCTTTCCTCTGAAAAGAAATGAATGAATAAAATGTGAAACTTGTACTAGTTACTTTTTTTTTTATCAATAAACTAATTTTATTTAATTATTTAAAATGAAGATTTACAATATTGAGAAGTGTTTTCATCTAATATAGGATTGTTTTCAAAGTGGTTAAATCTAAATTTTACATATTGGTAATATTACTGGTTTGTTAAAATAAAATTTATGGAAATGAATTATATTTTTAAAGAAAGATATTTTATAAATTTTTATCTGGAATATTAAATCCACATTTATATATTAATGATGATTATCATTTTAAAATCATATCTAAAAGTTCAGTGGCACCTTATTTAAATAGAGAACATTTAATGGTGTCATTGTTTATGAACTAATTAGTACGATTATAAAAAATGTATGGAGATTTTTAAAATGTGAAAAATTGTGAAGTAATCTTTCATTTGACTCCATCAAACTGATAAATACTGCAAATTGCTTTTATATGGGACAATATCCTAGTGTATTAAACCCTAGAGGATTAAAGTATTAGTTTGCAAATTTTGTAATTGTGAGGTAGTGAAAACTTAGACTCAGTAGAAATGGGGCCAGCAATAACTGAGCAGTACTAAATAAAAACTAGACAAAATATCCCAAGATACAGTTAGTGGAATGAGAACATCTACTCCCATAGATGAAATAAAGTGTTCAGTTCAAAATTCCCTGAAGGTTACCTAGTTCAAGAAGCACCTGATGAAGATTGGAGAGCACAACGGTCAAAACATTGTGAAAATAATAACAAAGATGAGGACAACAGTCTGCATATAAATAATGATAGAAATTCAGATAGAAGTTGAGGCTTTGGATTTACTTGTCTTAAACATTGATATATTGCACAATGATGATATTCTTATAGTGTTATACAAAAATAAAGAACGGTAATCTTGGACCTTCATACTGGCAAAAAAAGTAATATCAAAAGGATGGTTTTTCCATTGACACTGCTATTATTTTAACTACTTTCACTCATTGGTAAGGTTTACTTTTTAAGTGTCCTCAGTATGAAAATAAACAAGGCCTCTGATCAGGAGGTTTTGAGGAGTGTGGAATCACCTCTTAATTGTTGTTATTCCCAGATATACCCTAACCCGGTGTGGTAGCACCTGTTAGGGTTCCAGTTATGGGCAAATAGTGAACTCCCAAACTTGGATCAAAACACTATGAAAGTATAAAAATACATTTTTATAGTAAAAATACCAGCAATACATTTTCATAGTAAAAAAAGTACCTGCAAAACATTTTTGTAAAGAAAAATATATTACCAGCAATACATTTTTGTAAAAGAAATTACTAATGCTTCCAAGAAAATTAAATTTTGGCATTAAATGAGTTAAAGGAGTTGATATGTCATTAAACAAACAAAATTATTTTTTTTAAAAGCGATGATTAGAATTTTCATAAAATCTAAACATATGATGAAAATGAGTTCATACATTTTTTTGTTCTTGAAAATTTACAACAAAAATATTAAACTATTTATTTATTAGATTGTTTATTTACAAGAATAATTTTATATTTGCAAAGCTCTAAAAACTAATACAATTAAAATGCAAGCTAACCTTAATAATTTATAAATTTATAAAAAATATAAATGAAAATTTTTAATCATAAATTTATAAACATTTACTCAATTATTAAAATATGTGAACCAACTATAAGTAAATCCTTATTATATACTATTTTATAAAGTCCGAATCAATTGGCAATTAGCTGATGTTTTGCCAACCATTCCAATAAAAAAGTCTAATAAATAAATAATGTAAATAAACAATCTAATAACTAAATAGTGTTTATTATTTTTGTTGTCAATTATCAAGAACAAAGAAATTGTATAAATTCACTTTCATATGTTTAAGTTTTATGAAAATTCTAATTATCACTTTTTAAAACAATAAACTTTGTCGAGCAATGAAGGTAGTTAAAATAACAGTCGTGTCAAGGGTAAACTGTTTTTGACACACCTTGTTTTTATTGTTATGAAGTTCAAAAAAGTTTATTCAATGTCCTTAGAATTAGGTTCTTATCGGACTAGATTTTAAAATGGAGGGTCATTTTTCTTTTAAGATAGATTCTTATACCAAGTATCTGGAATGGGGTTTTCAACTTGATGAGACAAGGCTCTTGCTTTCATTGCTCAAATCAGCTAAACAAGAAACATCACCATTTTCTCTTTTCTTACAGAAAACATGAAATAACTATGGGTTATGATGTCATACAAGTTAGTGATGACAGATAAGGTGTATGAGAGCTTATAGGGCACTTAAGAGAGGGAGTGGAAGAAAGAAAGAAAGAAAGAAAGAAAGAAAGAAAGAAAGAAAGAAGTGAGGGAGATTAACAACTCTTAAAATAGACAAAACTATTTTTCATTAGAGTTTTTATATTTTTATTTTGAATGTCAACACCAGAAAAAGCAAATCCCAAGTAATGCTGCCAAAAGAGAAATTGTTCTTTTTGTAAAAAGTGCAGAGGTTACATCTATGACATTTTATGAGATGTTGCTGAGACAATATTTGACAGCATTTCACAAATCTCTTGACCAAAATCATTTTGAAGGAACTCACACACCAAAAACACATTTCATTTATTTTTATCAGACTTGTCAATGGAAGATTACCTTTTTTATGAAAGTCAGAAATGGCACCGAAATTTCACTCCTGAATCCAATTTTCATTTTCATCAATAAATTGCTGGAAAAAATATTGAGAATTATTTCTTTCAGTCTTCAAGCACTTTCAGTTATAGGAATTATTTTATATTGATTTTCAAAAGCATAAAAAAGATTAATTAATTTCACTAATGCAGTTTTCTGGGAATATATATATATATATATATATATATATATATATAACATTTATATTATACTGACATTTTTATGACATCTATTTACTTTTGGAAAACATAATAGTATCTAATTAATATAAAGAAACCAAAATAATAATAATAATATATTTTTTAAAGTTAATGATTTTTATTATGGCTTATTTTTGTTATTAGAAACTCTTCATGATTCAAGCAGAGATCAAAATTTATCTCTTATCAGCAGGAGTTAATCTTCCTGATTTCCTTGGCACCAGGAATTGAACCATAGGACTTATGTCAGTGTTTGGTAGCTCATTACAGCTTCATATATTTTTAATTTAATGATTTATAGGTATCTTTTGAGCTTTCAAATACAAATACATTAATGTAAATAAATACAAATATTAATAGTAATTAAATCAGATGTAAAAAAGATGAATCCTCTGGAAATACATTCATCAATTCTATTTGATAAATTTCTAAATATAATTATTTTATAATAATTTTGTCTATTGATATGCTGTGAATGTATAAATAAATACCAAAGGAGGTAATTAGTTTTGATTTTTAATCTAACATAATTGCATTGTTGTAAATTATAGCCTTAAAATTTTCACCAAGTGACAAATGAATGAAATACAGTATGTTCAAAGCAATAATGACTTTAAATCATCTTTGTTAAGAGAGAAATTGCTTTTGGGAATCCATACATAGACTTTAATGCTTTTTCTGTGTAAGATTGGTTTGTATTAGTATGTCTATTAGTAGATACAAGTGAACAGATAAGTCTATCATGTGGACATATAAAACAATCCCAGAAATATTTATTTTTCTAACATTCAATTATTTTTATACCAAAATAGTTTGTAAAATATATTATAAAAGACAGAGTCTTACCATATGAAGCATGAAAGAGAAAGAAACAAAATTGTATATAGTTACAAAATTGTCTCCTGAGGCAAATAAGTATATAAAGCATTCGCATTTTAAATCATACCATCCATCATTAGTCATATTATGATGAACCAGATTTTGATAACTTTGCATTTCTTTGCAAACTACTTGGCATGGGGCTATTTTCTTGACAATGCTACATCCCTGTGTGGTCATGAGAGGTTAATATGTGACATTGACTGCACACTATGAGACGGATATTCTCTCTGTGTTTGTCCATGAATTGATTATGTGGGTCCATTTCCTAGCAAGACATTGTGGAGGAGGCATTATAATAGTTGACTATTTTATGACCACAGGGCTTTAGTAATGAAGTCACACAAGACTGCAAACTTAGATGTGATCAAAGGATTATTCAAATAGCCCCAAATGATGGGTCAAGAAGCACTAGGATTGTTAATAATCTATAATTATTTAGGTTACATATTGGTCACCCTGAATAATACAGTGATTAAATTTGAATTGTTAAAATGGTAAAAAAAGATATATATATATATAAAAAATATTAAATGGGTCAAGGAATTTCTAAAATAAATTAATTAAGGCCATTTTGGATGTTATAAAATACACTTTAATATATAAATACACTAATACACTAAATAACCAAGATAGATAAAACATGAGAGGATGTAAAAAGGAGGGAACAAAATAATTTGGTTCAGTTATTAACCTTTTTTCAATTTGAACAAATTATTACAATAGTTATAATACTTAACAAATTATTGAGTGTTTACATGTATGTTAAGACAGGAAATGAATTTGAGAAAAAGGGACTATTTAGACAAATATATATATTGATATTTATATACACAAGATGAGCAATTTCCATTGTAACTAAAAACAGAAATTGACTGATGAATGCACCTAACAAAAATGAGTTGAGAAAAGCACAAGATAAATTTGATGTTGACGAAAATAAATGTAACATGTAAATGTTTATAATTTTTTCATCCTTTCTACAAAATGGCATTTATTAAATATTAGCTTTCAGACAGATATACTTTCCTATTGAGAATTATATGATTAATTAATGGAAATAAAATAAATCAAAAGAGATATTATCTTTATTTTTAATGTCATGTCCCTTCAAGATATAGGTGACCATACCTCTTCACACGTTCCTTTTTTATTACCTTTGAATTGCTATGACTTCTTTGGAATAATGGTGGAATAGTTTCCCATTTCTTTCTCCACAGTTATGAATTTAGATGGTGGTGGGGGATAAGAAATAGATTTGTGCCTTTTCCAAGGCTATTTCTGCAAAAGGGCATGCAACAGACTAGCATTGAATTCGAACTCTGTTTGCCAATTCCACTCTCTGCACGAGTATCTTTTACACTATTTGCACTTCCCAAAACAAATATTTTCATGGTAACTGTTCTGATGAGCTTTCCTCCTTGTTGCCTTGATTGCACGAATTTAAGCATGCTACTAGATTGGCAATTAGGTCTCACCATTATACTGTTAAACTAACTAGATGCTACCGTCAGATCTATTCTAATAGTTTCTTTTCTTGCACTTCTCATCTGTGGAACTCCCAATTTCTTGCTTACCTGCCACCTACAATTTTTCAAAACTTTTAATGCAATATATATATATATATATATATATATATATATATATATATATATATATATATATAAATAAATTAAAATTATTCAGAGAGTAAAAATTTGTTTATTAGCAAAATTTTGAAGAAATTGATCTTCATTAGGTGTTCATTTTTAATTAAAATTATTTTCCAAATGTATTTACTTTTGTAAAAGTTTATATAAATCTTACAGCAAATTATCTGATTATTAAGTAGGTACTCACTATCAATATGAATAGGCATTTTATGTTGGCAGAAGACAACAGAAACCTTCTCTAGTAAGGATTTATTTAGACAGAGCCAAATTTGATACAAGTTCATATTTCTGCTGAATCTTGCAAGATTGAATAGGTTAAATTGATTATCAATAGGTTGCCACATGAAGTTTTGCTGTAAGTTGTTAATAACATTCACTTTCAATTTTCATCTCTCACTTTCAGTAAAGATTTTTTAATTGATTTTTTTATTTTTCTAGTAACAGTATTGATACAAGTTGTTCAAAGAAGTGAATTTTCAAAGAAAATATTATTGATACTGATATAAACAAATGATGAAAATTGGTTATGGAAAGATATATTTTATTTAGAAATTTTGTAAAAAGTTGCAAAAAGCATTTGTATTTCTCTCTCTTTTTCTGCCTATCTATATGTGAGTATATGTGTTTTAATGCAATGTTAAGGGAAATTAATCACTGATTTTATGCATCTTTTTACACAATATAGATAAAAATCCTGAAACTTTAAAAGCATCTTGATTCTTTAAAGTTAAACAGTCTTAGCTTAGAATACAATTTTACTATTTTCTCATGTTCTGTTTTTTGGTAAATACAAATTTTGCACATTTTATTAATAAGGAATTGATTTAACCATGCCTAGCTTATATATTGTGCCATATGTAAAATATAGCACTGAAAGAATTCTCAATTTTTTCATTGTGCTTATATTTTCCTTTGAAAAAAGCAACTGTTTTATAGAATTTTGCTTCATAAGTTACTTTAAAATATTGTAATTTCAAGTGAATAAAATAATAATAAAATATAAAGATATAGCAACTAGGAGTTTTTAATTTTTTATTATCAATTATATGTAATTATGAATTATGTACATTGTAATTATATTAAAATTCTAATTTGCTTCATTATAAAAATTGTTTACAACAGTTGGATGAAATATACTGACACAAAAGAGTATTATATAAATACCATTAACAATTTACCCAAGTTTTGTCTTATTCTATTTTGATATGCTCAAAAAAACTAATTTCTCATCATCATAATTTATTAGATGTTGTAGAATACTTTTCACTTCACAGCTATAAATTCTAACCAAATCAACTATCATCATATTTCCTACCTTTTCATAACAAGCAAATTAGGTCAAAATTCAGAACTTAAAACATGCAGCATTAATGGAAAATTGCTGAATTTTTAAATGGATTTTTGTACACTCTTTGAACCTTTAGACTTCCATTGTGGTTAACTGCACTTAATGGTGGAAATATGTTTCTTGATTCAGTTAACTGTTGAAACTGGAAAATAATAAAAATAACAATAACAACAACTCATAATTAATAAAACTTTGGCAGTAGATGAAAATTAAATCTAAATTTAAAACTAATGTGTTTTTGTTTTTAATAAAATATTAGGTAACAAGGTCACTTTGACATTTGATGGCAGACATTTTCTTTTTATCAAACAAAATGAAAATGGTAATTGATTTATTTGCCCCTGGTTCCTGCTCCACTCAATGAATAACAGCAGAATTCTTAGATGAGGATATTGTTGTTTGGTAAATCAAATTATCATGATAAAATTACCATGTTGTTTATAGAAGAGAATGTGAAAGAAGTGGCATGTTGGAATGTCTTCAGGTTATGTACTCTGTTTTTTTCTTTTGTTTTGATTTTCTTGAAGAATTTTTTATTTTTTATTGTGTATGTTCTTTGTCTATTTTTAAGGTAAGGCTATGAATGGAATCTTTGTCACATGAGCATCATTTTTCTAATAATGACAATTTTGGTTAGCATTTTTATGTCTTTACTTATGGATTTTCTGCTTAATGTTGCATCCACTACACGATCTGATTCTCAAGAGTAGAATAAAGAGAGATATAGTGCCATTGCCATTTCCATGGTAATGATATGGGAGAAGAAAAAATTTTAAAAAGTTATATTCAACAGGCTATTGATACTTAGACTTTTCAAGCAATCTAGCAATGAGAATAACTCTAAAACCTCTACACAGTCAAAGACAAAATGACAAAATGTTGTATTTGCAACTCTCATAATTTTTCTAGTTTCAAGTATTCTTAAAAAGACACAAGAAGAGTTTGTCAAATATATGACCGAATATAGGGTAATAGATGCAAATGTTTGTTTTTAGAATTATATTGTCTATACATTTATTTCTGTATTTATAAATGAAATAAAAAACGATCATTTTGAGATCATTTGAGATATGTAACCATAAAGATCAAATGCAACTTAAAATTAATAAATCAAAGAAACCCATTTTTATTCATAATTCTACTCACAAGTAAAACAACACAAATTTCTTCAGATTGGCATGATTTCAAAAACTTTCTAAAATAATTTCCATTTGAAAATTAAATAATAATTTCAGCATTTTATTACTATTATTTTATTTTAGAACTATTAGCTTTTGAAAAAAAATTGTATCTTGTATCACTGGATCAAGTTAAATTAATTCAATTAAAGAATTGCAATTACAGTGTAACCCGGATATAAGAGAGTTGGCGGGACCGGAGAAGAAGTCTCTTATATTCGGGTTTCTATTATATCCGGGTTTGGTCTATTATATATACATTAACACAGGCTCTAATTTGGGACCAGATAAAATCTATCTTATATCCGGGTTTCTCTTATATCCGGGTCTCTTATATCCGGGTTACACTGTACAATTGTTTAATGTTTGTTATTTTATTGACAGAATAATACAGATAGAATAAAGGGGCCCAAATGAGTTAATGGGTTCAAAAGAAAAGTCATTTCTGAATTTTAAAACACCTGTTACCATATAATACATGCCTAATATATTACTCAACTAATTAATAAAATACATAATGTTTGTTATATTTGACAGAATAACTGTTATAGATGTTTTAAACACTGATCATAATCCTCACTACTTAAAAATCTCTAATGGTAAGAATTTCTTTTTTTTATATGTATATAAAATCATTTAATGGTAATTTTAAATCAACTGATTTGCATTGTCTAACAGTTTAATGGCAATGTTAACAGAAAAAAAATAAATGATGTTTGAAATAATACAAAACTTAAGAAATTTATATTAATTTTATGTATTTTTCAATATGTTTGATAAGAAAACATAGGTGTCATCTGAATTTATATGTAGAATGTTATTTGTTGTTTTTTTTAATATTAAAAAGCTTTAAAACTGTTCCTGTCATCAAGGTAAAATATTCTTTTTAATATTATCCTGGATTAAAAAAGGAAAACAAAAACAAAGATTATTTTAATTATATAATCAATATAAAATTATTATAAAGCAAACAACTTTTTATGCAAAGCAGTGTATTTCCTCTATATTTTTATCATTCTCTTTTTTATTTTCTCATACAATAAATCATTATCTAATTTGCTTATTTTTTCTGTGTGCTTCCACAAGATAAATCCTTGTAACAATCTGACATTTTTCTTTATCAGTTGAAAACTTTTCTATTAGGAAAATGAATTTACTACTTATGTGATTCTGTCCAGGAGAGAGCAACATAAAGTAAAAATGGGATAGAAAGATAAGAAAGAAAATTCATTTCACATGTAAGTTGCATTAAACAAAAAAATGAAGTAAAAGATGTGCAAAATGACAAAAAGAAAAATGTTGCTGGTGGGAAAATAAGTTTCTGATGTGTGTGTGTGTGTGAGAGAGAGAGAGGGAGAGAGAAAGAGAGGGGGTAACAATTTGGTTGTGAATGATAAGTAGGAGAAATTAAGAGATATAAAAAAGAAACAGTAATCATAACCATATTTTGATATTTACGAAATTAATAAAGATGATATATTATTGATAACAATAATATTGATGATGTGTAGTGATGATAACAAAAACAACAACAGCATTAATAATCAAAAAAATAATAATAGTGATGATCATGCTGACAATAATAATAGCAACAATAATGATAATAATAACAATAATTTTAATGTTGATAATAAGATATGAACAACATTGATCATAATAACATTATAACAAAGACAATTGCATTTATACTATTTATATTAGAAGTAATGATATTAATCATAACAAAGATAATAAGAATAATAGCAAAAGTAACAACAGAATGATAATATAGCATAAATACAATATGAGTAATAAAATATCAACATAATTATAGGAAAGATAATATGAACAATGAAAATCTCATTATTGTAATGACAATAATAAAAACAATTATAGTGATACTGATTATGATCATAAAACTATAGCAATGGTGCTAATTCTATAAAATAGAAAAAATAAATGTATTGAAAAATATTTCCTGTAATAATAATAGTATTAACAAAGATGTTAATAATTCTGATATTACTAGCAATAATATTAGTAATAATTATTATTAGTACAATATTGGCAATGATTTCAATAACAGTTATATTAATAACAATATTGATTTGATAATATATGAATAAAATAATTAAAATGAAACAATAATAATAGCAACACTCAATGAGATTGATAATGTTCATGATAAAAGTAATAATTATGATAACAATAATAATAATGACTCTGGTATTGTCTGTAAACAAGTAATGACCTTAACAAAACAAGCTACATAAAGATTAAAATGTCATCACCCAAAGTGTTTGTTAGAAAAACTGATAACAAAGTTTGCCTGTTATTAAGAATGGATGACAGGCATTCATTCAGAGAGGGCATCCATTTGCTTAAGGGTTTTTGTCTCTGAGAGAATACCACTGTCACTGCTGCTGCCATTGCTGCTGCAAAGAGAAGATAGGCCTTCATCAGCAGCTTCATCATTTGTCAGAGGAAAGATGGGCTCTTAGAAGAAGAAGAAGAAGAAGAAGATGAAGATGTTAAATGGTGAATGTAGTTCTATGTTAATGCAGGAGGCTGCTAAATGCTATTAAGAATCTATAAAGATACAACAACAGGATGTGCTGATTGATGCCAATGCTATCATCAGGCAGGCGGGCAGGCAGAATTAACCAAAGTGAGGTCAGTTGTGTATTGATTTTGTTAGACTACATGTTTAAAGCCCTGAGTTGTCCATCATCACCATCATCATCATCATTTGATCACCACCATAACCACTGCTATCATCCTTATAGTTTTCAGTGTATTTTAAACTTCTCATTACTTATCACCACCCCAATTGGTCGACATTTCTTTTTATGCCTATTCTTACATTACTATAATTGTTACCCATCTCATTTTACTAGATGCATCGCCTCTACCCTGCTTACCATGGACAACCATCAATAACATATATTCTTGCCGTTTTTTTCAGTAAGAGCAAGTTTTCAGATGATCATCACAACTACTGTTATTAACTCCATTTTATGCCCAACACTTCTATTAACACTTCTAGATGTTAAAAACCATTAAAATCTGATCTCCTACATGTCAAAAACCATTAACATTGGCATTGATCTTCTAAATATTAACAACCATTAGAACTGAAATTGATCTTCAAGATGTTAAAAACCATTAACACTAACATTGATCTTTGAGATGTTAAAAACTTTCACTAGTGATTATTCTCATTTTTCTGTTATGCCGATCAGATTTACACCTCTTTTATCTGTCTATATTTCTGAGATGAGCTATTGTAACTATTTACACTATTTATATTGTTTGGAGTAGTTCAGCACTACGCAGACATCTCATACAAGTTGTGGCAAGAAATATAAAGGAGAAATAGGCCACCACTTTAAGATAAGGGGAAATAGAAAAATCAGGCATGGCTGACCATATATGGAGAGAAAAGGGAGATCACCACCTTCTATCGAATGAAGGTGAAATAATAGACAGAGAACATCACTGGTAAATACAAAAACTTAAGCAATCAGTGCATTTCCTAAGCTGGCCAAACATAGGCATGAATGCAATACAGTAACCAGTAATGCAGATAGTTAGAGAAAAACAACAATAACAATAAAATTGTATATGAGCTCTGGTAAAAGTGGTTAATAAGATATTAGGTTTATAAGTGCCCATAATTTACTCACTAATGTTCCCAGTGGATAAAAAGCATTGGTTGATTGATCCAAAAGTGACTTGACACAAAGAAGTAGAGGAAACAAAAATTGGAGAGTTATGTTATCAAGGGGAATTAACTGAATCTGAGATAGCCAAAGGCATGGGATGTGGAATTAGAACAATCTACCCCCATGGACTAAATAAAGGGTTCAGTTCAATATTCCAAGAAATATCACCTGAAGAGAGCCAGAGCATACAACAGTCAAAACATTATGAATATGGCAATAAAGAAGGACAACAGTTCAAATAATGTTAATAGTGTAAACTCTTTTATCTCTTCTTCTTTTTTATTTTTAACCAAATTGATGTTTATACACAACCAATACTGACACATGCTCCTCTATTACTTC
This sequence comes from Acanthosepion esculentum, assembly GCA_964036315.1. Taxonomy (NCBI): domain Eukaryota; kingdom Metazoa; phylum Mollusca; class Cephalopoda; order Sepiida; family Sepiidae; genus Acanthosepion; species Acanthosepion esculentum. The sequence continues at coordinate 46,341,648 of OZ038496.1, forward strand.
CCTGGCTGATATCTTTTGCAACATTTTCTTCTTCTATGTGTCATGCTCTTTAGGACATGGGCGATCATGTCTCTCCACAACTTCCTATCCTTCATAGCTTAAAACAATCCCTTCACCATCCCATTCAGCCTTTATTCTGTTATCCATTTACACAAGCTTGTTAGTTAGGTTACTTGCTGTTTCACTCTATTCCTCTTACCTTCAGTATATTCAGTGAGTACCAAATTCTCCAAGCCCTCCTTCCCTATTATGCCTCTCAGAAACTTTAAATGCATTTTTGTGATCCTAAGCTTAAGTGTCCTTTCTATTCTCATTTTCATTAAAACTACTTCATTGCTCACATATTTTGTCCATGGTATTCTCAGCATCCTTCTGTAAATCAAATCTATGTTGCAGGAAATATCATTTTCATCTGTGGGGACATTATCCAGCACTCACTACCTTATAGAATGATTGATATTATTTAGAAATTCACTCTTTTCTTTTTTTCTACTACAATTTTTCTGTTTCTTAATATTTTGTTTAACTTTTGAAAGTCACCTTTCACTATTCCAATGTGTCCTTGGATTTCTATTATATTGTCCATTATCTGTTATAACATTTCCCAGTTAAGTTTTTTTCTACATCTCCAATTCATAGCTTGCATCCTAGACTGTTTCTCTTGATAATAACCATATAGTCTGTCTTTTTAATATCGATGGTTAGTCCTTTCTTCTCACTTTCTTTTGCTACATTGCTTATCAGTTCCTACAATTTTCTTCTGAGACTGCCATTAATACAATGTCACCTGCATATCTTATACTGTTAAGATTTTGCCTACCTATAATTAAAACTTGTAATCCTTCTTGTTTTCTTAGGATCACCTTGTTGTATAGGTTAAATAAATCTGGTGAAAAGACACATCCTTGTCATTTTCTATTTTTCCTATAGTTTTAACATCAAAATCATGAACTCATCATCTATAGTAAATCCCTCATTTTTAAACATCATTGCCATTGAAATTTGTGTTAAATTTGTTTATCTTGGCCACAATCTTTCATCTTTGAATGAAGATTCAGTTCCTGTTCAATACAAGTCTTGGTTGGGCAACATTTGAAAAGAATAAATCCCTCCTAACATCCTCTTGTATTTCTTTCAAAATAAAATCTATGATCTAAAACATATATATTCTCCCTTTGCAGCCTGGATTGTGTCAACTGGACAATAACACTTCTTGAGAAAGTAGGAACATTCCAGAATTACATCATGCAATTCATGAACAACAGTCACCTAACAGGATACAAACTCTTCTGAACATAACTTTTCTGACCCCAATCATCCTTTTAATAAAAACTAAAAACTAAGTAATATGGTCACATCAAACAAAACAAAAAAAAGATTATCAAAAATATGCATTGAGGGAAGGTTACTGGAAAAAGAAACAGAGGGACCAACAAATAACGTGCCATGATAACATAGTCAAATGGGCATGAATGGATCTTGGATCCTTAAACCTGGGAGGGAGTTGAATCAGGTGTGCGCACATTTTGGTATAGGTGAAGAGAGTTTTCTATGAGGATCACTGCTATTTCCTTCATCTTGAACACTATCATTGCTGATGTCCTCATTATCCTCTTTTTTCATTTCATTTACTGCCTATGCCATCACCATTATTAATGGCTTTTCAATGTTTGGCCTTATTGCCACAAACTCATCTCATCTTAAAAGTCACTACCATTTTCAATGCTAATTTTACTCAACTTCTCTGTATCCTGATCAGCACTTTATTATGGCAATCAGTTTCTACATCTTTCTAGCATCATCATTATACATCTTATGGTTTTATTCACTGAATGATTGGAACACTCTGCCTGATGCTATAACATCTACTGCAGACAAGGTCATCAGCTATTGAAAGTGCCAGAACCAAGACTGGTCCACTGAAAACAGTGAAGAGATTGAACATCTGATCAACAAGAAAAGATTAGTACGTATTACTTTCAAAAACCACCAGACGAGAAACAATATGAAACACCTTAAACAAGAAATGCAGATGTGCCAAAGGCACCTCAGAGAAATCCAAAACAAATGGTGGCAAGTGAAGGCCACTGATCTCCAGAACTATGCAGACCAAAAAGACATGCATCGCTATTATGCAGGGACCAAGGAGATTTTTGGTCACATCACGTTGTCTATTGGTGCCTTGAAAACTTTTGGTGGCCAAAAACTCACCACAGAAGAAGAGATCATGCATTGTTAGAGTGAACTTTTTTATCTTCTCCTAAACAACCACTCTCAAACCCCAGAAGACCTCTTGTGTACACTCTGCAGCTACATGTCAAACTATTGATTGCCCTTCATCCATCATTCCAGGAATTCATGAAAACCATCAAATGAATGAAATCTGGAAGAACTCCCAGTCTAGATAACATCCTCCTGGGGATACAGATTGAGGATCAAGCTGCTCTACCTGATGCTGCAAATGTGGGACACCAAGACCATTCCAGGTGACTTCAAAAACACCAAGCATCATTACCATCTTTGAGAAAAGAGACTCATCAGTGTGCAACAACTACTGTGGTATCTCCCTGTTCTGCATTGCCAGCAAGATCTTTGCCAGAATTCTTCTGGGTCATTTGCTGTATGTTGAGGAAGAAGTCCTCTCGGAATCTCAAAGTAGCTTTCAGCAGTCATATAGAATGATTGACATGATCTTCTGTGCAAGACAACTACAGGAAAAATCTCATAAACATCAGCAATCACTCTTCTTCATCTTTTGGGACTTTTGCAAAGCCTTTGACAAGATTTCCCAACCAGCAATGTGGTCTGTACTCTGTCGCTTTGGTTGCCCCTATCACTTCATCAACCTCATCCTTGTGCACCATGATGGCATTGTAAGATGTGCCTGCACACAGAATGCACTCTCTGAAACATTTCCCATTTCCAGAGGTCTGAAACAAGGCTGCATCCTGGCTCTAACCCTGCTCTCCATCTACCTGGTGGCGATGCTCAATGAGATCCCACGCACCTGTCCTGGTGTTGATATCTGCTATTGCCTGGACAGTGAACTCTTCAACCTCATGCACATGAGATCCAAAACTTGAACATTAAAAGGCAGCATCAAAGAAGTTCCAGTATGCAGATGACAATGCCACGTCTATCTCCTTCATTGCCAACGTCCAGTTCTGTTTTACTCTCATCCCCAAAGCCTACTATTGCTTTGGATACTAGTGTAGCCTTTCCTGTACAAGAAATATGAGAAATTACTATTAACATAGGGGACTTGCCTCAGGAAGTTGTCAATGACTTTCAATACCTTGGCAGCACTCTCTCACAATCTGGGACATTTGAGATTGACATCAGCCACTGCATTAAATCTGCTCATTAAGCCTTCAGAAGACTCAGCAAATACATATTCAATAACTGCAACTCACCTCCTAAACAAAACACATGGTGTTCCTCATCATTGTCATCGCCAACCTGTATGAAAAAAACCTGAAAAAGCTTGAATGTTTCCAACAAACCAAGCTCTGGCGGATCCTCAGCAGCAAATGGCAGGACCAACACGCCAACAACAATCACTCAGAAATGCCAAATATTGAATCCGCCATCTTCAAACATTGCCTCAGGTGGTCAGGACATGTCACCTAAATGGCCCCTTCAAGACTCCCACAGTCCATCCTTTACAGCAAGTGTGTCAATGGCAAATGATATCGTGGAGCCTAAAAACACAGATACAAAGACCAAATGAAGTCTTCCTTTCTTCAAGCCAGAATTAGCCCTAACATATGGGAAACAGAAGCTGTCGACTGTCTATCTAAGTGAAGAGCAATTCATTTCTGTTGTTCCACTTTCAATGAGAGGAGAAAGACTGAAGAAAAACTAAAAATGAATGCAAGGCCCTGCAGCTCCAACCAAGACCATCACCCACCCTGTCAGAGACTGTTCCATTCCAAATTTGGCTATGTCAGGTTCAAGCATTGTGGCAGCACTGGATGAACCAAAAACAGACACAAGTGTTGCTGCCAATATTTAAATGTTTCTACATAGTTTTATTCAGACATATATGTGCTATTTTGTTCCACGACCTTTTGCCATATATGAGTCAGTTTCATGATTCCATCCTACTAGATCTTGGCATCTTTCTGAATGAAATGGTTTTTACAAGCTTTCAGAAAACTGAACTCTTACCATGAAGAGAATTTCATAGGGATTGAAATAAATCATAATCCAAAGATGCTAGGTGAGTACAGAAGGTAGCATTGTAGGACATCCCAGCCAAGCTGTAATTTCTTCTAGGTTAGCAAAGAAACATGAGATCTGGCATTGTCCTGATGGAAGATGACACCCTTCTGAGTGACCAATTCTGGATGCTTTTCATTGTTTTCTGCCGTTTATCAATCAAATTGCGAACAGTACGTGTCTAAATTCAATATCTGATTTTGTAGAAAGAGCTTGTAATACATAATGTCCTTCTAATGCCACCATATGTAAAGCATTATTTTCTTCAAATGCAGACCAACTTTTAATTTTCCCCAGAAGCATTTTCATTCAACATTGTTGTAATTGTACTTTTAAAAATGGTTTGTTTTTCTGGCTTTTAATCAGTGAATTGTAGAAGGAAATATGATTCATTCATTTTTTCAATTAAATCATAAGGTTCCCAAACATTGTAGCAATTTATGTAGTCAAATATTTTCAAATGCATTTCAATACTCATATCAGATATATGAACTATGTGATATGCTATGTTGTGTAACTGGGATTATTTTTAATCAGCATTTGACTTGGCCAACATCAATTACTGTGAGACTGCCAGAATGTTCTCAGTCTTCCAGATCAATATTTCCACTTCTAAACCTAGTAAACCACTTACAAACAATACTCTCAGCTATAGCACCATCACTATAAATGGCACTTATCTTTTTTGCTGTTTGTACAGCACTTTTTTTTCTATCATCAATATTAATCCTCAATATCATTGTCATCAACATCCACCAACTCATCATCATTCAGCAATTGTCTGTTTAATTGGGTAACACAAACAAAATTTGGGTAACATGGACAAAGTTCAGTGAAGGAGAGGACAGAGAAGTTTTTATTTTATTTTATTTATTTCATATTTGATTTTATTTATTTAAGTGTATTCATTTTTGAATGGATAAATGGATATTTTGGCTTGCAATCATCTTTTGCTAGCATTTGACCATATTTGGACTTCTTTGTATGTTTATCTTGCCATATTTTTTAATATTATCTTTTATAAAAAAAAAACAGGTTCAAATAATGTTACTTTCCTGCTTGATTTTACTCTGATAGAGTATATTTGAACTTATACTAAGTTAAAACTTAATAGATACTGTCAGTTCCCTAAGTAAGTTAATGAATATATTCAGAGCTAATCCTACACTTAATGTCACTTATCCTACCTAGACTCCCACACCTAGAACCCCACCACACTCTCATCATACTAACTTCATTTTGTTTTTACTTCTTCTCATATTTTTTATCCATATTTCCCTATATGCAACATCTCTACCTAAACTCTGTCATTTTATTTACTATTCATTTTGTCCCTGCTTAGGATTGGGTTTCTGGTTCTTTCTAAAGTCTACTTCCACATTACACTTCTAACATCTCCAACTGACCTCTGAAATGTTATTCACTAATTAATTCTTAACCTTTTCAAGTCTAGAGTTAGCTGTTATCTTTCCTCCATAGCCCAAAGAACTTCACTTCTTGCCCTTTCTTACACTCATGCAACACCACACGGTAACCGTCTATCAACACTACTAAGATCACCTTCTAACAACTCTACTATCAATATCATTCACCAATATTACTAATATTATCATTTATCAAATATACTCTCATCATTCTCCACTAACCATAGTACAATGAATTGTTGTCGTACATCATCACCCATCAAAATAATGATCAACATCAATCACCAACACTACTAACATCAATATCCACCAACTCTGTTATGACCATCTACCAACAACTTCTAATTTCTCCATACTTATTTCTATGAAAGCTGGAAGTGTTTTTTAATTCCCAGTTCTCCTTTTTCTTTTATTAACTATTGATAAAAAGCTACAGAGATAAGAAGAAAAATGCTAGTCAATTAAGTTTCAGGTTCTTCCAAAGGGAATGTTTTTGCTATTGATATAATTGTATTTACCTTTTTACAGTTCAACAGCTTTCAATTTTCTTTTCAATTTCTTCTTAATTCCTAGGTTAATCTAGAAATGTATATCTTTTTTGTATCATTTTAATGCATTTCACCACTGCTATCATTACTGCTACTTTACATCTGAGCAAATATATAAAATATTTGAAAAAGCTATAAAATGACCAGTTTTTTCAAATATTGATGATATCAAATAAAAAAATGATAATTCACAGTGTTTGCACTAGTGTTTCAGCAAATCAAATTCAAGTTCAAAATAGATTTACGTATCATCAGGTGCATCATTATTAAATTTCACTAATTGAAACCATCACAATATGTTGTAATTGCCTGTCTATTCCATCTTATTTTCTACTGCCTAATTATTCCTGAGGATATGCACGTAACATAATGGCTATCAGGGCAGAAAGTGGAATTGGTGTACTAAGTTCATTGCTTTCCCTTTTACACAAATACCCTTAGGAAAAGTATGAATCCATTTCTCCTATCCCCAGCTATAGGTTAAATAGAAAGACAAACTGTACTCTAACCTTAATTGGCAAACAGTCAAGAAGTATAACTGAATTCAAAAACACTTGGGCATGGGCTGGTATCTTCATGCTGTGAAAATCTACATGCTACTATGGAAAGCACAGCAGAAACACCTTGGGTGATGAGGCTAAGAGTACTAAGGAGGAATGAGAATTATCCCTTCTCTTACCATTTTCATCTCTCAATTTGCTCTTACAAACTTGCTTACATGTATGAGAATAACATTATTTAGTTACTATTTGTTGTGAAGTCTTTTTTGCTCACAAATCATGAGCCACCTCATTTTTCTTTTTCTAAATGTAAGTAGTTTTCATTTGTATTGTTATTATTCTTTCTTGTAAGCCTTACAGTCTTTTTCAAAAGCACCAAGCTCAATATTACTGTTATATTCTTGTCTTTTTCTAAGGTTTGCCTTCATAATCTGCTTTCTAATTCTATCTACATCTCAAGTGGTATTTTTCCCTTTGCTTTCTCTTTCTTGCTACATCATAAGTGTCCACTCTGACAGTCATCATAATAGCATTCTTATATCTACATTTTCCCCTGGGCTCAGCCATTACCACTATCAGTATTGTTACTTTCCATTTTTCTTACAAGTTACTATCTCTGATCATACACATCCTTTCTCACTGCTATCATTGTTACCTGCTTTTCACAGACATTAACACTCTCATCAGCACCCACATAGATCATCAGAATCCTTAGACTCTTTTTTATAAGTATACCCTCACTACCAACTTTAGATTTCTATTCCAACAGCCTCTGCAGGCTTCATTTATTTCCCAGTTCTTATAAACTTTGTATATTCACACACAATTGCCATTGAAAAGCAATCCATTGAATAATAAGTGATGGCAGTTGTGGCCAATCAGCCTGCAAGCTAGCCATTGGCTAACAGATCCTCAGAAGCTTAGGTGTGTACCAAACGACCATTGGCTGGTGTGGAGAACAAAAGGAGTTTAAGAGTCAATTACAAATAAGGAGAAATGTCAGAAATGGAGACATCGTGGATCTTGAATTCATAGAGGGTATTAAGGCTAGTCATCCAAAATGTATGGATGTACTGACAAGCTTCCAAATCCGGGATGTTTAAAATATTAAGCTTTTCTTGCACTCGCCCATCACCCAATCCTACTTCTTTCTTTTTTTCTCTCTGCTTGGTTTCATATTTTCTTTTTCCTATCCCCTTTCAAAATCTTTTTCTATCTCACTCACTTTCCTTTCTCATATTCCTTTTCTTTTCCATTTCATTCTTCTTTTTCTTTTTTACCTTCTATTCTGCCTCTTTCCCTCATTTTGTTTCTATTTTTGCATATTTCTTACTTTCTTTCTCCCTCAGTTTCTCTTTTTTAATTTTATGGTTTTACTTTTTCTCTTACTTTACTACAATACTCTGTAAAAGACGAATATGCATTACAGAAACATTCAAAATACCAAAAAGCTTTGAGAACTATAGAAGCTAACAACAGGCTCTTTTTGGAAATAGACACAATCAGCAGAGTGTAGAGGAGAAAAGGAGGAAGATTTGGAGAGATGATGCCACTCATGGGGAGAAGGGAAGGGAAGGGAAGAAAATAAGATTTTGAAAAGCATGAGTTTAGACCAAGGATTGCTGCCCGATTATTGAAGAGCAGAAACATGCAAACAGGATAAATATGTTGTGGACTCCAGTGATGCATGCAGTTCTTGGAAGGAGGCACAGCGCCTTGACCATTGACCTACAATGAAGAATACATTACTCAACCAAACAAAACAGAAATTCCATTCCTGAAAATCTCCTATGATATTAGACAAGACAGAAATTTTAAATTCCATGTCTCCTGACTTCTTTATATGATGAGAAAGAAAGAAAAATAATATTTCTATTGTACCACTGTTGCACTGCTTAATAAAGTTTTGAAAGCTTTGACTGTGGGTGGGGCACAATTATGCCACATTCTGAAGTTTCAGCAGAAAAAATAATTTGGGAAAAAAACAGAACTATAATTAAATATATGAATTTATTAATAACATGTTTCATGGTACTGGGTGCCAACTCCCTGATTTTATACAGCAAGCATTTAGCTTGCCACATATTCAAGTAACACTGGATTCATGCCTATCTCAAATTGAATAAAAGGATATCAGCAATTTCAACTCATCTAATTAGAATTTCTGTTCCATTATTAACTTTCATTTTATCAAATATAAAATATTTTAAATGAAAAAGTGAATCATACTGCATACAATTAGTCAACCATATATATATGTACTATCATTTTTGACAACAGCATAGATTCTTCATCAAATTATTTATCAAACTGACAGTTTATAACATATTTTATTTAAAATTTATAGTTTTAATGCTATTTATCATCAGTTTAAATATATTTCTTTAAGTCCAGATTTAATCATCAAAAACTGATTAAACCTGGATATATGACCATCAATTATATAATAAACTTATTCACTGAAATCAGCTGTGAAAATTTCCACAAATTTAGGTAAACACTTTTATTTATTCTAATCGAATATCTATTTCACCCTGTAGAATAGTTATCAAATAATTATCAATATTTAAATTATAAATACCCTTGTTCTTCATTTAATGAACTTTCAAAACAAAGAATGGAAGTGGAATATACATATATTTTATTAGATATAATAACAAGATAGACAAAGCCAGATTTAGAATTATTCTTTTAAAAATTTTATTGTCAAGAAAATTCAACTCCTTTAGAAATAATAAAAACAATAATAATAATATTGATATGGCAGTCCCTGCAGATTCTAATGTATCTTTCAAGATCTTCAAAAAACTATCAAAATACAAGGATCTTGAAATGGAAATCTCAAAAATGTGGCACATAAGAACATCAATAATTCCAGTTGTAGGTGGAGCCCTTGGATTGATCTGGAAAGGGTCCAATAGACTCATTGGAAGGAATTCCTGGTAGCACATGCTTTAAAGAAATATAAAAAAATTGTACTCATAAGTACAGTTCACACATTATGAAGAGCTTTATCTATGTAAAATATGTGTTTTTTGTTTTTTTGCAAAAAATGGTAAGTAGAAAATGTCAGGAAGCCATTTCTACCCTAACGTCTCTTGTTGGGATTCAGAAGGAAATGTTTATACAAGAGAAAGCAAAGGAAATAATAATAATAATAATAATAATAATAATAATAATAATAATAATAATAATAACAATAATAACAATAATAATAGGATATTAAGCATAAAAATTGAAAAACTCCACATTTTGCATAAACTCAGTCTCTATCAATAAATCAGGATAATGATTTAGCTTGGTATATTACTGAGCAAACTTTTCTTCTTAAATATCCAAATAATTATTAAATGAATTTTAATTAAAATTTCCTCACTGTTCAACAATTTGTAAAACTATGATAAAACATTATGTAAAATATTTACAGTATCTACAACAAATAATGGGTACAACTGGGAAAAGCATATAAAATAGCATATATTGGGTTGAAACAAAAGGTTGTAATGTTTTTCAGTAGATGGCATTTGAACATATAAATCAAATCAATCCCACTTGGAACAATTAAAGGCAGCAATCAATGAAAAGCATCAAGAATTGGACAATCAGAAAGATGTTATCTTCTATCAGGACAATGCCAGACTTCTTATCTCATTGCAGACCCAGTAGAATTTTGTACAACTTGGGATATTCTACCTACCAGCCATACTCACTTGGCATTACACCTTCAGATTAGCACTTATTTTGATCCTTACAAGGTTATCTTAATGAGAAGAACTTCAATTCTCTGGAAGTCTGTAAAAAACAATTAGATTAGTTCATCACCAAGAAGGAAGCCAAGTTCTGGGAGAATGGAATCATAAAACTGCCACAAAGATGGTAAATGGTAGTCGACCAAATTTGCATAAAAAGGTTGAAATAATCCATGTACACATAGCTAAATATTGTTTCTGAAATTCAGTAAAAATACCATGAACTTTTGTTCTGAATCAATATATATATATATATATATATATATATATATATATATATATATATGAAGAAATATAGTTTTAAGGTGTGCTATATTTATGGGATAAAGTGCTCAATATCAGAGATAGAGCATATGCAAATATTAATATAAAAGTGAACATTGAAATCAACACTCAGAGACGACAGGCTGTTTCATGCTGGATGCAATCGTCAGGCTGCGAATGCTGAACTTTTTACTCGGTTCTTTATATATATGGGTCAGTGGTGCATTGTGAATAATCTATTCTGGCGGTTATTTTTGTGAGAGTGGCTTGTTTGTTTATTTATTTGTTTGGGTTTATTTATTTTACTTGTTTTTCATTTTGGATTATTTATTCTTTTCATTTTTTGATGTTTTATTAACGTAGTAAAAAATTTGGTGGGGGATTTGCTTAGGTCGCTTATTTAATAGTTTGTTTTGGTCTGGGAAGATAATTAAAGCTATTTATTTGTCCAATGTTTAGATTGTCTATTCTGTTATTTTGGCGGGTGGACAGTTTTTAATTTATTTATTTGGATTGATTATTTTTACTTGTTTTTGCAGATTTATGCTTATTTCTATTAGTTCTAAAAGTTATTTTAACAGGGACGATTTGTTAATTTGTTCATTTATTTGGATTAATTTTTATTATTTTTTTTTTATTTATTTACTTATTTTTATTTTGAATATTTTTCTTTATTCTATTTGGTTTTCAATTTTTGAGTAACTGAGTGATGTTTTTTATTATTAATAAAAAAACATCACTATGTTACTCAAAAATTGAAAACCAAATAGAATAAAGAAAAATATTCAAGTAGTTATAGCTATTTTTACGTCCAATTTTTGGATTGGTTGTTGTAGTCTATTCTGACTGTTATTTTGGTGGAATGGTTTGTTAATTTGTTTATTATTATTTACTTTATTTACTTATTTGGGTTGATTGTTTTTACTTGTTTCTTATGTATTTTTATTTTTATTTATTCTATTTCGTCTATTCTAACGATAGTGGTTTGTTAATTTGTTTATTATTTGTTTGGGTAATTTATTTTACTTGTTTTTTTTTATATTATTTTGTTTATTTGTATTTATTTATTTCAGTTTTCGCTTTTTAAGTAATGTAGTAAAAATTTGTTTTTACATCTGCATTTTGAGATGAGCTCAGATCATTTATTACTAATTTATTTTGGTTTGGGAAGGTAATAATAGCTATTTTTCCTCCAAGCAAAGTTTGCAAGTTTTTGATTGATTGTTGTAGGCTGATGATCTTTTCCTTATTTTCCATGATATTTTTGGTGTGATTTTTGTTTTGTTTTTAATTTCCCAGATGTACTTGAAATTTCCCAGAGGTACTTTGAAATCATAGGTATATATTTACTACATGAACTAAGCAAAATAATAGATAAAAATGATACAGGACTGTACAGGGATGATGGTCTCATAATTGTAAAAAACTACAACAAACAAAACACAGACAAAACTAGAAAAGCAATAATAAGGATTTTTTAAAATAATGGATTTGACATAGATATAAAAATTAACCTAAACGAAGTAGATTTTCTAGATGTTACCTTCAGCGTAAGAAAAGGCACATATAAACCATACAGAAAACCCAATGATGAACCACTGTACATACAAACATCCTCCAATCATCCACCTTTGATAATCAGATACCAAAATCAATTAACCGCATGCTCTCCGGCAATTCTTGCAATAAAACTATATTTAATGAAGCTAAGAAAGACTATGAAACACCCCTAAAAGATAGTAGATTCCTGGCAACTCTCACATACTCACCATAGAGCAAACGAAAGGCCAACAGAAAGAGAAATATCATATAGTTCAACCCACCATACAGCAAAAACATAAAAACTAATGTAGGTAAAATATTCTTCAAACTCCTAAACAAATGCTTCCCAGAATCAAGCACTTTACACAAAATATTCATTAAAAACACTGTAAATATCAGCTACAGTTGCACCAAGAACATGGCACAAATAATAAAAAAGCACAAGAAAACTATCAACAAAGCACCTGAACAAATTAAACTCACATGTAACTGTAGAATAAAGAATGAATGTCCCTTAAATAGTAATTGCTTACAAAACAATGTAATATACCAAGCCATGATAAAATCACCAGATAATAAAGAAAAAAGGGTACATAGGAGTAACTGAAGGACCCTGGAAGCAAAGAAAATATGCACACAAAACATCTTTCACAAATAGTAAATATGCGAATAGTACAATGCTTTCCAAGTACATCTGGGAAATTAAAAACAAAACAAAAATCACACCAAAAATATAATAGAAAACAAGGAAATGATCATCAGCCTACAACAATCAATCAAAAACTTGCAAACTTTGCTTAGAGGAAAAAATAGCTATTATTATCTTCCCAAACAAAAATAAATTACTAAATAAACGATCTGAGCTCATCTCAAAATGCAGACATGAAAACAAATTTTTACTACATTACTTAAAAAGCAAAAACTGAAATAAATAAATACAAATAAACAAAATAATATAAAAAGCAAGTAAAATAAATTAACCCAAACAAGTAATAAACAAATTAATAAACCATTAGAATAGATGAAATAGAATAAATAAAAATTAAAAAATACATAAAAAACAAGTAAAAACAATCAACCCAAACAAGTAAATAAAGTAAATAATAATAAACAAATTAACAAACCAATCCCACCAAAATAACCGTCAGAATAGATTACAACAACCAATCCAAAAATTGGACATAAAAATAGCTATAACTGTTATATATTGATAAAAAAAACATCACCCAGTTACTCAAAAATTGAAAACCAAATAGAATAAAGAAAAATATTCAAAATAAAAATAAGTAAATAAATAAAAAAAAATAATAAAAATTAATCCAAATAAATGAACAAATTAACAAATCGTCCCTGTTAAAATAACTTTTAGAACTAATAGAAATAAGCATAAATCTGCAAAAACAAGTAAAAATAATCAATCCAAATAAATAAATTAAAAACTGTCCACCCGCCAAAATAACAGAATAGACAATCTAAACATTGGACAAATAAATAGCTTTAATTATCTTCCCAGACCAAAACAAACTATTAAATAAGCGACCTAAGCAAATCCCCCACCAAATTTTTTACTACGTTAATAAAACATCAAAAAATGAAAAGAATAAATAATCCAAAATGAAAAACAAGTAAAATAAATAAACCCAAACAAATAAATAAACAAACAAGCCACTCTCACAAAAATAACTGCCAAAATAGATTATTCACAATGCACCACTGACCCATATATATAAATTATTGAGTAAAAATCCAGCATTCTCGGCCTAACGATTGCATCCAGCATGAACCAAACCTGTTGCCTCTGAGTGTTAACTTCAATGTCCACTTTTATATATATATATATATATATATAAAAGTGGACATTGAAGTCAACACCCAAAAATGACAATTTGTTTCATGCTTAAGCAAAATCATCAGGCCATGTGCATTGTATTTTTGCTTAACTATTTATATATCCTGATCAGTGATGCATTATGAGTAGGCCTATTTTATTATTCTGATGGTTATTTGAATATGTGGTAACAGTTATGTTTTCAATTATCTAAAGGCTATTCAGTGGAAATAATTGTGGATCAGTGTTGAGTTTTGTGGTTATTTTATTGTGTTGTTTGTTAAGTTTTTTATTATTTATTATTGATTATTTTATTTTTGGTTGTTATTATTACATTTGCTTGTGTTCAGTTTGTTGATTTTTTTATTATTTAATTAATTTATTTAGTTATTTATTGGTTTGGATTAATTTATTTTTTATTTATTTATTTTTATTTATTATTGTTCATTTTTAATTTTGGATTTTTAAGTAGTGTAGTAAAAATTTGTTTTCATGTCTACATTTTGAGATGAGTTTTGATGATTTATTTAGTAGTTTGTGTTGGTCTGGGAAGGTAATTATAGCTATTTTCTCCTCTAGGCAGAGTATACAATTTTGGGATATATTATTGTAGGCTGATGCCATTTTCATTATTTTCCATATTTTTAGTGTGATTTAATTTTTGTTTTTAATCTCCCAGATATGTTTAGAAAGCATTATTTTGTTCGTGTATTTACTATTTGTAAAGGATGTTTTGTGTGCATAGTTTCCTTTAGATACTCCTATGTATATTTTTTCTTTCTTATCTGCTGATTTTGCAGTGGCTTGGTATATTACATTGTTCTGTAAGCAACTGCCATTTAAGGGACATTCTTTGTTTGTTCTACAGTTACATGTGGGTTTAATTTGTGCAGGTGGTTTGTCGTTTGTTTTCTTGTTGCATTTTTTTTATTATTTGTGTCATGTTCTTGGGGCAACTGCAGCTGATTTTTACTGTGTTTATGTTGAATATCTTGTGGAGTGCTATATTTATATTTTCATATTCTCTTTCCCTGATATTGAGTAATTTAACCCATAAATATAGCATACCATAAAACTATATTTTTATCATATATATATATATCATATTTATTCCCTCATTAACTCATTATGTTCTCAGTAGAAAATGAGAAAGAATAAAAAATACTATACAAAGCTTCTTCAAGTAAAATATAAATTTAGCTTTTGGCTTGCTTGCTATCTAAGAAATACTTACTTATACATATTCATGTACAGCTTGAGCAAATCATTCATATTAAGTTTAGTCTTTCCTTGTTTCAGCATAAATATGGTGTTGGCTTATTTCAAAAATGATCTAGCTAAGATTTATCCTCACAGGACTACTAGTAAATTACATTTTTACATTTACCCAACTTGATATTTTCGAAATCTTACTTCCAGGTATTTTGAGAAAGATTTATCTGAATACATAGACTAGTTCATTATGAAGTTGGTATTGTTCAAAAACATTTGAAGAAAATATAATTAAACTTGTGGTTGATACTGGTAATAAAAGGGCTTAAATAGAAAAATCTTCAAAACAGCAATAATTACATTTGATGTTAATCATGAGTGGCAGTTGGTTTTGCATTTCTATGCAATTTATTATTGAATACGATCAATGTTGGACTTCTATTAGTTGTTGGGCCACAAAAGGAAAGATGCAGAATATTACAGAAATGCATGAAGATATCCCATTTACAAATGTGAATAAATCATTGTATGTCATTTAGTTTGAACTAATTTTTTCATCTTTTTTAGTTCTTTTTTATAAGATTTTGCTTGTGTACCCTCTGGTTTTCTTTGGATATCTATTGTGTTCTAGAAAGTTATTTTATTCTACTTTGGAAGTGCAAAAAACAAAAACAAATGCAATAATTAAAATACCCCATCTAACAAAATTCATAAAAGAACTCTATAAATCAGTTAAACTATTCAAGGTTTTCATTTTATTTTCCCTTCACATCATGTATAACATTATATTCAATACTTTAATAGACTAAGGTAATGATTATTTCAAGCATTTTAAAATTGTAGGTTTCAAATAACTTGAAGTGTGATATTTTTCATTGTCTTCAATTCTTTTGTTTAAAAACAAAAACAGATTATATTTTTGCAAAATATTCAAGTTATATTAAAGCTTTAACAAAAATAATTTTAATAACAGTGATAAGGAAACATAAAAATACATGTCCTGATCTAACAAAAATTATTCCATTGTAAAAAAAATGATGAAATGTTTTTCATATGAAGATATTAATTAAATTCTTTCCAAAACAGAAACTAAGATCTGGAATTGAAAAGAAAGCAGTGATTGCATATACCCAAAATCCATAAAAAAAATTTGGGATGTGAAATTAATAAACACTGGTATAAGAGATAAGGATATTGAACATAGAATAAGCTGCACTAAAAGGTAATTTCATCCAACATTACAAATTGTTACAAAACCAAAACATTAGCTTAAAAACTTAAGTTATTTTCAGATGTCAGATCAAGACGATTATATGGATGTCATGCATGACACAAAGCTCTTCAGAAATATCTAAACTGTCAGCTGTATATAATCACTTTACCAAATGGTTGAAAATGAATGGGAGTAAATATAATCTGTAGGTCTTAGTGAGGACCACTCTTCTTTGAAACTTATGAACGGGTCCTACAGAATTACAAACAAAGAACTGTACTGAATAACAGAAACCATATCACTTGAAGATTTTCAACAGCAGTAACACCAAAATGGATAGCACTCAAGGAGAAAATAATGACATAATCAAGATTTTGACGTTCCACATTAATTCAAACAAAAGGTTAAGACAAAAGCACCCATCAACACTGGAATAACAACTACTGGACTTGTTTTTTACTTTACATTGCTGGAAGAAAAGATCCAGTCTTTCAGTAGAAAACAGATGAAAGTCATAGAATGGATTGGTATTGCATTGGCAAGATCAAATACATAAAGAAAGATTAGTTTAAAAAAAGTTGAAATTTCTCAAAGTTATAGATAATAGAGTTAGAGAACGTATTTGAAATATCCGAAGCAAAATCTTGGTTATGTTAGTTGCTTTGATGTGTTGTTGCCATATAAGTTAAGCTAAAAAAAATAACTTGCTGTGAGCAATTTATGAAACATGGAATGCAGGAGATCATTATATAAGAGAAATTCACCATCACTAGAGACTTGTCTTCATTTAAACAGGATAATGTGTATAGTTTTTTTAATCATTTCACCCCAAGTAAGGTAATAAAGCCATTAAGACACTGAGGGTTAGGAATATGAGAAAACACTATTAAGGAGAGAGGACAATAAAAGAACATGAAATAACAATACAGAAGACAATGATTAACAGTGCATTTAAATTTTTGAAGATCAAAGTTGACTGGGAAGCAAGAAGCTAAAAGAGAATTCCACAAATGAGAAGTGCAAGAGAAGAAACTGTTAGCATAGAACTTATGGTTACATCTAGCTATTTCAACTGTAAAATGATGAGACCTTGCTGCCAATCTAGTACTGCACTTAAATTCATAAGTCTAGGTACCATAGAAGAAAGTTCATCAGAACAATTACCTTGAAAGTATTTATAGAAAAAGCACAGGGAAGCTACATTACAACAGTTGGAAAGTGACTGAAGCAGAGATGCCATGTTAGGATCAATAATATTACAGATTCTCTTTTGTATTTTATCAAGAATCTCTAAATACATAGCAGAAGCACCAAACCAGATGTGGCAGCAATATCCAAAGCATAGCTGAATGGTAGACTTATAAATATATAAGATAGATTCTGGTGAGAAAAATTATCTAGCATGACACAATGAATGAACTTTCCTAGTAGCAGACGTAGCAATTGATTCAATATAACCTTTCCACTTCATGTCAGTGGAAAACATTAGCCTGAGAAGGTGCAATGAGTCACTCTCCTGGAGGTAAGCATCAGCCATGGAAGGCAAAAAGGGTTTTCTCAGACAATTAAAAGAGAGCTATTTCATTTTAGAGGCATTAAAATTCCTTGCCCCAGTCAGCAACAGATTGTAGATAATTTTTTAGATCAGCTACCAATTTGACCTTATCAAGCCAATCAAATTTAATAATAAGACAAGACTACATAGTTGTGTCATCAGCATAGATATCAAGTTGAGAACTGATGACATCAGGAAGGTCATTGATGAAAATTAGGAACAATGTTGGTCCAAGAATAGAGACCTGGGGAACACCTGCATTAATACAAAAAGATCTAGAAGAGTGGCTATTCAAGATAACTTTCATTTTGCGATTTGATAAGAAAGGCTGAATCAGTTCAAAAATTTGGCCAGAAATAGCCTAACTATTCAACTTGTGATGAAGACCAGCATGCAAAACCCTGTAATATGATTAGAGTAAAAGGAGTCTTCTTAATAGAAGCATCTTCTGAAGAACAAAACAATTGATTTTTTAATTAAACCAACTGAAGTCAGCTATCATTGAAACGTATATGGAATTAAGAGACAGGTTAATAATGGTAGATCACATATTTCTTTCATGTTTGCATGTTTCAGATAAACATTTTTTACAAGTTGGCTTGGAAATTTTAACTCATTTGCTGTAGTCACCAGACATTTTGCTATCAGATTACTGTTCTTCCAGATACCAGTATTTCAGAATTCTCATGATGATAAAATTAATTCCCTGGAAGATTGCAAGTAGCCCCTACAGTAGCTCTTTACTGAGAAAGATAAAACATTCTGGCAGGACAAAATTATGCCTGAAAGATTACCAAAGATTGTAGAAGAAAATAGTAAATATATTGCTCAAGAAAATGTTAAAAATTAAAAGTATCATTAATTTTACTTAATAGAATAAATTTGTTTTGTAAACAAATATTTGTCACAATAAATATAAGATAGAAAGATTTTTTTCCACAACTGTTTTTGTCAATATTATTTATTATTAATTATGTTATCTGAAATCTCATTCATTGGCTTTGTTCTTTAACATAAACTAAGATTACAGAATGCCTTTATATGGTCTGTCTTACCTAAAATCCTTGTTTTTAATTTCTATTTTCTCACAATTGTTTTCAGGTCAATAAAAAAAATTGATTAAATGATATGAGTGGAAAAATAAAATATATTGAATTTGATTTTAGTTGAATCCTCTTCCAAAGATGTTTGATTATTTAACAAGTACATGAGATTGGTAAATGTATGGTTATTTTTTTCAAATTATTTAATGATGAGTTCCTTATGTGACAGAGAGGAGAGTCTGGGAAACACACACAGATGCACACACACGCACACGTATATTTTATTTATTGAAATTGGAGTAGATCTGAGTAACGAAATTAGATCAGAGCATTTTTGTTTACTGATGGGAAATCTGATCTAGGCCATTTGAATTGGGTCATTAGAAAAGACAATGAAAATGATTGAAATAATTTTTGTCGGTTAAAATTATAAATAGAGCTTGAGTAAGCAAGGAGGACCTTTAGAATTCGCATGATTTAGGTTGAAACAGCCAGAACCTCGTGATAATTGCATGCGGGCCAAAGGTCGATTATGACCAACCAGATTTATCTATATAAACGTATAGTTATGCTGAAAAAGAGGCAGACAGAAGAGGCAGACGGGAGAGGTGAAAGGTTGCTTTTGGATCGTCTGTCGTTGAGTGCAGTCGAGCTGGGTGGAGAGATGTCGGAGATTGAAAGTGAGCAGTTGAATTGAAGGCTCGAAGAAGTACGAAGAAGCGAATTACTCCTCCAACATCTAAGACTGCTACTATTATTACTACCACTGGAAACGGAAACGTCGAACAAGCTACAGTAATCAAAGGGTTGCATTTGGCTCGTATGTCGTCAAGTGCAGTCGAGCTGGGTGGAGAGATATCGGAGATTGGAAGTGAGCAGAGTTGAATTGTAGGCTCGAAGAAGTACGAAAGTGACGTCAGGATTGGAACAAAACCCCCACTAACATGTACTGTTGATATAAGTACCGCTGCTCCGGCTACCACGAAGATTGCTACTACTGTTACTACTGCCGAGGAGGAACGCAACTATAAACTTTAAGCCGCAGACAGAAATCTTTATCGCTCCATCGCAAGAGTCGTATATTGTTTTGAGACGATTTAACAAGTTAATCACAACCCATTCTCTCTCTGTCTAGAATCCAGTGTATGAGTTTTTACGTCAATTACTTTCTTTTCTGTAACCCGTTTCTTTTCTATACTATCCTTTCTACTATATAAAAGACATTAACAATTTAACCATTGAATAGTTGTTTGTCTGGCTTTCTGCAGATATATATTTTTTTGGTGCATTCTAAATTTCTTAGCACAAACTCTCCAGCCATGTCAACATCTTCAGTCGACCGTGAATGGATGAACATCACTTCTGCTTTCTGGATCAAACAAAACACAACGTGGGCAAGAAGCAGGATTAAACTAGTGGACCGGTTGGATGATCTACAGATGCTCAGGGGTCCTACGACCCAGAGAGTAAGACGTCAGAGGTTGAGGGGCTGAGGCGAAATTGTTAGACTGGTAGCCATGACCAGAATAGACCCGTGGGAATTACCACAGCCGTCTTAAAGAGGGGAGAAGGTTGCATTTGTTTTGTCCAGTCGGGACCAAGTAAGACCAGAAAGGACTAGTCTTCAGACTATATTGGTCTAAAAGTGACATAAGGAGGAAAAGAGAAGGAAGCAAAAGAAGGAGGAAAAAGAAACGAAACACGGAGCGGCGGACCTCAGGTAAGTCACTTTTTGGTTTCCTTTGTTCGCTCATTGCACTTAGATCTGCCAGTAATATTGTTGATCTTGTTTTGACTTTGTCGATGTTGTACGCAGTTGAAGCGCCACCACCGTGTTAAGTATTTTTCCTTTCGTTCTGTCGTTGAAAGTGGTAGTTGACAAGATGCTAGGATGAGCGTAGCAGGATCAGACGCCAAAGATGACCTTGGGGACGTGGATGTCCCTGAAATATCGATGGGTTTCAGGAGACTGATAGGTAGCATGAAGCTACCTACTTATAAAGGAAACCCTGCGGACCTGAATGAATGGATTTTGTCCATTCAGAAGAAGCAGGTGATCTATGGCCTCTCGGACCAAGAAATGGTGCTCCTAGCTTACGACACCGCAGTGGGGCAGGTGTCCAAATTCATAGAGGGGAGGTACAAAGAAAACCCGGCCCTGACGTGGACCGAGCTTAAATCCACTCTGGTGCGGCAATACCCAAGGGGGCGTACGGCCATTGAGGCAGTCAGGAAATTATTCCGGCTGCAGCAACAAGAAGTTGAGACTAATGAGGAACTGGGGGAAAGAATCGCGGGACTAGCGGCGTTAGCTTTTCTGGAGTTGGCGACTCGGGGCAATGGTCCTATTCAGGCCTTGTTGGCCAATGTGTATGTGGATGCGCTGAGTGACAGGGAACTGAGGAGCGATGTTCTGAAGGAAGGACCAGTCAGCCTGGCCGCAACTATAGAGGCGGCTCGGACCAGCAAATGACTCTGGGATAGAATAAGAGGGGGTGTATGTAGGAACCCCCGGGAGAACAAAGTAGTGATGAAAAAGAAGAACCGGGAGTGGATCCAGATACGGGACCCGAAAGAAGAGGTGGAAGAGGACTGAAAGGCCGAAGCAGTTTCCAATAGGAGAGCCTGGCACTTGCGCTATGGGTTTCATAAGCCCACACCGGGCCGATATGGGTTGGTGTGCTGGGTTTGCAAGTATGGTGAGCATTGGGCTCGCGACTGTCCGACAAACTATGGAGCCGACCCAAGGTCTTTGGGGCCGAACTGCACGACTTGTGGTGAGTTCGGGCACAAGGTTCAGTGGTGTACGGCAGAGGGAGATCATAAACTGGGGATAAAGCGAGTTAATACGCTGGTGCCTCCTATCGAGAAGGAAATGGGTCCGGGAATCGCCGATGGGCCACTCGTGAAAAAGTAAGGCAGGGTGGCCCCAGTGCAAGTACCTCTGAGATGCTGGACATGTGGTGTGGTCGGGCGACTTTTCGGCCAGTTGTAAGGAGTGAAGGTGTTGGCGCTGTAGAGGAGTGGGTCACCTTTCATCGCAGGAGAAAAATGGACCACACCGAACGGAACAACCCTAACACAAATAGAGGGGAGAAATGGGTTGCTAGTCCGAGAAAAGAGAGTCATCCGAGCACCACCCCACCCAGAAGGGCCCCTAGGGAGAGAACGTACAGGAAGGAGAAAAGCACAGGTATACCGTTTGCTGAAGGAAGGGCCAGACTTCATCTGTAATGTGTTGCTGGGAGACAAGAAGGTGGAGGCCCTTGTGGATACTGGAGCTTTAGTGTCACTGGTTAGCTCCAAGGTTTTTAGACAGTTGGGACTGAAAACGAAGCTTAGTCCCGTCGATCTACTAATAAGCCAGGCTGATAGTAGCAGGATGAGGATAGAGGGTATGACGTGGCTACCTTTCCAGTTGGCAAGAACCAGAGGTAAGCTTAAGGTTTATGTGGCATAAGGAGTGCTGTACCAAGTGGTCCCCACTGATAGGTATGATAATAATGAAGGGGAAATAACCGTGTATGATTCGTCGGTGAAGAGGTCGGGGACATTCCCTTACTGTTAACCAATACTGCCAATAAAACTATTAAAATAAAGCAGGGAGAGGAGCTGGCACAGGCATGCCCAGTGAGAGAAGTCGAACAGGTGAGAGTATGGAATGAGAATAGGCCTGGGAACAAGACAGGTAGTAATGAAATAAGGGATAAAGATATAACAGCCCCTGAGCATTATAGGAGGAAATTGAGGGGGTTGATGAATGCTAATT
Organism: Acanthosepion esculentum; assembly: GCA_964036315.1. NCBI lineage: Eukaryota > Metazoa > Mollusca > Cephalopoda > Sepiida > Sepiidae > Acanthosepion > Acanthosepion esculentum. The sequence continues at coordinate 46,364,516 of OZ038496.1, forward strand.
GGGAGGTAATAGCCATTACTGATAAGGAACTGGGACAGACCACAAACCCCTCAAATATCTGTTAGAGGCAGAGTGGATGAATAAGAAGATACAACAGTGGGCATTGAAGTTAAGTGGGTATAACTGCAGAATAGAATATGTGGCAGGGAAGGATAATACCTGTGCTGACCTGTTATTGAGGATTCCGAAGCAATTAGAGACCGAATCTGTCAGGTTGGAGCCAGGTGTTGATGATAAAGCATTCCAAATTAATGTGATCAATTCACAGGCGTTGAAGGAGAGACTTGGTTAGGAAGATCAGGAGACGAGTGAAACGGAGATTGTTTTCGACCTCCACTGGAGAGATATTATTAGGCAAAGCCAAGAGGATATCGAGATTGCAATTGTCAGGTCCAGGGTAGAGGCAGGGTGTACCTCCAAATATATGGTGCATGATGGAGTGTTGTATTACCTTTCAGGAAGAGATGAGGAAGTAAGTTTAAAAATGGTGATACCTGAGAAGTTGAGAGCTGAAATTCTAAACCAATGCCATAGGAGGTTAGGACACCTGGGAATTGATAAGACATACGGATTAATAATGAAAAATTACTACTGGCCTAAGTTGTTTAATGATGTTGTGAACCATGTAAAAAAATGTGTAACATGCCAAGCACAGAGTTGAAGGAGTAGGGTTGCCCCAGTATTATAAACGGATGTTCCGAATTATCCATTTCAGAAAGTAAGCATGGATATTTCCAGGCCCTATGGAGAAACACATAGAGGTAATCTTTACATAGTGAGTTTTGTGAACTGGCTGACGAATTGACCTGAGACGTTTGCCATACCGGATAAGAAGGCACAAACGGTGTTAGATATAATACTGAACGAAATATTCCCTAGGTATGGGGCCCCCAAACAGTTGGTTACCGATAATGGATCGGAGAATGTGAATCAGATTATGAGAGAGATGTTGGGATAATTAAACATACAGCACATAACCACCTCTCCATATCATCCACAAAGTAATGCTAAGGTAGAGAGATTTTATAAGACCCTCGCTGATGTGTTAGCTAAACTAACAGATGATAATAGGGAAAATTGGGATTTATTCGTAACCCAAGCATTAGCAGCTGTGAGATTCTCGATGAACGAGATGACACAATTTTCCCCTTATTACTTGATATATGGCAGGAATGTAGTCTTACCTATAGACACTCTGTTACGACCTAGGAGGAAGTATTTAGGAGAGGATCATCACCAAATAGTTTTAGAATAACAGCATAAAATATTTACGCAGGTGAGGAGGAGGATTCAAGGAGCCCAGAAGAGGTGAAACGATAGAGTAAGTAAAAATAGAGAAGTTTCCTTCCAGATAGGTGATCCAGCGTATTATAAAATACACATGAGAGAAGGTAAATTGGACCAGAGATGGAGTCCATACTATAGGATCGTGGAGCAGATGGATCCGGTTACCTTTGTGATTTAGGACCAATTGACCAGACAGGTAAAGAGAGTGCATGCGAATGATATAAAGCTATATGAAATAGGATAATGGAAAGGAGTCGAAACAAAAACTCAACAGAAAAAGCTGAGGAAAAGTATGTTGGTAGAACCTGAATGGTTAGAGACTGAGAGTGAAAGTGAAGGGAGTGAGGAGATTGAAATTAGCCCAACTACCCTTCGAAGGCTGAGGGAGGTAAGTCGGACCCCAGCGGAACATCCTGAGGAAACAGGGATTGATCCTTACCTTAGGGAAGAAGAAGAACTGAGTGAATGGGAGGAAGAGTATGAAATTCCGTTAGCTCAATTGCAGAGTAAATTGCGGGCTGAAAAAGCACCTCGTGTTGATGAGGAATTACCACTAAAACGGCGATTGAGGGGAGCGGTGCATCCCAAGCCCAAGGATTAAGTGAAACCAGTGCAGAGGCTGTGGTGAATGAGTGACGGTCTGGGACTAACTGTGCATTTATCATCAGTGCTGGTGAACTGTGTGAGAGGGCCCCATGCATGCCCGGCGCTGGTGGTGATGTGGGTCGGTGCTTGAGGTATCGCTCTAAGATGTAACCACCTGCTAAAAACAATAAGAGAATGATTGATTAAGACGAATTATTCTCTCCATCTCCTTGCAGACATGGACGAGAGGAGGCTCGTGGTACTGACGATGCTAGTTGTGGTAGCTAATACCTGGGAACACAGTGAGAATACTGTATTTAAGAAGACTAGCGAAGTGATTATAACTAGATCAAAGTGGTTGATAACTTTGGTGACAGACCTGCAGCCGTATGATAAGTTACTGGGTCAGTTGAAGACCGAAGTGGACAAACTAGATACAACCAGGACCCAAGTAACCGGAGACTATTTACAGACTCCGGAATACCACCGTATATTATACCGCTTAGCTCAAGAATACCTAATACTTGAGAGACAATGGAAGGATATGAGTTACTATTAGAAAGGAATAAAGTTGTTACGGAGGGCAGTATTACCTATAATGGGAAAGGCATTAAGTGTGTTGTTTGGTACAGTCTCCGGAGGCGAAGTGAGAGTAATTAAGAGGAAATTAAAGGTGGAAGAATGTGGTAACCACCACCACCACCATTTTACATACAAAATATATAACAAGCATTCATTGGTTAATCATCTTCAATCTAGCTCGCTGATTGGTCAGTTTCGACGTATCAAATCACTCCCACGCGACAGATCTATTTTGGCGCCAACTCACTGTGATCCTGTCACGTGAGACAACATACTATAAAACCAAAACACAAGTGATTCTCGCCCTCTCTCTTTTGTTACGCTCCCTCTTGGTTCTCTCTCGAGTCTCAACTCCGCTGCCAAAATGTGACTAAAAGAACTCCCGTCTTGACTAAAGCAGTCAGACGTAAAAGAACTGTACATCATTTCATGCAAGTATAATTCTGAACTTTTATCCAACTTGCACAATTCACAATTCCAAACGCTCAAAACATACTCAATCTTCTAAACTACATTTTAATCAACTTATTCGTTATGAGTTTAGGTACAAATATTACCTAGTCTAAGAGACACAACTCTGTCTAACCTTTCAGTTCACATGCATGTACATCAAATACTTAATAAATTCAATTGTTATGTTTTCAACCCCACGTTCTGTTTTGTATTTTATACCATGTGCTATTTTATGTCAAATATAAATTGCATTGTGACCACCACATTGGATAGCGACCTCCAGCATAATGGCATGATCCTTTCCACACCTTTCCTAGACAAAAATAAAATAATTGTGGCAAACACCCTTCACACGTTCACCACTACATTATGGTGATCCCGTCATATAAGGGGCCTGCTACAAGAACAGAGACAACAAGAAATGGCTCAGTCGGTTAGAGAGAGCGTATCCATACTCAATGTTACTAGGCTGGAATTGGCTAAGAATAGAGGGAGTATCAATTGGTTGATTTCTCACCTACAGGTTTTAGAAAAGAAGTGATAAATGTAACCACGTCTGTAACAACCGAATTACAGAAATTAGAGGGTTTTTTGCAAAAGTATTTTCAATTATTAGCTATAATGAGTAAGGTACGTCAAGCAAGTCACTCTTTAACGGTGTTGTTAGAGCCTGTGAGAGCACAATTAGACATGCTGTCGCTGGGACACCTGTCTCCGAGTATAATAACTCTGGAACGAATGCCAGTGGATGGACGGGAATGTGGGAACCCATTGTAAGAGAAATTCTTAAGATGTTGCTAGAAAAGATGCCGACGTTGTTAAGGCCAATCGATAAGATTGATCTTGGATGGTTGAAGTCGGAGTTAGATAAGATAGGTACGCCAAATTCAGGCTAGAAAGAGAATTTGGTTGCTATAATAACTTGGCTGACTGTTGTGGGAATTATACTAATGATAATCGTGGCCTTGCTAGTCTGGTAGTGGTTGAAGAGGCGTGTGGTGTTGTCGACCGGACAGAATAAACTGGCACGGGAGTGCATGAATGAAGGAGAGATTCCAGTTAGTGCACTTTATCAAGGTAGGTCTGACCCGAGTGCATTGGGACTCCTAACTGATATTGAAGAAGAGTCCACGATTGTCGTGGAAGGACCTGAACCAACAAAAGATTCGACAAAGCCTGTTGTGAAGGCGAGACAAAATCGGAGGGATAGATTTACAAAATAAATCGAATTTAAAAAAAATTTTTTTTTGTAATGAGACTGAAATAATTGTTAAGGAGTGTTGCGAACTCAAATAATTGAAAAAAAAAATAAAGGAAAGAACACTCAAACTAGTGAACTATGTGAAAAGGTTCTACTCCACGAGATCATCACAACAGTGAACTTTAACCGGAAGTTGCATGTAGATATGTATCGTGAAGACAATGAAAATGTAAATGGGCATAATGAGCCCTAAGAAGAACTGAGGACTCTGCCTTTGCATGCTTGAAGAGATGTATGATTAAGTAGCCCCCTAGTGAGAAGCATGTTAGACTGGATTTTCTCATATTTTGTTGATATGAAAGCTCGTGTGTCATTTACTAGTAAATGACAGATAGGTAGGGGAGGAAATGTGACAGAGAGGAGAGTCTGGGAAACACACACATACACACGCACGTATATATTTTTATTGAAATTGGAGTAGATCTGAGTAACGAAATTAGATCTGAGCATTTTTGTTTACTGATGGGAAATCTGATCTAGGCCATTTGAATTGGGTCATTAGAAAAGACAATGAAAATGATCGAAATAATTTTTGTCGGTTAAAATTATAAATAGAGCTTGAGTAAGCAAGGTAAACCTTTAGAATATGCATGATTTAGGTTGAAACAGCCAGAACCTAGTGATAATTGCATGTGGGCCAAGGGTCGATTATGACCAACCAGATTTATCTATATAAATGCGTAGTTATGCTGAAAAAGATGTAGACAGGAGAGGTGATCTGTCATCGAGTGTAGTCGAGCTGGGTGGAGAGATGTCAGAGATTGAAAATCATATTGCATAAACAAAAGAATAGTAAAACTACATATGAATGGAACAAAAACAAACATAAAAATAAGATATAAGAATAAATATCAAAAACAATATACAAAATTTCTTAAGTTTTAAAATCAAGAATAACATTCTAAAACTTGAATAGCTTGTGGGTTAACCCACTGGTCTCATGCCTGTTAGGTGGTGTTATTTAAGTCTACAAAAAGGCAAATATATTCTCTCTCTTTTTCTTTTCTTCTCTTGCTTCCAAATATAGTTGCACATAGGTGAGGTATTCCCCCCTGGGACACATTCATTTTTGTCGTCCTCTGTTAAGCACATTCTTATAGCTAGTTTCAACATATTTTCCTTTCATTTCAATTGTGTACGCATGCAATTACTTTTGTTAAATCATGCATATAATTGATGTTTGTTTTAAATTCATTTTTTTATTTTTATTTTTACCCAGACTCACATGAGTCCACTAATATTGTTTGTGGGACAAATATTTACTATAAAGCGTCCACACACCTATATCAAAAACATTGATTTCTATTACAAAGTGGTGACTTATTTTTAGCCAAACAACATAGAATCCTGCAACAAACTTAAAATGCTTGGAAATTGATTAAGTTGTTTCTACTTTTTATTTTATTTACTGTTAAATAGTTATATATACACTAAATATTATATGAGAATAAATAATTATGTTTACAGATTGCCAAAGTTTCTCAAATTAAACTAATTTAGATTTAGTTAAAGAGAGCATCAATATCTGGTGTAAGATTTGAACTCATAATAAATTTGTTCATATCTTCTTAGTATTATGCTTTACTTCTAAACTTTTTCCTTTAAAAAAAATCAGATTTTCTTAAACTTATTCAGAAAACTTGAAGGTTGTATAAAGTTTATACAATAATCAAGAATGTAGATACTTCCATTACTACTCCATCACTTATGAACTGATTAAAATCGTGGATAAGTCCAATCATGTTCCTGATACAACAAGGTATCAAGCAAACATCCTAGACCTCTTTCTCACATCCTGTCCTGAAAAGTGCACCACTGAAGTGTTACCTTCCTTGGATACTTCATGCCACTCACTGATCAATGTTCATTTCAGAGGATGATCTTTTGGTACACCAAAGCTGACTGGGATAGCTTCAGATCATACATTAGGAAACTTCCTCGTTGATCCTTTCTAGCATGAGAAGTTTTATCCCACAGAAAAAATATAAACAAAAGTTGAATAGCCCACTTTGGTTCACACCAGAAGGTACAGCAGCCATAGTTCACTATAGACACTATCTCTTAAGTAAAAAGCCTTGAGTAGTATTAGGGATTGAACGATGTATATCATCACATGCAATCCATTTCTTTACCACTGAGCTACCATAAAATATTTGTAAACCATTTGGTTGAGGAAATTGAAACATTAATCTTCTAGTGTCTTACCTGAAGTTCTTACCATCAAACTATTCTAATAGCAAGATATGTAGCAATTTCAATAATAATTATTTCTTCCAACTGTTTTTCAGCATATTTTTTCCTTTCAAAATAACTTTGGGCAAAATTAGAAGATTTTAGATGTCTTGATGAAATTGTTGAGGAAAAAAAATTAATTGAATAGAAATGAAATGTATATCTTTTCTACATTCACTGCAATAGAATTTCAAGTAAATACATCTTGTCAATTACCTGTTCATATTGGTTTATTTTTTTATTTGATGCCGAAAATAAAAAGGGATTTGGAAATTAAAAATAATCTTTAATTTTTTTTACAAAAGCTGTTAAGGAAAGTTTGATACACATTTGTATGTGTGTTGTTGTTGTTAAAGCCACCACTATTAATGACAATGACAGTAGTAGTAGCAGAAACAACATCAACAATACTACCATTAAAAAATAAAAATAAAATAAAAAGTAAAAATAAATAACTAGACAAATAAAAACTGAAGAGATTTAAAAGATAACAAGGATATTGAGAAAAGTGCAAATTTGATGCTATTTTGCCATCATTTTTTGTGAGTTTTAGACAATTTTTAAAAATAAGATAACTTTTAAAATTTTATAGTTCATAAAAAATCTTGCAAAATATAATAAATTTTGCTATGAACAAAAGAATTCTGTTCATATCTAGTCAAAGAACAACAAATATCAGCTTTGTATTCATACTAACTATGCCATGTCATCAATTATTTGTGTCTGATTCACTGATACTCTGTGGATTTTAAAGTTTTACTTAGGAATCATCTTATGATTAGCTCCAAACCAGCAGAAATTTCCATAGTTTTGTAGAATTGTCTATAACTAAACAGATTCTATAGTACCGATTCTTGTGTTCAAAGCTAAATATTGGTGTTGATGTTCTTTTATTACTGTCATAAATGCATCAGGAATACAATTCTATATGTAAGCCAACAGATATTTATTTATGGTTTTGTCTTTGACAGATGAAGTTCATTAATTACATTTTTATTCATTTTTAAATATCTCTACTATGAATATAAAAAGTTAATTTAAGAAAAAATATTATATATGAGGCAGTTAGCAAACTTGAACAAAATCATTATTTAAGAATGTTTAATATAATGGGAGAAGTCCTATTATTGAAAAATTGGTGAATTTGGAGAGATACAGGATTTTATTAATATAAAAATAGTTACTTTTATAAACAAACATTTGAGCCCATTTTGTACTTAACTGCAGAATAGTATTTGTAGTTTAAAGTTTCATAAAATGTTTGGTTTTCTTCCCTTTTATTTCCTCTTTACATTTTACAACTTCTATTTTCTTTCATTTTATTTGCATGGCATGTCTATTTATACTGCATGTGAAGTACTGAAGAGATTTTCAAAATGAAGGACCTCACAGTCTATTCTTAAATCAATGTGTCCATTTTTGGATTAGTTTTGTAAACAGTTTTGCATTTAAAGTGAAATATGATGTCTACTCCAAGTGCAATTTTTGTTGCTTTTGAGGCTTGTATCTTGTAGAATATTTGATAATTTTGTATTAATCTTGTTGTTACAATTTTCTTCCCTTTTTCATAATTGTTGCATAATGCTGCTTAATTACATTTATTAAAAAAGAGAAATAACTTTATGTTTTCTGACAATAGATTTTAAAAGCATTACAAAAATAACATTTATATAAATTTATCTTTATTTTATTTGTAAATTAGGTTTCTGCATTTGATGTTATTGTATGGTAACTATCTTTTATGAATCCTAAGAAGTGATACAGACACAAATAGTCTAACCAAATAAAACTGTCAAAGCATGCAATTCACAATGCAACCTGAAAAGTTTATTAACTTAAGTAGTGTGAACACCATAAAAGCATTTGCAAATCCTATACAAATTTATAAAAATAATCCATGATGTAGTCTGCAGGAAAAATGCTATATAAAAAAATCTTTGTTAAGTATCAAAAAACCTTAAAAATTACCAAATGGGTAAGCAAGAAATGAATTTCTATCATCTTTCATAACATTGTCAAATGATCAAAGTGTTATAAATAATTGTGATACAACATTGTTGACAACATTGAAAAATGTCTGATATTTGTACTTGTTTTCAGATTTCACAGAAACAATAAAAGGAACTTGATCCACCATTTCTTTGATATAGCAATTCAAAATAAATATCAAAAGTAAATTTATTTTCATCTACTATAATTATAAAGAAGATGGATTTTTATTGACAAACAAAATCTTAATGTTTTTTGATTTAATATGGCATAATCTTTTCATATCATATCATATGTACACTCACATGCATGCACCCATACATATTGATGTGTGTGTGTTTGTGTGTGTGTGTGTGTTTGTGTGTGTGTGTTTGTGTGTGTGTGTTTGTGTGTATGTGTATGAGTGTATCTATGAGTGCTTTAATATAAAAATACATACTCATGTCTGTACATATAGATTCATTATTTATTTTATTCCCCCCCCTCTCTCTCTCTCTCTCTCTCTCTCTCTCTCTATATATATATATATATATATATATATATATATATATATATATATATTGTATATATATATATATGTATGTATTAAAGAAAAAACTAGAAAATTGTTGATATCCCCTGACGAGTGGACGGAGCAATTTCTGGAGGGTCTGTCTACAAAACTCTAGAGTCCTGATGCTAAAGGTAACATCAATCAGCTAAGTAAAAAATGGCTGTATATATATACATATGTGTACAGGTATGCATATGTATGTTAAAAAGCTGACATATAAATAAAAATACATACATACATACATACATATATATAAGATTATCCAGTTGCAACAAGTTCCTAAGAATGTAAACACTTTTTACTTTCAATCTCTTTCATTATCCAAAATGCATAAAAATGTTTTCCCTTTTTATTAATTAGAGTTAAACAAATAAAGGCTTTTCTGCAAGCCTGCCTCCTCAGATTTGTCTTGCAAAAGACCAAAAAAGAGAAAAAAACACAGAGAGAGAGAACAGAAAAAAAAACACACAACTCCCCAAAATTCTATTATAAAGAATAGTGTTTGATTTCAGTATATTAGGTTCCTGATCCAGTGGAATGTATAGAAGGTAAACATAAATCTGTTTGATGATGAAGCTTATCAATTTTGATTTACTGATTCTGACATCTGTCTGATTATTATGCATTTATTCCAATCAACCCTTTCAGCTGAGAGTTTGATTTGGGAGTCTTAAAAATAATCGTTTCAGATGTATTTCTATTTCCAATCTCTTTCTATAGTAGATGCCCAATTAATGTGTCAAGTAGAAGTGATGTTGCTGAACTTGGGTGCTACACACAATTGCAAAAATATCTCCTCTTAAAGAAATCCGCATAATCACAATGAAATGATATTTATCATTATTATCATTATTTTATGAACTGTGATTAGTCATGGGATTCAAAACTCAAACTTATATTTGATACCATCCATTTTCAATATTTCAGATGCAATTTATCGCAAAGAGAAATTCTCTAATAATGGCAAATTAATAAATTCTGATATTTAGAAATATTTTTTTTATCTGGAATCATATAGCTTTTTTTGTGATTATAAGAGAACAAATTCTCTTATATTTAATTTAGTCATACCTCACAAGTGTATTCTATTTAATTTTCTTTTTTTGTTCTGATTATCCATAAAGTTTACCAAAGCAAGTATCAAAATAAGCTATAATATTTTATATGATTCTGTTAAACAACTGCTGCAAAATATAAATAAATTGGCAAGAAATGTTACAAAGAATTCATTTATTAAATCAGTGATGTCCAACCAAATTTCTTTCATCTGAAAAAGATACATCTGAGCCATCTTTGTTGAGTTATGGAAAAATTTTATTTGTTAGATTCATCATAATGTTTTGAGTCTGTCATCTTTTCATCTTTTTTATTGGATGGAATAAATATTGTCATTGTAGGAAAACAAAATATTAAAGAGAGCAGTTATTTGTTGTAAGTTGCAGTGTTGAGAATTTATTAATTTCTTTAAAAACTAATCTTAAAAGAGAAAAATGAAACAAACCAAGACAAAGGCTCTGCATACAAAATATTACTTCTAACAGGCTTGATCAGAACTTACTTTGATTTCCAATCATAAAAATTTAATATGAATAGATCTAAATTCGGTGAGGTAAATGATAATACATTTATTTAAAATTAAAATAACTTTCAAGCATTGATTCAGTTAAACTCAAAAGATTTTTCTTGTGATAATGCATATTTTAAAAATGAAAAAACTGATTGTGGAGAGAAAAGAGTCTTTCTCTTGGCTTGAATTCCAATTTTCTGTGGATTTTTTATCCACAAATTTGGGACTAACCAAACAGAATGCTAATTTAATATTCAATTGCATTGCAATATTTGATGATAGTCATCAATGGAAATTTTTATCTAATAAATAAATGACAGAAAATATTAAAGAAAAGCTGCTTTTATTTGCTTTACACTTTAGAATATTTATTTCTTGAAATCAACTATGCAAATCATTAGTAATGATTTACTGATTTCACTTTTCTTTAAAAACAATTTGAATTTACTTTTTTATTTGTTTATATATCTTCTCACTTCAATTGTTTTTTTTTCATAAAGCTCTTTATCTTTTTTAATCAGATTTACCCCAAGCAAGGCAGTAAAGCCACTAAGACACAAGGGGTTACTGTATGTAAAAGAATTAGAAAACAGAAACATTATTAGGGAGCAAGAACAATAGAAGAGTAATCAGGAAGACAGTAGATTGCATTTAAACTTTTGAAGATCAAAATTGACTGGGCAGCATGGAGCTGGAGAGAGTTCCACAAGTGAGAAGTGTAAGAAAAGAAACTGTTAGCATAGAACTTATGATTACATCTGGCCACTTCAACTGCAAATTGATGAGACCTTGTTGGCAATCTGGTACTGTGCTTAAATTCATAAAGTCTAGGTACCATGGTGAAGAGCTCATCCAAACAATTACCCTAAAAGTATTTACAGAAAAGTCACAGAGAAGTGACTTTTACAGCAGTGGAAAATTGACTAAAGTTGAGATGCCAGATTAGAACCAATAATATTACTGATTCTTCTTTGGATTTTATCAAGAATCTCTAAATATTAACTGAAGAAGGTTCAAAGAGTCATTCTCCTGGGGGTTAGCATCAACTGTACTGATGGAAGGCAGAAAGGGATCTCTCAGATGATTAATAGAGAGCAGCTTTGTTTTAGAGGTGTTAAAATTAACAAGCCATTCCTCACCCCAGTTAATAGCAGACTGCAGGTCGTTTTTGAGAGCAACCATCAATTGGTATTGAGATTAAAACATAACCTGTACATTTTGCTGAATAGAAATACACAATGCATTATGTTGGTATAAAACTTTTCCGCAATAAATTTGAAAACGTTTTATCTTTTTAATATATATCATTATATTATTACTATGTAATGTCTACTCTAATGATTTCTCAGTATTTATGTGCATAATCTTTGTGATAATGTTTACAGATCCCACCAAAAATATTTTAAAAAGATATTTAAAAGAATATTGACAAACTGTCTCTCTTTAAAACAAGTATACTTGTTTAATATTAACCTATAACTGTTCTTGATTTAGTGCACTGAAAATAATTTTCAAATACAATTTTAAGATCTTCCAATGCTATATTAAAAATAGATTAATTTATTTTAAAAATTCTCAAAATCTCTATAAAACATTTGTATCAATGAGCAATTAGATAGACAAATGCAAATTATCATTTTATGAAATAAGAATACATTTACTTGTATTCTTTGCACTTTTACATAATACTTTAAAGTAAGAACTAAGATGCTTTTCATATATATTTTACATTTGCAAAATTAATTTTTCTGAACTTTTAACCATATTAATATCAGAAGTGATAAAAAGTCCTCTCCACTACCAAAGAATAAATAAGTAAACTAAAATCTTTGGTATAAAAAATTATAATAAATAGTTTATTTTTAAATTTGTCATGTTGCATGAGAAAATGGATTCAAAGTATTTAAAACCAGTGTAATTGTAGCTGAAACATTTGTAAAAGTCAAGTATTTATATTACTATTTGTCTTAATAGACACAAGAACTTAAGGAGGCTGACTTGAATCACTAATGTTAAAGATATCAGCAGTAAAGGACCAAGGAATAAATGCTATAGATTTTGATTTTAGAAAAGCATTGGATATTATCCCTCATAAAAAGATGTTTACTTAAGACCCAAATGGACAAATGCATTGGTCAAGGGATTACAGTCCAAATTGATGTCTGCCTGGGCAGCTCACCATGACACAGCAAGAGTAGTGGTCAGTGCTTATTAGTCAGTCCAGTTCTCTGCTCTAAACAGAGGCCAGGGGCCAAAGACACAAACAAATTTATTTGTAATCTTCATAAACAATACTGAGGAAAGAGTTGTCAAAATTTAACCAGCGACACTCAAATATTGTCTCTTAAAGTGACGGCAAGATGTCTCCTGGGCAGTCATTTCAAAAATAGGCTTGGGTAGTCAACAGAACATGGCAGATGTTATTTAATGCGGATCAGTATAAGTGCTCCTTTCCCCAACACTTTAACTATGCAAATCTGAAATATTTTACCAAAGGATGACTAGCCACTATAAGTGTGGAAGGAGAAATGGATTAATGGAAGATGCTTCTCATATCATTAGGCTCAAATGTGCACTGTGGCAATACAATCAACAATTGGAAACTGTTCTGAGAAATAAATCATTTGAAGCTTCAAATAGTTGATAATATTTTTATTCTTTCATCACAATCTTAGATTTATTAAAAAAATATGTTGTATTATTTCCTCAAAACATAGAATTATTGAGAAAGTACAAATGTGTTTTACTTCTATTATCTGGTATGTAATCTTTTTTAAAAACAATCTTTCTTAATATAGAGGAAGAAAAAGTAAACATGGAAACAAGTTTTAACAGTTACCTTAATAAATGGCATACAAATTCAGTATAGTGTTCTGCTTTTAAATATAAAGACAGACATGTAATTTTCATTACAAGAATCATTGTGAAATTATGTTAAAGGTTTTTAGATGGTTTGATGAGAAAAAATAATATGATAGTTTAAATAATTTTACTTTTAATAGAACATTATGTTTTTAGGTATTTTAATAGGACACTATGTTATTAGGTATTTTCTGACAGTGCTGTAAAGTTCCTGGCCTAACCTACTTCCCAAATGACCAAACATCAGAAGTTTTTGGAACATCTTCTTGGTTGAATTGGAAACTTTCCAGTGACCCTCTGCATTATTAATTTTTAAATGAAAAAATTTTCCAGATCAAATATATTTTTCTTTTAATGAAGTGCATTTCATGTAAAAGTTTATATTTTGTACATTTTCTAATTTACTATATTCTCTGGACTTTATGATTCAAAAGAATGATATTCATTTCTTCAGGCATGCATGCCTGTAGCCAGATTTCTGTTCATGTCACAATACCACTGCCCATCATCAGTAATGTCCCCTGGGGAAATGAATTCCACTCTGTAGGGTTCAGGGATTAAAGTTCTGCTTTCATACAAGTGATGGTTATTTGTGTGTGATGCAGACATTGGGGTGACATCTTCCACATGCCACACACACCCAACTCCTTGCATCATAGTGTGGAGTGCTATGTTGCAAATTTCACCTGCATTTTGTGTTTGAGGAAGGAATGCAGAGCAGCCCCATGTACATCTTAGCTTCCTGTCTCGCACATCTCGCCTATGGAACTATTACTGTTTCCCTGACAAATACAATCTCCAACGGTTTAAGTGTAGCGTCAATCGTCATCTCCAGTTGCCTTGATCTATCCACTTCCCTTCTCCACATCCTTTCATCTTTCATTCCTATCTGCTCTCGCTCCAAATCTTCTGTAACCCCCTTGCCTTGATCGACCCACTGTCTTTCTCTTTCTCCACATCCTCTCCTTTACCACTCCCATCTGCTCTTCCTCCAACCCTTCTTTAACCCCGTGCGTGATAGTGGCCTCCAGCCTTGCTTGGGGTGATATGCTTAAAAAAAAAAAATAATGTTTTGTTGCAGCAGGATAATGCTTGCCCACATAATGTCCACACTACTCAAAACTTTTTCTGCAATGCAAGATATTTGTACAATTTCCTTTCAATAATTAATTTAAACAAGCTCTCCTTGTCATGTACAATAACCAGGTCTGACCACCATTGTACATGTATGGGATGTAATGGAACGACATCTGACTTGTTCAGTCAGCTCATCTATAGCTTTTGGTGCATCATACCAACAGATCTAAGAAGCATAGAATAATATATCACATGATGATATTTGGCAGTATTTGTGTGAGAGTACAGGCTTGTGTTAACATGCAGGAAGGGTATAAAGTATGTTAATATGGTATCAGAGTACTGTTGCTAAACCTCTTATTTTGGAACAGGTGCATATATTGATCTGTATATGTGATTATTTACTGTAATACATCTACATTACGTGTATGCTTAATCTTTCTTACATGTAAATATGAAAGTGTGTTACTTATCTGTCTATCTGTCTCTCTCTTCAGTTGTGGTGAGTATTTCATTGGTCACAGAAATTAAAAATTACCAACCACTGACAAGGCATATATATATATATATATAGATCCAGTGACAGACCCAAAGAGTGTGAGTTCAATACCCGGTTCAGGCAGTGGAGAACTTTCAGAGGGAAAATTACCAGGAGATAACTGATAACTGACACCCATTAAACATGGCTCGTGGAACTAGAACAGTGATCGAAATAAAGGGTTCGGTTCGAAATTCCAACCACCTGAAGAAGGCCGGACCGTACAACGGCCGAAACGTTGTGACAAATATGGCGACAAAGATGAGGACAATAGTTCGACTAATGTAAATACTATATATATATATATATATATATATATATATATATATATATATATATATATATATATATATACATATATATATATATATGTGTGTGTGTGTGTGTGTGTAGTGTTGTTACACAGAAATTAAAAACTGACAACCACTGACAAGACATTCCTTGTCAGTGGCTGGCAATTTTTAATTTCTGTGACCACAATACAACAATAATATATCTATATCACTTTATACCAAAGTTACAGAAAGTCACTTTTATTTAACTTTTGATATTTACTTCACAACCAATTTAAAGAAATCCATAATTTCTAGCCAATATTTATCCATTAAAATAATAATTTGCTGTAAAATCAGAAGATAATGAAGAAAAAATATACATAGGAGTAACTGAAGGACCTTGGAAACAAGAAACTACATACACAGAACATCCTTTACAAATAGTAAATATACAAACAGCTCAATGCTTTCTAAATATATCTGGGAGACTAAAAATAAAAACTAAATCACACCAAAAATATCATGGAAAATAAGGAAAATAGCATTGCCCTACAACAATAAATCCCAAAATTGTAAACTATGTCTGGAGTAGAAAATAGCTATAATTACCTTCCCAGACCAACATAAAATACTAAATAAAAAATCAGAACTCATCTCAAAATGCAGACACAAAAACAAATTTTTATTACATTACTTAAAAATCCAAAATTAAAAAAGAAAAGAATAAATAAAAAATAAAATAAAATAAATAAATGAAAATTAAAATAAAAAATAAGTAAAATAAATTAATCCTAACCAATAAATAAGTAAATAAATAAAGTAAATAATAATCTGACTAACAAACTACAAATGCACACATAAATTCAAGCAAACATAATAATAACAACTAACAATAAAATAATAGATAATAAATAATAAAAACATTAACAAACAACAATATAAAATTACTACAAAACTGCAACTGGATCTACAATAATTTTCACTCAATAGCCTCTAAAATAATCACTATTAACTCTCATCCAAATAACTGTTAGCATAATATAATAGGCCTACCCATAATGCATCACTGACTAGTATATACAAATAGTCAAGTAAAAATACAATGCACATGGCCTGATAATTGCATTTAAGCAGGAAACAGACTGCTGCCACTGGGTGTTGATTTCAATGTCCACTTTTATATTTATATATATATATATATATATATATATATATATATATATATATATAGAGAGAGAGAGAGAGAGAGACAGACAGACAGACAGAGACAGAGAAAAAAGTGAGTGAGAGAGAGGGGAAATTAGTGATAGAGATTAACATATATTATTGAATGAAATGTGTACAAAAATAATGTTAAATGTTGGCTTCATATTTTCATATATTTAATGTATGTAACAAGGTGTAGAATTGCAAAATTTTCAGTGCTTATTCTTTTCTCAAAGACCAAATATGTGTTTACTTTTTTCATAAATTTCTCATTCATTTTAAATATATATTTTTGTCAATTGTTCTTTTTACTTAATGAACAAAACTGACATTAAAAACAAACAACATTTTTTACAGATAGATTTAGTTTATTCATAATATATACAATTCACAAGTTCATTTGATTTTATACACATAAACACACATGCACACATACATACATATATATGTATTCTAAATTGTTGATGGTTTTATGTCTTGAGACTATTGAACTATGTGTAGGAAAATGTTGATTGTTCATTTGACTTTGAAATTATAACCTAATTAAGAATTAGTTAAGCTAATACAATATACACTGAATTTTAAACATTTATCTCTTTATTTGAGAAATTTATCTCTTTATTTGAGATATTTATCTCTTTATTTGAGATATTTATCTCTTTATTTGAGATATCTATCTCTTTATTTGAGATATCTATGTAGAATAACAATTATTGACATGGAAAATGGAATCAGCAAGACAAGTTCATTCAAATTCCATCCAAGTCAGTTACATTCACTTTTGCACTAATGCTCTTAGGAAAGGCAGGAATACATTTCTCTTTCTTTTTTTTTAATCATTTCACTTCAAGCAAAACAATAATGCTACTAAGATACAAGGGGTTACTGAGAATGAAAGAAAATGAAGAAAATGTTAGTGAGGAGAAACGACAATATATGAACA
Source organism: Acanthosepion esculentum (assembly GCA_964036315.1). Taxonomy (NCBI): domain Eukaryota; kingdom Metazoa; phylum Mollusca; class Cephalopoda; order Sepiida; family Sepiidae; genus Acanthosepion; species Acanthosepion esculentum. The sequence goes on from OZ038496.1 coordinate 46,381,926, forward strand.
GGTTTCAGAAAGACAGAAGATGGTGATTGATGTTGCATTTAAAGTTTTGATGATCATATTTGACAGTAATGCAAGAAGCCAGGAGAGAGTTCCACAGACGAGAAATGTGAGAAAAGAAACTATTAAAATAGAACTTGCAGTTACATCTAGCTAATTTAACAGTAAAATGATGAGACCTAATTGCCAATTTAGCACTATGCTTAAATTCATGATGTCAAGGCACCAAAGTGGAAAGCTCATTAGAAAATTGCCATGAAAATATTTATAGAAAAGTCATATGTTACATTGGTGGGGAAAGTGACTGAAGCCAAAATGCCAGGTCAGGACTGATAACTTATAGATTCTTTGGATTTTGTCAAAAATCTCAAGGTATCTAACAGAGCACAAGACCAGATGTGACAACAATATTCAATGCACACACAAATGGTAGATTTATAAAAATGCAAGCTGGATTTTTCTCCCCTTAGCAATGGTTTAAATATCAGGATAGACCAAGATCACTAGCTTTGGCTGGCAGCCAGTCTAGGAAAATGACTACTCTGAATTGAAAACTGCAGTGAAGACAACAAGAAACAATTACATTATCTTTCCCAAAAAGTCATGGCAATTCAGACACAATAAAGGAAAGTAATCTATGGAGAGCAATGATTGCTTATGTCTTGAACGGATGTGGCATTTAAAATTTTAAAAAAACATTTCTATGAGGAAAACTTTCTTGGTGGTTTATTTAATGTATCAGTGGTATACTTTTAAAATTAATAATGAAGAAAAAAGAGAAAAAAATAATCTTTGAATGAAGCTCAAACTTGAATCTTAGAATTTGTATGTTAAACGTCATCTGATTTTGTATTTTTTGCTTAGATTAGTAAGTAAACATTTCAGCAGGCAGTCATCTGGTGAGCCAAATTGTTCATTTCATTTATTAAGCAAAATCATTTTTAAAAATTTTAATATTAACTTTATTGACAAATATGTTTACTGTTTTCTTCTGTTATCTTGTCATCTTTGAAACATCTTCTTAATTTTGCCCTCCCAGGACCTTTAACTTTTTGACGAATGGTGCCTTTTGCAATACTCTTGCAAAATTTTATTTCATTAAGGGAATTCTTTAAATACAAGAATAAATGGTTAATTGGTAGCTACAATATCTAATAAATTAAACCTTCCCATCTAAGCTACAACCTGGTGACCAAAGAAACACCATCTTCATTGAATATTCATTGAATATTATGCCTTTTTGATAGAGAAGTTTCTTTCAATCCCACCATGTACACATTATCATTATATTTAGGTGAAGACTGATCTTTAGTAATGGTTCATTTCAGCTACTGCACAGTCTCTTACATTTCATATTGTTGTAAAATATCCACTTTTCATCACCTGTCACAATTGGTTTCAAAAACAGAATATTTTCATTATATTTAAATATCAAATCACACATGAAATTAAGATCAAGTGGGTGTTTTTGCTTAATTTATGGGGGAAGCCTCGCAACAAAGTAAATAACATAATAAAACTGGTTCAAATGATTTTCAACACATGATTTTGATATTCTCAGTATTCAGTAGAAATCTACAATACAAAACTACAAACCACTTTTCACACAGTCAATCATTCACAGTATTTTCTCCATAAAATACACATGACTTTTTGTGCTTGAGTTGCATCTTTATCTTTAGAAAATAGAAACGCATATGCCAAAAATGTTGCTTATTTTCTTCTATCTTCAAGAATCAATAAAAAATATAACAATTTTGAAAATTTAAAATTTTATTGCCAGAATACAACCAAACACAATCATTTTGAATGACAAATTAAAGCTAAACACTCCTAATGTCATCGAACAACAAAAAATAGATAAGATTTTTTCCAACCCAGTACCTATAAATTCCCTACAATTTTTGCCCATCAACATGAACTGAAAGATATTGTGAAGGTTGGTGTAGAATGTTGGTTTTTATAAAGGAATCAATGATAATGAGCATTGTTTTGGAAGGTTTATTTTTTTGTATACAAATATAAACTTGTATCCTTCTTGTGAGACAGAGTTTGTTGAAACAGAAAGAAGGAGAGGAAAAGGGAGTAAACCCGCCTTCTTTGTAACAGGCAGTCATCCTGATTCATTCTTTGGTTAGAAGAGTGTATCAGTCTGTCCCACTTTCTTGGTGAAAGGGCAGAGAGAACTGATGTCAAATCCCTCTTTATCTGGGTTTATACTGAGGTTAGTAAGTGGCTGGAGAGTGTGGTGAGTGAGTGTAGGATTGTCCTTTACTTTTGTACTGGGTCTTTTGTCTTTTGTTTTGTTTATCCAAGTATCTAGTTTCAGAAACAAAGTTAGCTGATTCTCCTGTCCTTAAGAATGCTGATGTTAATAATAATGAGGTGTTAAGAAGATGATAAGTAGGTGATACTTTTCAGGTGATTTAAAAAATATTTTTTATTTTATTTTATTTATTAAAGTTAGCATACTATGAGAATATGAAATAACCAACCTGTAACAGGTTTATAATTGTCATGTGTTAATTTTTATTCCTTTACATAATAACTTTATGAGCATGTTTGCTGCACTAATTAGTGCTCTAATATCTTATTAGGATGTATTTTTTATTCAGTTGTATATTTTTATAAATGCATAACATATAGCATTTTTTGATGACCTGAAATGTTTTCAAGTGCAGATGATTGGGTTCTCCTCTAATTTGTGTTTTAAATAATCATAAAGCAACAAATGACTGTCACTCACTTCTGAGCATTAAGGTCAACAGTTTGGGGCATTATAGTCATTTATTATTTCCTTTCTTTCCACTTCCAAAATTAAATTAATGTCTCAAAATTGTAAGACTTTCAAAAATCTGCCATTATAACACATTCAACAAAAGGTACAGCTTAATAGTATTGATAATGATATTATATGTATATATTTATTACTTTAAACATTTTGTTTTTTAGTGGATACTTATATTTGACTAGACACACCATTTATCTTAAACAGTATTTTTATTTCATCATCTGGCCTGAACATTCAAGAAGTATTATTAATGAAAAATGTGCTCTCCAGCAGGATTCGAAATTGCATCCCCCATTGCAGGAGAACCTACATCCCCTTTGCATTTGATCTGATATGTTTTTGGCCACTCAGCTACAAAGAGCTTCATAGTCAAACAACATTCTATCTGCCGTTAAAGCACATTACTGATTCAAATTTCTTCAAAAATCATTTCATATCTGAAATATAAACAAAACAATTTCTAAAGAATTAATGTATTTTTGTTCATTAATCTGATAAATTTTTATTACTTTAAACATTAATTTCTTTTTAGAAATCTGAATAAATAAAGTGTGCTTTAAAAGCAGATAGAACCTTGCTTGCTTATGAAGTTCTTTGTAGCTGAATGGTTAAAATCACGTCAGATCAATAAATGGTTCCTACTGCAAAGGGGGACAGAAATTCAAATCCTGTTGGAAGAAATTTTTCTTCATTAAGATTTCTTAAATGTTCAATCTGGTAGAAGAAAAAATACTCTTAAAAATAAATGAAGTATCAACTAAAATATCAACTGAAATTTTAACAAAATGTTTAAAGTAATAAAAATATTGGATCAATAAATAAAAATCCACTAATTATTTAGAAATATACATACATATATATATATATATATATATATATATATATATATATATATGCTAATGATTTTTAAAACCAAAAATAATTTTGATAGCTCAAAAGATATATAAATGTATTAATACTGCATATAATTTTAAAATTAGCCCATAAATCAAGATTACCTAGTTCCCTATATTAAAGAATAGAACTTGTAATAGCCTAATCAATGCTCTTTATTTAAACAAAAAATAGATAGTACAATGTAGTCTTATCTTATTACAATTAAGAAAGATTTTTGATTGAAAAAGATAATTTATTTTCATTTAAATTCCAATAATCTTTGTTATAATTTAGGTAGCAGGTGAGTAAAATACTATCAAATGGAATAAAATTTGTTAATACAAATTATTCATAATAGAAAGTATAATAACCCAAGCAATGTCAGGTAATGTAGTAAATGTAACAATGCTTATAGAAGTACAGTTTTGAAACACCTATTCATTAGTGCATCAAATAAATGAAAAATTGTAAAAGAACTGTAGAAAGCAATCATTGCTTCTGGAAATGTTCAATAAATAGAAATAAATATGATTAAATGTTTAAATTGATAACTTGCCAAAACAAATAAAATGTAATATACATGAAACAATTAAATAAATGGTGGAAATATTCTTAGAATAAATTTAAATTTCCATAAAAAGTTTCAAAAATAGATTTCATTTTTAACATTTAGACAAATTTAAAAACTTATGTTTATAACTTAGGTATATAATTTGTATAAATCAAAATTATTATATCCATAAATATGTACATTTTCAAAAATGTTATTAAACATTCAATATCAGAATTCAATTAATTTATAATTCTGCAAATACCATTCCAAAGATCACAGAAGATAAAAGAAGTAACCAAAACTTATTGATGAAATTATTTTCATGTTTCACTCATCATAGATAAGAGAAAGTTTTATATGAGAAGAAAAATAATTGAATTGATTCTTATCATTTTAAATGGGAATAATAACAGGTCATGAGAAAATGAATGACATTGTACTAGACCATGGTATATAATCTATCTTGTTTGTTTGATTTTTGGCTTTTATTTTAAAAGATATTTTTCTATTTGAGCAAATATTTTCATAGTAGTAATTTTACTACAAGGTTTCTTTTTGTTTTACTTCGTGTCATTCTTATGTTTTGTCCAGAACAGTTTCTAGCTTAGAAGAAGCATTTAGATCAGACTGAGATACAAACTTTTCAATATCCACTCCTGATTAGATGTCTAAGACCTTTAGCACACTATAGACCAAGCATTGAAAGAAATACATAAATAAACATGTATATATGTGTTTGTATATATATATATATATATATATATATATATATATATGCATGTATGTATTTATATGCGTGTGCATGTTTGTAAATATATACACACATGCAAATATAAAAACATTCACACATTCATGTGTGTATGTATTTATGTGAGAGTGTGTATACATACATACTCATATCAATGAATGTATGTCTTTATGTTAGTATATAAATTGATTTAGTGTGCATGCATAAGTATTCCAGTATACCAAAAAGAAGAGCTATGTTTTTCTAAACAACTGTACATATCGCTAAAATCATGTATAAAATATGCTTGGATGATTTATTTGAATATATATGGTAAATTGAAAATAAACCTTTTTAAATAAGTTATTAATATATTTATTATTTTTAGAAAAATGGATTTGTGTATAATTTGATGTTAGATTTTTAAAAAAAATCAAATATCTTTAATCTTAGATAAATAAAGCTTTGAATTACAAAACTGTAATATTGTGATTTTAAATTGTACATAAAGATAGAAAATATATTTTAAAATACTACCCAGATGTGTAAAGAAACTTTATGATCAATTCTTACTAATTTGTGATTGAAAATGTTTTTCAAGTTGTAGTTTGAAATGACAAAAAACATATTCAACAATTTACTAAATGTTTCACTTATTTTATATTGTTAAAAAATAACTTTTTATCCTTTTGATTTCTCTAAACAGAAAAGGTTACGAGTAAAGATATATTTTTCACTATTTTACAATAGGTTTTTAATTGAAAAATAAACTTAAAATGCTAAAATATTATTTTAAATAGTGAATTTTGATGTTACTAATTTTCACATGTTTTGAAATTATATTTCTACATAATAAAGTTAAATAAATTTTAAAAATTTAATCTCTTATAACAAACATTTAAAAGACTTACAGCTAAAATTAAGTCTTTATGTGGGTGATATTTACAAATAATGAATCACTATTTAATTCCCATGCTAAGGTACATATTTCTTTTTACTTTGGTATTTTATTATTTTTTAAACTTAAGAAGATACCCTTAAAGAAAGAATAACAGAATATCACTAATATAAACAATGTCAAAATCTACATATTAATTGCTGTAATATAAACCTTGTAACACATCAAATAAACCACAATGAAAACTTTCTGAAATGAAAAATTACAATGTTATTTCTTTTTCACATCAAATTTAGTATCAAAGACAAATGGTATAGAGCTTTTATTTTCTCCAGAAACATTTAATACTTAAATGTTATTTTAGATTCTATTTTCTTAAACTTGACATCATAAAACTATAAAAACATTTTTAATGCTGCTTTTTAAAGTTGTATTTTATCTCTGTTACCTTTTAAAGTTTGTCCATTAAAGAGATTGATTTTAAAGGCAGCTAATAAATAAGCAAAAAAATGCTACAGACAGACAACCAAAGTATCCGTTTTGTGATTTTAAGAGAGACCATCTTTTAAATATACCTGTACAAAACTAAAGTTTCTTGTTTTATTGACCTTATAAATAATTAATCAGGATATTAAACCCTTTGATGTTTGCTGGGGGTTTAGACTTATATTATTGTATTTGGTTTTTTTTTACAAATCCTTGACACTACTTCAAGTGCAAAACTGTAACATGAATTGCCTCCAAGTTATCACACAATTAATCTTTTATAAGCTTTTGTGGACGTATTCCAAAAGTCTGCAAAATTTCATTTTTTGGGGTGGGCACCCATAAATTATCCAAATCAAGGAGAAAAAAAAACGTGATTTAATTACACAGATTTTCAAAGATTTAGCAAAAGTTATAACCAAATTGTTTTTTTATTCTTTTCAGTATTGTACCTCATTAAAACGAAATAAACAATTTGATTTTTTCCAGTGTTTCCTGTAAGAGAGAATGTAATAAAAATCTACATTTAACGTTTTTAATTATGTTGTCGGCATTTTGAACAGTTGTGTAAAATTAGATAAAAATTTGAAATATAAAGATATATGCTTGATACATTATAAAAGTTATCAAATTCTCAAAAAGCATCTTTCATGACATTATTAGGGCTCCTTCAGACTATTAATTCAACAATACTGATCATTTTTCTCAACTTAAATGGGATTGCATTTTTATTCTCAATGAAAAGAAATACTTATTGGAATGCATAATGCCAAAAATAATTGATCTAAATTCATAAAATTGAAGATGGACACAGACACACATGAACACATACACATGCATGCATACACACACACACACACACACACACACACACATGCACACATGCACACGTGCACGTGCTTATTGAAAATTACTAGATCCATGCTGATCATCAGCAAAATCAACAGACATATTAATTTAACTATCAAAACCTAAAACTTATAAAATTATAATAAAGCTTGCATAATTTTGACTAATTATAAAGTTCATCAATAGTATTTAGCAGTATATTAGTAACAAACAATGGTAAACAAAAGCTATTTTGTTGTATGAGCCAAAGCCAAAGGAAAATCTTCAAATAAAATTATTAATTTCTTTTCTATTATATTGGAGCAGATATTATTTTCTTCAGATTAATTCATTAATTCTAGCAATCATATTTTTAGATAATGATGACAAGATATTTTTCAAAAATTAATACATTTTCTTTTATCTCACTGCTTATGTATATTTTTCCAGTTCTTCCTCACAATAGATTTGGTTATATTTTTAAAAATAATCAACTCTTTTGTATCCATTTTCATCAGCTATTTTATTTCATCATAATATTTCACACCAATTCCAAAAGAAGAAGAAATGTCTTTATCAATTCTACAGGTTTTGGATTTAATCTTGCTAAATTTTAGCCAAGGACTTCACTAAAATTAATGTAGGCTGTCTAAATTGTCTACTTCAAAAGTAGAAAAATGTTGCCTGCTAATATTTATTGGCTTAAATACCATTTAATATAAAAATTTTCACAATTTTTATCACTGTCTCATTGTGTTTTCTATTATAGAAAAACACTGACTTCTGACAGCTGAAGAGGTTCTAGCATTAATCTGTAGTGCTTTTGAAGAAAAACCTTAATAAATTACGATTCATAGTGGATACATTATTAGAACATATTCTATTAATTAATTAATTGCAGTCAAAATAAAAACCTCTTTTTATAGAAAACTAGCCAAATTACTCATGCAACACATTCTTTTTGTAAGAAAATGATGATTGATTTTAAATCATTGTTATAATTTGGAAAGAAAAATGATGCATTTCATTATTACTCAATGATCTTGTTGATGTGACCTCCATCTTCTGGCTTTTTCCTTCTATATTTTGGATAGGAGTCATTCCCTTGTCCAAATATAAATTTAATTTAAATCAAAGAGAAAAAATTTCAGTTGGGGGTTTGTGCAAAAACAGCTTGATCTGACCCCTTTGGTATGTATTTGATTCAATAATTGATTGAATGAATTGATGAGCAGATTTCAACATTGTTATGACAGTTGGATTGTTGCAACAAATATGTATTGTAAGGCACTACCCACTGATTGGTGATTTATTGCTCAACTTCACTTCCATATTGTGTCATTTCGACCACCATCTTTTGGCTTTCACTTTCTATATTTTAGATAGGTGTAATTCCCTTGTTCAAACTTAAATTTAATTTAAATCAAAAGGAAAAATTCTTTCAGTGGTGGACCCCCTTTGATCAAAATGATCTTGCTGATGTGACCTCCATCTTTTGGCTTTCTCCTTCTATATTTTGAATAGGAGTCATTCACTTGTTCAAATTTAAATTTAATTTAAATCAAAGGTGGGTAGGGTGCCCCACACAGATTACCTCTGATCAAAATGTAATATACTTACCCTAGGAGTCATTCCCTTGTTCAAATTTAAATTTAATTTATATCAAAGGGAAAAAAATTTTTCAGTGATAGGTTTGTGCCCCACACCCCTGGAACCCCTCTGATCAAGATGAATTATACTAATCCAAGTACCCTTGGTAATGTAGGTTCAAAATATATATGGTCATGGGGTTTTAACTCCAAAACCCTAGGTGGATTTCTATGAATTTCAACATTGATATGACAGTTGAATTGTGTAACTCAAAATCCCTAGGAGGAGTTCAATAACAAACAAACAGACAGACAGAGGCTACAACTTTATATATATACATTATTGATAAGAATCACTCTCCCTACTGAGTGAAGACCAACCTAAAAAATAAAATTTAACTAATTTATAATTTACAGAGAAAAATAAAATTTACACTGCATTTAAAACATGAAATTATTAATCTGCAAAGTTTCAGCTTTTAAACATGTATAGTTATTAAGCGATTAGAAAATTTATAGCCTTTAAGTAAGACATTTTAAAATAAAGCTAAGCATTTTTCAGTTTTATATTTGCACACATTTTTTGTCAACTGCAATGTCCCTACACCTGGTATAAATAAAGGACAAGTAATCAGTCCAAATGGAGTTTGGGACAGTAGTTATAGGAATCATTAAAATATCTTCCTGTATCTAGTCTATTTCTTGTCATATGAAAATTTCATATGGCAAGAAATAGACTGGATAAAAAAAAGAAATAATTTTTGTAAATCACTTCAAATATTTCTGGAATATAAAAATGTTTGTATTTATGCTTTATCAGCTTTCTTTTTCCCTTCCTTTTTCATTATGGATGAGTTGAATATCTTTACAAAGCTAAATTTTCACCCCACTCAAACTTCCAGAAATCCAAATTACTTTCAAACAAAAGTAATTTCTCTGGATACTGATGATCATTTGGATTAACATTTTATTTATTAGGTTGGTGCAAAAATAATGTCGTTTTTTGACGTTCAACTTCATGTGAGAAAACGACATTATTTTTGCACCAACCTAATATTACATATGCTTTACATCAATATCATAAAACCAAATGTAGTTTTTAAAATTTATGCACTTAATTAAAGCTCCAAATCTACATTGTATAATTTCACAACCAGTAAATAATTTCTTAAATAAAATGAAACTTTTATTCATATTAAAACCTTTTTGTACCTATCTATAAAATGAAATTTAATAATTAAGATTAGACAAACTGTATTTATTTATCAAGAAAGTTCAACTTTTGGAATATATAAAAGATTGATAAAAATTTCATATTTTATTTTATGTAACATATTAAATAGACTGGAATTTTATATATTTAGTTAGTATTTAAATTGTCAGGAGCCTTCTAAATAAGAGATTTTTAATTTTTCGGAAGTATCATTGTTGGCAAGTTTTTTGAGAGGAAAATTGTTCCTACAGCTTCATTTCATAATATTATTAATGAATTGAACATGGCCATTAAGGGTTGTACTCACAGCTTAATTAAGGTTTTATGAAAATCAAAACAAACAATAAGATTGTGTCCATCTTGAATTGAAAAGAAGAGACAGAAGAGAAAGTGAGTTAAAGATGCAAGCGCCAGGGATTTTCATGTCTTTCTATCTGCTTAGTTAGGGCTATTATTGACTAAACAACAGCAACCTAATAGCATTTTTAACTTTTAGAAGAACCATGCACAAAAATGGAACAAAAAATGATATTCATAATAAGATGATAGAGTAAGAAAAAGTAAAAATGTCTAAGTTTCAAATGAAGAAATGCATATTAATGATAAGAAGAGGAAAAAGAAAGATAAAACTAAGAATTCAAAATGTGAAGAAGCTGAAAAAGAATAATGGTGTAATGGTTAGAATAAGAAAACAAAAAGAATATGGAAATAAAGAAATGCAAAAAATGAAAGAAGAGAAAGAGAAAAATATGATGAAGAAGAGTAATAAATTAAAAATAAACAATACAACAGAATAAGAAGATAAGCAGGAAGAATAAATAAAAGAAAAATTTAAGAATTAAAATGTGAAAAAAATAAATAAAGCAAAACATGAAAATTTAAGAAAAGAGGCAAAACAATAAATGTTAAATAAAGTGATGGTCCTGTTCAATCTCTGACAAAAAGAAAAATGTGCCTACAAAGAAAAATAATTTGATATTAGCAAAGAAAAAGGCAAATAAAAGAAGACATATGAAGCATCCATTCTGTGGCTTCAACAGCTGTTATTCTTGGCATTTCAGAATCCAATACAAGAATGTTGAACATTTGAATGGCAAAACAGATATAGAGGCTCAGAGGTAGCAGAAGAAAGACTGAGACAAAAATAATGAACACACTGAAATATTTATAACATTCCATGAGTTTTAAAATAAAAAGGATTTCATTTTCATTTTATTATTGTTCTTTGCATTCTTGTTCACTTTTTTCTTCACTGTCTTCTCTTCTACTTTCTCTTTTTTCCTTTTTTTCTGTTTCGTCTCTATTTTTCTTTCTTGTTCATTCTCCATTATCTTCTTTAAGTTATTGTCCTTAAATAGAAATTCTCATACATGACTAAGAGGACATATTTGGGTGAAACTGTAAGAATTTTTGTTTCATAGTTGTCTCAATATAAGCATATTCTGATGGGCCAGGTTCAAATAGCACTAGAGGCAAAAATATAATGGTCTTATAAAAAATGAAATGACATGTATTTGTTATTGGGTATGTATGTATGCATTTGTATGTGTGTATGTGGTGTATACTGTAGTGTAAGGGTTAGCAAGCTGAAATGTAGTCAGATTCACAATGGTGTGGCTTTATGACAGCTTAGTAAATAACTATATAGATGCAATGTGGATATGAGTGTGTGCCTATTCATGTATACATTTGGTGTATATGTTTGTGTTTGTGTGTGTCTAAACCACTTCTCTCATTAGTTATAAACTAACAGTTGTATAACTAAAACAAATTTGGATAGTTTATATAAAAATTCAAAAGACTACCATGAAAAATAATTTGTCTGGGAGCATTCACAATTTCTGATCAATTCTGTTCCTTGCTAGTATCGGGTTATCTCCTCTTCGTTTCGTAACCCTTTCAACAGGGGTCTCTCTCTCCTGGGAGTATAAATACGGGCTGACCTTTCGCCTCTTTTTCTTTCCACAGCTCTTTTTCCTGCTTATGCCCACGTGTGAGCAACTACCTCGATTTCAGCCGCAGGCCGAAACCTCGCACCACGTGCGAGGTACTGAAAAACTTTCTCTAACATATCCAATATGTGAACTCTAATACACAACCAGCGTTTCCCATATTCTGGGAACATGCTAAAATGAAATTCACAACCGTACAGACATTTCAACTCAAACACACACACAAACAACTTTCCATACAGACACTAACGTTTTATTCATGTTTAAATGATGTATTTATAATTCTTGTATCAGTCTGCTTGTCATTAATATATAATTGTTTTGTGCATATATATCTGTCTTGTTTGTTTTATTTTTGCTTTCTTTGGACTCTATCATAGTCCAACATTACTATGTAGCGGGACTGGCCAGCAGGAAATCTTAGTCCAGAGATTTTATCCTCACATTAACCCACCGGTCCCCTACACCAGTTAAAAGAAATATGGATAATCTTTATTATCATTTTAAAATTATGGCAATAGTTAAATATTGATATTCCATGGATATTTTATTTCCCTCTTGAGGCCAGTGTACTGATGATGCTGATGACATAGGTATTTATAGTTAGGTTAAGAATGATCTTGAACAGAAGATCAACATCCTTTACAAAGTGTCCCAAAAATAGAATTCAAAATAAACCTTTCCAGAACAGAAAATACAATCTGGAACTGGAATAATAGCAGTGATAGTATGTATCCTGAATCCATCATAAAAATTTAGGATATGCAATTAGTAAATACTAAACATTTCAAATACCTTAATGAATGAAACAGTTATAACAAATTCATCATAGAAGATAAGGAAATTGAACACAGGGTAGGTTGTGCTAGGAGTAGTTTCATCCAACACCACAAATTGATAGGAAACAAAACATAAGCCATGTTATTAAATAGCCTCATCAGATCAAAACTTTCATGTGGATGTCATTCATGGTAGCAAACTCATTCAGAAATATAACCACTTTCTCAGATCAATGGTTAAAAGTGACTTTGAGCAAATGATACCTGTAGGTCTTCTTTAAAACTCATGGACTGATGCTACAGAATCCTAAACAAAGAACTGTACTAAATAACAACTAAAATGGATAGCACATGTAACTTGAAGAGAAAATAATGACAAAATCAAAATGTTTACATTCCACACTACTTTAGGAAGAAACACCTTCAATACTGTAAAGAGTTATAACAGTGGACTTGAGAAATCTATTTTCCTGAAAAATTATTTTAAGAGAAAGATTTTATAAATTTCAACTAAAAGTGACTGCTCAGTCAATAAATGTCAAATGTTTCTTTATAAAGAAATGGTTAATATTACCATTAACATTAGCCTGGAGATAGCAGACAACAAATACATATTTGAGAAATATAATGTTCATGAATATATTAGTAGACACACACACATATTTATTATAAGTATTTAGTAAGCATTAACTTAATCTAACAAAAGGTCACAAGTCTAAGGCATTCAGTTAGGAACAAACTTGCTACACAGTAGTACTGGTCTGCTAACCATTACTTCATGGCTGAGCACCCACACACTTTATGCATGTATTATATGCATGCAGTGATACAACTTACAATTAATGTAGAGGACATTAATTGAGTTCTGGACAGCAATACAAAAACACACAATTGAATTCATAGTAGTAAAACCTCATATACCTTGAATATAAACCAAACTGTGATTTAGGCTATTTTCAAGAAGATTTACCCTCTACTGACATGCCATCAACACCTGCCTCTGTGATAATTATTATTAGCATAATAACATAGGAGGTAGTACTTTTGGAACAACCTTTGTATTCCAAAATGATAAACAATAAAAATTAATAATAATCATGATCTGATAACTTACATCCCCTATTGTAAATTATTATTCTGACCAAGAAAGCAATTTACACCTTACTAATGCCCTTTATGTACTTAGGGTGTGTATGTGTATGTGTATGTGTATGTGTATGTGTAGTGATATGACTAGATATTTTTCTAAGCATTTGAGTTTAAATACTTTCAATTGAATTCCAATTCAGAACTTCAGAAAAATAAATGCTAAAAAAAATCTGGAATAAAGGAATAAGCTAGAATTACAATTATACAGTCCAATTTTATCTGAAATTAAAATGTCTGTTACATAACTTTGAAAAAAATGGAATTCATTATCAGCAATATTTATTGCATTTCTGTTCACTAAATATGAAATGCAAAATATTTGTCCTTTCTCTTTAATTTAATTAATATTATATTATTTTACTAGTTTTCATTAAAATTAGTTAATCAATAATAACTAGTATATATTTTTATTCATCCTCCAATTACTTTTTTTTTACTTTTTATGACCTAATGCTAAATTTCCAAAAGTTTTCAGAGTTCATATTAATAAAATGAGTGGCTTTGATACAATAACCTTGTCAATGAAATTTTGATCAGAGATTTAAAAAATTTTTTTAACCAGATAAGGAATGCTACATTAATTGAATTCAATGGTAATCCAATATCACCAAGTCTGATGAATATGCCAAGTGAGCAAGAATAATATCCATTATGGTTTTTGGGATTAACGAAGCAACGGACAGAAAAAGAGTTATTGTGCATTAGTATAACTTTCTGGTTTCTGTAAATAGCCTTTTTATAGCCTTTTTTCTTCAATTACAACAATTAAAAGTTTGAAAGTAATGACTGTAATACTCTTTAGTAACAACTTCACAAGGTTTCTACAATTTGTAATATATACACCTTTCATATCTCACTAAATACAGAACAATTAATTTTTCCCAAAAAGGTAAAGCTTTTCCATTGATATTGTAAGCTGTACACATGGTTTTCAATGCTTCGGGTTATCATAGTGGATCCACTTTTACACACTAGCAAAATTTTTCAAAACAAGTTTTTTCATGTCTGTCAAGAAGTGAAATGCACATGGTGAGAAGCATGGTGCAAAAACACTTAACACGTCCAACACTTAACTCTAACAATTCATGTGAATCCCATTTTCCTGCTTTTTGGATCTTCCTATTACTTTGAAAATGTAATCAAATTGTTAAGTGAGCATTATCAAGTTTTTCAGCAAATTCCAATGTTGACTGAGTGGGGTATCATCCAAAAATGCTTGCATGTCATCATTCTCAAATTCTGCTGGTTTGCCACTTTGTGTTTTGTCCTCCAAGTTATATTTATTTTTCTTGAACTCCACAGCAATTATTTAACAATTATTTTCTTTACTTCTGTAACTGCCTTATCCAATTTAAAAAAGGGACAACCAGCATTGTTGCACATATATCTTGTTGGCTGTTATTTTGTTTCTTTTTCAGCACAAATCAACACTGAATGCAGAATACTGAAAACTGGTTTGCAGCTATGTATTCAATCTTTAGTTTTCTCAAAATATGGCTCAAATACCCTTGAATCCATCTTTTCTTACAGCTCCCCAGCTATGGGTTAAATAGTATGATAGACTGAGCTCTCTAGCCTTTAGTGGCAACCAGTCTGTATAGAAGGCAATGAAAAACCACTCCAATATCTTTCTCATTTACAGATGATAAGGAAAGGAATCTATGGTGAGCCATAATTGTTTATGCACTGAAGGAATGTAACATTAAAAGAAAAAAACATTTTTAATAGATAACACTTTTATAACTAAAATTGAAAGCAAATCAACAGCAATTGCTCAATCAATGTTTTCATACTATATTTCATTTGCATTAAAGAAGTTTAAAATCTTTGTTAAATGAAAATATTTATTATGGCTGTTAATAAAACATGCAAAACAGAAGTGTAAGAAAGATATACTAAAGTATAAATCTATTTGTTTAAAAGTTGCGGCATCAAAATGCACCAGATTATTTTATTGCTTAGTAGTAATTAAAGGGCATTATTCCAAATGTTTTTTGAACTGAGTGAAGATGTACGTTACTGGTAAAAAGAAAATAATAGAAAGCCAATGAACAAAAAGAAATAAAATTGTTCACATTTTTATAGAAATTTATAAAAATACAGATAAAATCTTGCCAAAAATTGTGTTTATTACATTATAATTCTGATATTTGTGTAGATTTTAAAAAAAATAATTTTTTTATCAACATTGTTTTTTATTCTTATAACTCAATAGGAATGAAAATAGACCTTATGTTTGAATAAATTTTCATTGAATCATTAAAAACTATAGCTTGCAATGAACCCCAAACTTCTCAATGTCAATTTTGTTGCAGCAGCAGAAGCAGCAGCAGCAGCAGCAATGATGTGTGGATTAGCAACCAATGATTTCCAGATGACCAGCCAAGCAGCAAGTAACATCTATATATAGCTGCTGGACATCTTATTTGTGGTCAATCTCAGCACTCACCCAGTGGAAGAAAAACAAATACCGGTTCAAAATTGATCAAGTAATAGCTCTTATACTCTCTGACATTTTGGTCTGACATTAAAGGAAATGTGTTGTTCCATTCACTTACAAGCCGCATGTTTAATTTACAAAGTAAAATGCCCAGAAGAGCGACAGTCTTTCCTGGTTATTTCCTGGCGTTCAGTTACTGCTGTGCTGTTTGCAATCACAAAATGTCACTGCTCATGAAGATTCGGGACAGTGGCACAAGCAACCCCTCATGGCCGCTGCTTGTCACCACTTTAGTGTTAAGAAAAAAGTATAAATCTGTATTCATTTTATTTAACTGTAACTGGCCTTCTATCTCCCTTCTGATGAGACAACTCTGTTACTTTTGTTCCGATAACAACTATATTCTGTCTGCATCTGGGGTCAGTCAGATGTGACTGAGTTAGCCGGCACTAAACAGTCATTTCAACCTTGTTCCTTCCTTCTCTTTCCTTCCCTTTCTCTCCCCTACCCCAGCATCATATAAAACTTAAAACTCGCATAGGTAGGGTTCAGATTTTTAAGACTTTCTCTTTTTCTATTGTCCGATCATCCCCAACGTCAACCTCCATCATCATAGCTATACCCCTTCCACCCATTCCTCGTGAATGTCATTGCCGTCATTGCAAAATTCCATCTTGTCCCCACACTTCTGTTAGCTTTTTTATGTTTAGCTTTTTTTAGTGCTTGTTTTTTTTACAACCACAACACCCTTTCCCACCCCCACTAAACTGCTTCATCTCTTTGTCATCAGCTTTCACTTCCTCCCTTTTTTCCTCCATTTGTTTTATTCTTTTCCTTTCCTTTTCTTTTGCACCTCACTCTTTGCTGCAATTTCTCCTTTCACATACTCTACTTTCTTTCCTATTTCCCATCCTTTCTCTTTGTCAGTTTCTCACCCCCAACCTCTCTCTTTTCTTATAATCTTCTTTCTGTTTCATATCATCTTTTCATGTTTTTCTTTTTTCACCATTTTTTCCCACTCTCTTTCTCTTCTATTCCTCTGCTTATATATATATATATATATATATATATATATATATATATATATATATATATATATATATATACATATGTTGTACATATACATATATATATATATATATATATATATATATATATATATATATATATATATATGTAAACTGCTATTCTATTTTCTATTATGGCTCACTTTCTTAAGCCATACTGTATATTTTCTTTACTATTTTCCTTTTCATTTCCTTTAATTTATTCCCCCACATTACTTTCTTTACATTTATTTCCTCTTATTTTTTCTTTCTTTTGTTCAATCCTCATGTTCTTTCTGCATCTTTTTCTTCACTTTTTATTTTTCTCCCCTTTTCATGCTCTTTCTCATGCAACTTTCCACTTACACCTTTTACCTTATACATTTTTCTCTCTCTATTTCTTTATTTCTCCAAATCTTGCATGTTTTCTATCCCCTCTTTTTTCTTTTTCTTCCCATTTAATGCTTTCTTCTTTTGCTTCTTTTTCCCAATCTTTACTTAATTTCCCCTGAATTTTCATCCACGCTTTCCTTTCCCCCTGAGTGCTGATCAGATTAAGGCAAGAAGACAACAGAAACAACGTTGGTAAATGACCTATTAAACGAGGCACTGCTTGATTATAGTCTGTAGTAATCAATCTGTACACTCACCACCACTCCAGCCTTCTATTTATCCACATCCCCACCATCTTCCCATATTCTCCCTCCCCTCATCCACAGGCAAAGAGTTACCCCTATCCATTCTCTTCCTCTCCAGTTCCCTTCTTTCCCCTAGAGATTTGTGCATTGCAAAGAGTTTGGAACAGAAAAGAGCCAAAACA
Source organism: Acanthosepion esculentum (assembly GCA_964036315.1). Taxonomy (NCBI): domain Eukaryota; kingdom Metazoa; phylum Mollusca; class Cephalopoda; order Sepiida; family Sepiidae; genus Acanthosepion; species Acanthosepion esculentum. The sequence continues at coordinate 46,400,070 of OZ038496.1, forward strand.
GAAGCTCCTTGGATGCCAGTGATGGGCCCTTTTCTCCCCCAATAACTTGCTGGGGCCCAGTAGGACTGCAATGATGACAAGAGATGGAGAGTGGAGACAAATGCCTTGGAGGTTGGATCTCATTTTGGTTTTGGTTTAGCTTGGCTCTTTACTTTGAAACAACAGCAAGGGTCCCTACAGTCGCCATCACTACCACATAATGGACACACACACACAAACACACACACACAAACTCACAATGCATAAACACACACACATGTACATTAATTGCAAACATACAATTATATGAGAATATATATGACGGGGTGCTGAAAAGTTTCAGGCTCTATCAAGAAGAGCTTAAAAAAATAAATTGTGATGTTTGGTTATTTGGTCAGATTTTCTAAACTAGGTTAGACCAAGAACTTTTTAGCATAACTTTGTATACTCATATATCTAGATATATAAGTATAGAAGAAACAAATCTGGCATGTGGATGCTTTTTTTCTATGAAATTTGAAATTCATTTTGATAGCTTGAATTGACTTTTCTAGATATGTGTATGACTTTAGCATTTGCAGTGAAAAGGTATATGAGCAATACTCATATCTTAAATTCATCTGCTTTTTTTATTTTCCTTTCAAAAATGTATAAAATTCAAATACTCATGTAAGCATGTATGGCTTACTAAATGGAAGGTATATATACGGTTACTCTATTTCACTTAAGAGGAAGAAAATCCTTGAATTCTATACAAATGGGTAAAATTTTTAACAGTTGATATTTATATGTAAACATTGGCATAGGCAAATAAGTGATACATACATTAGTTAAGTTCTTGGAATTATGCTGTACTTAGTTTCTTTCTATAATAAACTGTGACATTCCCCTCAGATATCAATCTTTTCGATAAGGATAGATATTACAAGCTCACAGAATATATTGCTTACAAAGATATAAGTAT
>OZ038496.1:46403512-46598512 GCA_964036315.1 Acanthosepion esculentum
TGCACTCACCTGTGTATGTTTGTGTGTTTGTGTGTGTGCATCTAATTGTGTGTTTGTGTGCATTTATGTGGATGTACACTTATGTGGGTGTGCACTTATGTGGGTGTACATTCACATACATATAAGTGTTCTAGTTTTTTATTTATTTTTCTATTTCCACTTTTTTTGTATTTAGTGTGTGTGCTTTTGCATTTTTTAAAGAATGTGGTTGTGGTAAATTTTCTTGGTTATTATTTGTTGATATTGTGGTTACTCCTTTCTGGGTGGATTGTGTTTGTAATACCTATGGCTTAGATGTTAGATATGGTGGTTTGTGTTTGAGACGGGATTGTGTTTTTTGTTGTATTTCTTTCTTTTCTTTTTATGTTAGTATTTAGGTTGCAAACTAGATGTTTGTTTAAATGTCTGCATTTACCCATTATTTCGTTCTTCTTGTTCAATAAGTTGTTTTGATTTTTAAATGTAATGATTACTAATTTTTTCTCTAGGTACAATTTACAGTTTCTGCTGTTGTTATTTTGTGTATATTAACCCTTCAGTTGAATAATAAATTATCACACCACCAAACTGTATTATTGTATATATTTGTAATTATTTCTAATAAGACCAGATATAAAAATCTGTAACTCACATGGTATAATTATCATGCAAATATATCCTGAAAAGTTTACCAACATTGGTTGGTTAATACTAATTCCTACTTATATGCCACTGATACACAAACAGTTTAGATTCTTACAGTACCAGGGAACAAAATTGATATTAAACTTCGGTGACATTATTTTTATTTTATTTGGATATACTCAAGAAAGGCATGAACTGTACATTTTTCTACACTTTTTTATTGCTAATCATTCTGATCTTGTCTTATCACTGGCAGAGTTCACTGAAACATTGGAACAAAGAATAGAGTGATACTGCCTAAATGCTCAATCCATAAAACCAATATCTGTGTCATGGAAGATTAATGTCATGAAATTAAGTGACTGTAGAATATGACTGTTCTAGGCTTGGGGTATGTGAATGCTTATATTAATGGTTATCATCATCTTTGTTTATATAGGACAATATTAGTCTTCATTGCTATATGGTATATGCTTGCACATATGTGCCTACATACTTGTGTAGATAACTTCATTTTGTGCTCTACAATCAAGATACAAACATGCATTTATGTTTATCATATATGTACAAGAATTTGTTTGTTGATAAATAAAAACATAATAATTACATGAAGCATAATTATATTAAATAAGCTTACAGTACAGTTTTAGTTTTTAATAAGGTACTTGGGTCATCTGTTGCATATGGAACTTGGGTCAATAGTTGCATATATACAGGGAAATGTATGAATTAGTTAATACTTACCAAATAAAAAAGTTCAGTCACTTAACTAAATACACTTGTGTATTTTCAAAATCAGCAGTGAACCTGTGGAATGCGTATTATTACCATAGTATACATGCTTATATGGTATGGTGATTTCCTAAGTGTAGGCCAAAAGTATGAGAATCAAACTCACTATTCAGTCGTAATTGTACTAGACAAGCTTGCTAACCATTACACTATGTGATGGTGCCATATGCTTATATAGTATGGTATGTAGAAAAGTACTTAGAATTTTAAAGCATTTATAATTAGTACTGGAAGAAGATTATGTAAAATGTGGGTTCCAAAACTGATAAAAGATACTTCTAAATATTTCAAATATAGATAGATGTTGATGTAAATAAAATTTTCCTGTAAATTGCAAGTATTATTGATTGGGCAACAGACATAACCAACAAGGAAAAGTTTCAAATAGGGACATTCTTTAGTGCACACACACACACACACACACACACACACACACACACACACACACACACACACACACACACACACACATAAGTATGCCTTCACATAGAGATATAATAATGTTCACATATACATTTATAATCATACACACAAACGTATATAGATATACATCAATTCACATGCATGTATGCACACAGCAAAATCACCAAATGTAAGAGAGTTCAAGGGGGTCATAGAATAATGGATAAATAGCTGGCCAACCTGCTGTCATCACCCTATAGTTAAGGCTCTACAATACCCATTTTATGATCAAGAAAATTACTCAGTCTATTGTCAACTGAATTAAGATATCACTACACTTTGCAAGTCGACCTCAAGAATTATTTGTAATCATTCAAGAAATTTTCAGATTTCTGCATGTGATCATAGCAAGATAGAGATTTATGCTTCAAACACCCCGTCTCTTACTCACGACTCTTTGCCTCTATATTCCGCAAAAAGCCCTCGGTTATTTCAATTATATTTATTTCAGTTTTTCATTTACATTTTTTATTTGATCTTGTTTGTTCTGAATTTGATCTTCACTACCATTCTACTTTTAAAAAAATAATAATTTCAAAAGAAAAAATGTTATTTAATTTTTCTTCTTAATCAAAATTGCATCTCCAAACTTGCAGTGGAATAATTTGTAAGAATTTGTTGTTGATGGATTTGTTACCATTTTTGGATTTTTATTTAATTTTGATTTAACTTTATGATTGAATCTCTTGAATGAATTGGCCCAGCACCTTATCTGTTTCTGGGATATTTCCAGGAGAGCAAAGAAAATTACTTAAAAAGAATTTTTTATTTTTTTTATTTTTTATAATTATCAAAACTATTTTCACATGTGTAAACAGTAATTAAAAAGGCTAGAAGCAAGAAGTGATTTCAGTAATTAAAAACTTCTGGAAACCTCACCATTTCTATTGCAAGAAAATCTGAAATTTTTTTAAAAGATTTCTATAAAACAAGCAAAATACATATTTTGTTAGCCAAGGTAGAATTATGAAAAGAGATACTTAAAACACTGCTAGAACCTTTCAAAAGAATAATGTAAATATATATAAATTTTTATATATATATATATATATATATATATATATATATATATATATATATATACACACACACACATACACACACACACATACATACATATATATATATATATGTGCATGTATTTATCTATATATATATAGTTGTAGTTTGTCAGTCTGTTTGTTTCTTATCAAACTCTTTCTAGTGTTTTGGAGATAGACACTCATAACCATATATATTCTGAAACTACATTACCCAGGGTAGTTGGATAGGTATATTTCATTTTGATCAAAGGTGACTGGGGAGAGGGGTCACAAACCACTCACTGAAATTATTTTCCCTTTGAATTAAATTAAATTTAAATTTGAACAAGTGAATGATTCCTATCCAAAATATAGAAGGAGAAAGCCAGAAGATGGATATCACATTGGCAAAATCAAAATGTGACAATATGGGTGTCAAATTGAGCAAGAAATCACCAATCAGTGGGTAGTGCTTTATACTACATATCTGTTGCAACAATCCAACTGTGATATCAATGTTGAAATCTGCTCATCAATTCATTCAATCAAGTATCAAATACATATCAAAGGGGTCAGATCGAGCTGTTTTTGCACAACCCCTCTATCCCCTGAAATTTTTTTTCTTTTCATTTAAATTAAATTTAAATTTGAACAAGGGAATGACTTCTATCCAAAATATAGAAGCTATGTACAATTACATACGCATATATATATATTATGAAATGGACAAAGTCTGACAATTATTTTAAGACATTTTTATGCTTATACATTCTTTTTATAGATACAAATATTTAAGTAAATGCTCTGTTTATAATAAACAGTATTAATAACATTTACCGGCCTGAATGTCTGATAAATTTTCATAGAAAATATTCGTCCTCCAACAGGTATCGAACCTGTATCCTATACGGAACCATCATATAGCCTGTCATGCCTTAACTGATTGGGCCACAGAGGATCATTCGGTTTGCAAGGTCGAATTTACTGCCTTTAAACTTCAATCTTCCATGAATATCTCATGTACATTCATATCTCAAAGTGTATCTAAATGTAAACAAATGATGTCACACATTATGAAATGGACAAAGTCCGACAATTATTTTAAGAAACTTTTATATTTATTCATTCTTTTTACATATACAAATATTTAAGTAAATGCTCTGTTTATAATAAACAGTATTAATAACATTTGTGCAAAAGATGCTGGAAGAATAACAAGTTCCTTGAATCACTCCCAAAAATACCTAAATTCTGCTGCCTTGCTCTATCATTTCAAGAGTCAAACCAGACCAAATATAGGGTGTTGCTGCCATATTTGGGCTGGTGCTGCCCAGTCCTCCCTGTCCAGCTTTGACAGAGTTCAAGCGCAATTACACAATCTTGTGGGTAATAAATTATTCTCTGCCCTGCAACCCTTTTCCCACAAACAAAAATGTCAGTAACCTACTATTACTATGGCAGATGTTTAGGTGAGTTACATTCCTTAATTCCACCAGCTCAGACATTTCCTTCATGTTCCTTTCATAAGATGTACGTCCCACTCAGACAGTTTCTTCCCCAGAACAGACTCCCCAAAAGATGTTCCCCTAATCTTGGTCTCTTGAATCCTGGATCAACCAATATATCCTCATAATTTGCATTTCTGACCCCCCTCCACCCCCCTCCCTTACAAAAATATCACTCAGTAACTCTTTACTGTGAGAAGCCCTTGGGCCTTGTATTGGGTGAACTAACATTATATAAAAAAAATATTGATGTGTATGTAATGTTTGAGATATACTTATCAATCATTGCATATGTACATACACATGTGCACTTATGTGTATATGTGTGTGTATGTGTGTGTGTGTGTGTGTGTGTGTGTGTGTGTGTGTGTGTGTGTGTAGAATTAGTATTAGTAGAATTAGTATAAAAAGATACTGATAATATAACCAATGAGAAGACAGAGTCCTAATCCCAGACCAATATATCTTCTGGACCGGTATATTCTTTCTCTGGTTCACATATTCTCGGTCAACTTGAAGTTGGTTCTATATTCATTACAATTTTTGTAACACATTGACTATTACTTGCTTTTAGTTTGTATTTTGTGGAGAACAAAATAAATCACTTTACTGAAGAAAAATGAAAATTGATTAACTTTGCCTTGAGTGATTAAGTCTAAAATTAATGGTTTTTCATTTTGAATCCTAATGATTTTCTATCTGATAATATTTAATGTTTATATACTTCTTGACTCTCAGTGTCTTAGTTTTCTTAATAACATAAACTCTTAATCAAAATTATAGATAAGCAGATATATATTCTTAATTATGAACTTTTGAAATTACAAATTATATTCATTTTTAAAAACTATTTCAGTATCAATGCATTTGACAGTGATAATGTTATCTAATTTTTGGTGATTTTATCTAAAAGTGAAAAGTAAAAATCAAAATTTATTGTTATTGGTACTATTTTCTTTAACATTAAATAATATTAGTAAGTTAATGAAATATTTGGGGGCAAACAAGCAACTTACTTTGTCTTTGCACCTCCTTATTTGGGCTTGTAACATAATTAAGCTGTTATTTGAAAACTGTAGAGAGAAAGAAAGAGAGAGAGAGAGAGAGAGAGAGAGGGGCTCCCACTAGGGTGTCATTATATTTGCAAGTAATTAGGTTATCATTCTCACTGGCATAACCTGGCCTGGCCACAAGCCTCTGTTCCTTTGCCACATCCCAGATTGTAAACTTGATAATCACTGCTTTATAGCTGCACTCCTTGCTGTTCTTCCCTTTCTGGTGCCTTACCATAGCCAGTCCAGCAGAGTCAGTTCTGCTACTTGAAACTCAATGAATTACATCTAATCTCATTTCATATTGGTTTTTCCTTCATCCTTCCAGCCACTCCCCATCTTACAGCCATGAATTTCAACAGCACTTAGACTCAAATGTACATATGCTGAAACTGACTTTTTTCTTTTATGTTTCTTTATGTTTTTATTATGCAATACTTTTTTCTTTTTCTATTTTTTGAAAATGGTTCTACTCTGTTTTCATGTCCACTTTTGCTTTGAATAAACATTCAATATCACTTTCTGTTTTTTCCCTTTTTTAAAACTTAACATAGTCTTACCACTAGCTATTTTTCTTAGTATTTTTGTGATAATACCAGTAAGAATATACTGCATGATTTTATCCACAGATTCATAAAGTGGAACAAAATCCAATCAATACTGGTAAACCCAATTATATTTATCTTACCACATTTATTTAGATTGTGTGAACAGCAAGTAGTATAGATTTTAGTCATTTACCTTTTTTTGTATATACTTTTACTCATGAAACTCTGGATTAAAAATGTTCCTTATATCAATAAGAAGTGCAAAGAATTACTAAGTACTTTTTGATGGGGCCTATTATCAAAAGCTTTCATGGAAGGAATTTTAAAATATTAGCTTGCTTTTGGGATTCTTTTGAGCCATAAAATCTTGAAAGAAAAATTCAAACCTTTCCCTTGTATGTATTGCAAGTCCTGTAAACTTCATTGTGGACTGAACATAGGGCTTCACCATGCTATGTGCTGCTGTTGTTGTTTCTGTAGCAAGTAGCTTTTTACAGGTTAGAGATGCTAACCTTTGAATTTAAAGGTGTTCTTCTCCTAGGCTGGTTGACAAACAAGGCTAGAGAGCCCAGTCTACCCTGCTATTAATACCTAAATGCAGAGAGAAGAGATACATACCTTTCCAAGGGTATTTGTACAAAATTGAATTCAATGGGCTTGGCTGTAATTTGAACTCAGCATGCCAATCCCCCACTTTCCACAGCAGAAACCACTGGCACATTAATAATCTTTCCCTTAAAAACATAAAAATAAAATGCTACCACTTGATTGATATCATAGTTTTCACACTCTCTCTCTCTCTCTCTCTTGTTCTCTGTTTCTCACACAAACACAGCAAACATAAAAGAGTGCAGAAAAGTTCTCAGCCCAACCAAATAAGTATTTCTTCCAAAATTCTAATGTTTGTGGTCATTTGGTCAGATTTTAGGAAGTGTATTCTACTGAGAACATTCCAACACACACGCACACACACACACACACACACACACACACACACATGCACATGCATCCCCCCCCACACACACACACGTGTGTGTGTGTGTGTGTGCATGTGTGTGGGATGCATGTGCATGCATGTGCATAAGATAAAAGCTAAAAACTTATTAATTAATCAATATTCAATAAAGAAGCCAGATTCTATGATAAGTTTGTTGATATGCATAATTCAATATTTATTCACATCTTTATTTACATTATTTACATTGTTTAAACTGTTGTCCTCATCTTTGTTGTCATATTCATGATGTTTCAGATGTTGTATGCTCCAACCTTCTTCAGGTGATTGGAATTTCAAACTGAGCCCTTTATTTCATCCACCAGAGTAGATTGTTCTAGTTCCACGTGCCATGCCTCTTCCAGATATCTCAGTTTCAGTCATTTTCCTTAATAACTCAACTCTCCAAGATTTTGTTCACCTCTGCTGTGACCAGGTATTGAACACACTTCCCTTTTGGGTCAAGTCACTGGATTACTTCAACCAATGCTTTTATCCACTGGGCCAATGAACCATCATGAATATGACAACAAAGATGAGGACAATAGTCTGAACAATGTAAATAATGTATATAGTTACAATACCTCATCTCAGAAATATGGACAGACTTTTAGAACATGCCTATTTATGCAAGCATATATATGCAAAATGAAAAAGAAATAGGATTGAATAGAACAAAAGCTTCACCAAGGAAGTAAACAGAAATACGAAATACACACCTGATCAAAAATTTAAGACCACTTGAAAATTTTTATAAGAGACTGTTTGTCATGGATACATTATAAACTTTTTCTTACTTAATTCTATTAACTCTATAATCTAAAAGGTTATGTAGACAAAAAGTTATAATCCAATCAATTTATTCAGATATGGGCAATTTTATAAAATGAGGCATTTTACACTTGATCAAAATTATAAGACCAGGGGGTATAAATTGTTAGATCTAGTGTAATTCCAATGTTTTTAGTTCAGTTAGAGATTAGCAATCACTGTGTAAAGGTGTCACCATGCCTAAAGCAAGCAAACTTACCGAAGTTGAGTGTGCTCAAATTCTAGATTTCCATAATCAAGGTTTGTCACAGCGGGCGATTGCAGCTAAGGTAAATTGCAGTAAAACTGTGATTTGCAACTTTCTAAAGGACAGTGCAAATTATGGAAATGCAAAGTCTACTGGTAGGTAAAGAAAAAATGTCTCTGGCATTGAGTAGGAGAATCAGACTGGTTGTTGTGAAAGCCAGTGGACTTTCTTCTAGTCAAATTAAGGCAGCCACAGATGCTGATTGCAGTCCACTAACCATCAGATGACACTTACAGCAAAAAGGCATGGTAAATAAAAAGCAAAACAAATTCCTCGGCTGCTTCCACATCACAAAGTGAACCATTTAAAGTTTGAATACCAAACATGGGACATTGAGAAGTGGAAGAATGTCCTGTTTTCTGATAAGAAAAAATTCAATCTAGATGGTCCCGATGGCTTCTAACAATATTGGCATAACAAAAACATGCCTCCTGAAATTTTCTCCATACGTCATAGTGGTGGAGGGTCCCTAATGGTATGGAGTGCCTTTTCTTACAGAGGGACGATGAAGCTCCAGGTGGTGTAGGGTTGTCAGACAGTGGCTGGTTATGTTAGTATGCTACAAAAAGCATCGTTGGTGATGGAGGGCCATCGTTTGTGTGGGGATGGATAGTTATTCCAACAAGATAATGCTGCAATCCACGCTGCTTGCCGGAGCTTGACCTTTCTACAAGAAAATGGGGTCCATCTCTTGTGACATCCTGCATGCTTGGGACTTGAACCCAATTGAAAATGTTTGGGGATGGATGGCAAGAGATGTTTATCGAAATGGCAAACAATATTCAACAAAAATTCCTCGCAGCTTAATGGAAACACTAATTTCTAGCATGCCCCAAAGAATTTTTGAAGTCATCAAGACCATTGGAGGTAGAACTTATTATTAAATTTGGTTGTTGAATTTTTTTGTACACTTTTCGTACAATTTCGTAGAATTTGTGTCTCTGGTCTTATAATTTTGATCAAGTGTAAAACGCCTCATTTTATAATTTGGATTATAACTTTTTGTCTATATAACCTTTTAGATTATAAAATTAGATTATAAAATTAGTAACCTTAAGTAAGAAATGTTTAAAATTTTTCCAATGAAAGACAGTTGTTTTAAAAGTTTTTCATGTGGTCTTAAATTTTTGATCAGGAGTGTATATAAATGAAGCAAAGTGCAAAAATCTGCCTTGAATCCAGTTCTTTCTTGAATGATTAACATACAAACCAATGTTTATAAAACTGAAGTAGCCTCAACATTGAAATGGTTTGAAATCAAAATATCCCTAGATATATATTATAAAACAAATGAAAGTAATTCCCAAAAAGGGGGTTTTTGTTATATTTTTCATGGTTACTGACATGATCCTAGAAAATTACGATGTCTGTTAATTGAATATTGATTACTTACAAGCATGTTATTCAGAGTTACTTTCATTTTTTATGTCTAAATATATAATTTTTATACGCAACCCTTGCAATAAAAACAATCAAAATAAAAAGAACATTTTTGAATTTCTTTGATCCAGAATGTTTGAGTATTACCAATGTCTTTGCAATGTTGTGATTAGTGCACTTTGCCTTTTAGTATATTTAGTTTTGCTTTGGAAAAGGTGATCTCAAGAGGGATACACTTGTTGAGATGCTGGTCAGACAAAGCCTTCTGAAGCAATGTACTGATTGGCCCAGTTAGCCTTTGTTATTTTTCATTTGTTGTCATTGGTTCTTATAAAGACCATTGATGGCATAGTTGAATGTGAGTTGAAAGCAGCAGGAGCAACATAATAATGACAACAAAGTAAAATGATTGTCATAATGATCAGATATGAAGTAACTATACAAGTCACTATTGATCATTGGGACTGACTCTAAGATCAAGAAATAACAATGTCTTAATTGTCACAGGTCAGCTTTAATGAATGTGATCCAGAATATCATAGGTGATGCATATTAAAGGAAATTGCTGTCTTCAAATCAAGGACTGTTGTTGAAATAAGAGATTTTCAAACACACATTTTTGAGAGTTATAATCACTTACAAGCTTAGGCAAGGTTTTTTATTGCCTCATGAGCTTTGCTGTTTGTAAACTCTGCATTAAGTCTATAAATATCTATCTATCTATCTATGTGTCTTATTTTTCTGTAGTATAAACAAATAAAGAGAAGTAAATTTGCTTATAAAGCTTGAATCATTCTACTCTTTTATAAAAAATATCATTTTTTATTATGCCACATATGATAAACAAAAATTATAAATATTACATAATAAATATCCAAGGTATGCCATATGATGAACTGATTTGTAATTGTAACTTCCTAAATATATCAGTATTATTAAAAAATGATGGTTATCATGAAACACACAGATACATAAAACAAATATATTACTTTATGACTAATAATCACAACAGACAACATATAATGTGTGTGTATATGCACATGTATGCATAAACATACATATGCATACACATATACACACACTTACATGGTTCAAGTTTCTTCTAAATTTAAAAGCAAAAATGAATTCATATTCTTTTCTGACATTTATCACCATCATCAGCAGCAGCCATTTTTATAGAAGACATTTATCTGTGCATCAAGATTTAACCTCATAGTAACTTATATTTCATATTTTCTCTTCTCTTTCAGAAGAACAAAACAAAGTTGTTGTTGTTGTTGTTGTTGTTGCTGTTGTTGTTGTTGTTGTTCTTCTTCTTCTTCTTCTTCTTCTTCTACAATTAATTTTTATTAACATTATTTTTCAACCTATATTTCCAGGGTCAAGAAATCCAACAAAAGAACAGGCTTGCTCACAAAATAGCTGTTCCTTGATAACTCGAATTAAGGAAATAATCTGTTTTCTTAAGAAGGAAACATTATTGAATAAAACGTAAGTGTCACAGTTGCTCAAAAATTTCAGATAATGTTAAACAAAAATTCTAATTCAGTGTGTATTTGTGCGTGTGATCATGAGCATGCACACGTGCATGTGTGTGTGTGATCTTACAATGCATTTGCAAAAAGTAAAAATTAAAAATGAACAGAATTCTATTATTATGGATTTATAATTTACTTTTCATTTTCTGTTGAAACCATCAGAAACAAGAAATTCTTTGAAATTGGAAACATTGATGTATTTTTTGACACATGCATATAATATATATATATATATATATATATATATATATATATATATATGTGTGTGTGTGTGTGTATATATATATCAGATGTAACAACAAAGTTGTTCAAATCATATAACAGCATAATTGTCCATCCCTAAAAATGTTTAATATCTAAAAACCACTAAACTAATTGAGTTTCTGTCTATTTTTCCAGGTTTTCAAATAAGATGTTTAGCCATCTTGACACTATTTGTCATAAGAATCACTGAAAAACCCTTTGTTATTCAGCTAGAAATTGAACAGGTTAAAATTGTTTTGTATCAGCCCCACTGTCTTCCCAAATGAGCAATGGTGAGTGGAGAAAATCATTCAGGCATTCAGTAATGGTACCAACATTCATATTCTGGCTTTCATCCATAAATACCATTCATGAGCCATCAAGAGAATGGTGAATAAGTTTAAAAAAGAGGGAACAGTAGAGAGGAAAACTAGATCAGAAAGTCACAACAGGAAATTGGTATCATCAACTAAGAGCTAAAGAGATTAATTAGAAAAGATCCAACTCAATCCATAAGATGTTTGCTATGCAAGAGAGGAGTTTAAGCTATGACCGGCGAAAGAGCAGTGAAAAAAGACTTGAAAATGAAATCATACGGGAAACCTGTGAGAAACCTTGTTAGTCCAGAACAAAAAGTTAGAAGGTTAGAGAGGACAAAGATAATCCTGAATAAGTTTGAGAATGGTCCTGGAATAATGTGTGTATATATATATATATATATATATATATATATATATATATATATTAACTTAATTTCAATCCTTCACGAGTTTTCAATCCTTAGCTATTATTAATTATTGATGAACATGTCATTTTTCTTTATGATTGATATCATCATGATTCTTCTGTTAAGTTTGGAAAGTAAGTATACATCGTTATTGCTCAAAGTAAAGCCCAATAGTGTTATAAAAACCTCAGAGAATTCCAGTAAGATATCTTTAATTATTTCTAAAATACAATGCTTCAAATTTTAATGTAACAAGTGGAAAATTTTGCTGTTACATCCTCTCTCTCTCTCTCTCTCTCTCTATTTATATATATATATATATATATATATATATATATATATATATATGTATGAAAAGTGTGTGTGTGTGTGTATATATGTATATATATATATGTTTGTAATATATATATTATTATTTATATATTATATGTGCGGTACTTATTAGAAAGTGCTGAATATCAGAGATAGAGCTAATATATTTGTCTGACGATCGCAAATGCATGAAACCCAGGGTCACAAACTTATATCAATCCAACCTAATATATATATATATATATATAATTAGAGAAAAAAGATAAGCAGCTCCCAAAAGAGTCTGTCTAAGATTGCACACTGGATAAAAGAACACTCAATCCCAAGTTTGCTTAAATTCATGGACTGTTTATTTTTTTATTGCATTTTTTAATTTTCAATATAAATTTGGATAAAATTGTAGATAAACTCTTCAAAAGTTCATGTTTGATCCTGTTTTGTTCAAGTACTTTTGACTATATCAGTCATTATCAAGAACTGAATGTTGTCAATATAGTAGACAAGGTTTGTTGACTAGAAAACATTTAAAAATGTTAGGATATAGTCATTAAAATATTGCCTACTATAATGACAACATCCAGTTCTTGATAATAACTGAATAATTGAACAAAAAAACAGAACAAAACATCAGTTTTGATCCCAATATACATCTTATTTGAAAATTGAAAAATACAATAAAAAAATTAAACAGATAGACATTGTCAATTAAATTTAACAAAACAGGTTTGTATATATATATATATATATATATATATATATATATATTATATAATTTGAAAGAAATATAAAATTTAATTTTTTCAATGTCCATTTGTCCATTATACTGTATACAAATTCACACATCAGATTTTAAAATTCAATTATAACAAAATAATTCTATTTTCCCGCTAGTTTTATTTTTTTTTCAATATTTAAAACAATAGAAGCACTCAACCAAAAAATTACACACACACACACAGACACACACACACACACACGCGCACACACACACACACGCGCGCACACACACACACACACACACACACACACACACACACACACACACTGGAGACATGCAATGCCACTACTGGTCTGAACCATCTGAGCTACTGCTATAAACCATGTCAGCTAGCCAGTCTGTCTATCTCTCTGTCTGTCTGTACAAGTAATTGTGGTCAAAAGTGTTGTGCTCTTATAAATCTGTTGTAGAATATATAGACTACTGAGGATTCATAAGAAAAGCAAAGGAAAGTTATCAATGGTCAGACTTAAAGAACACCAAACAGCCAATCATGATAATAGGGTGTAGAATCTTAGTGGTTATCAGAAAGTGACCAGTAGGCTGTTCTTAGATATTGACCAATAAAATTGATAAAAAACCTTGCATATATAATAATACTCAGAATATTATTTAAATATATCACCTAATATTTGACAGTGTTTAATGGGTTCAGTATAAATGATAATTATGTTAATTATGATAAAAATATAATTTGCATAATAAATAAATAAATCAGAATAAAACAGACAAATGTTTTATACCAATATTTGTTACTCTATTTCTCAAGAATTTTTAGGAAATTAATCTATCATTCCTGAGGTTAGCTAAGTATAAGATTTAATCTGTATAAACATTTACAACTAAAAATGATTAATTACTCTATTAAAAGCATAATCCATAGACCAATGTTTTTCAACCTTTTTAATTTTAAGTCACACATGAACCTATAGCTAAACTTCCATGGCGCACTTAAATTATGATGATCAAAAAAAGTGTATACATTTTATGATTTATTTATTAACACAAACAAAACAATTTATTCTAATTTGTAATAAAAAGATAATAATTAAAATTATTTATTAATATTTATTTATTTTTCTATTTATTATAATTTAACATTTAATGAGGTACCTGAGCTTGACCATTTTTAGAATAGCTTCTTTGCAAAGTCAAACTTTGAACAGGTATACTCTTTAAAAAGTGAAAAATCACTGCTGCGGACACAAAATTAGCAGATAAATACAATCCTTTTCTCCAGATTGAAATAGAAATTTAATCTGATAAATGAGTGTGTGGTAATGGTGCTCATTAACTTGACACCATGCATAAAGCCTCAGAACTTTTGGCTAGCAGATACTGATATTGGCCACATAAATTATTAGCATCATCTTGATGTTTTTATAATTATTTTTATTATGATTTTCAGTATTTTTATCAACATTATTTTCAACATTTTTCTTACCTTATAGACAAATAATTTTACATTTATGAAAAGGAAGTGTACTGAAGATATAGCCACATGCAAGTGCCTCTTTACAGCAGAGATTAGAAAAAAGTCCAAGCATGCCCTTTTATTAATGTTAATATCTATTTAGTTTTGTATATTTTTTATAGTTTTTTGTCATATTAAGCTAAGACAAGTGAATATCTTTGTTATTAGTATGGATGTCATTATAATTTATTATCTTTATTTATAGTGGTACAATCAAGATTTTTTCTAAAGTTTATATTAATATCCTGACAAAACAATTTGATAATATTTGTATTTCTAATATTACTATTTTCTGATACTTGTAAACATGCATATATCTCATCAGTTTCTCTTCAGTAGTGACTGAAACAACAAAAATGAGGATACTAGTTTGAATAACTAAGATATTTGACACAATGCCCACTCATTCCGAATGTGGTACAAGGACTTTTAAATATGAGCGTTGCATGCCAACATGGGACCAGAGTATAAAAATAGCCTAGATTGAATAATTAACAGAACAATTACAGTAGTTCAGTTATAAGCAAAATAATATGTACATTCTATAAATTTCTAAATTTCTGTACATATTTCATACTAATCAATATTTCAAAGATTTGATATATTCAGCTTTTGGGATGTTTGCTTATTTTATTTTTTTTATCTAAGCACTTATAGAAAATGTGTCTTCCTCAGTTTAACTTTTTCTGTAGTATAGTCAGACTGTTTGTGACTTTTATGCTATTATTGATCAAGGTGAAAGTTTTGCTTTCTCTGATTTCATATTTCACATTGCTTGGTATTTCCATAATGTCTAATACTATTAAATAATTTTTTATTTTCATTACTAATCTTTTCTTTCAGTTTTTACTTTTTATTGGGTATTTTATGATAGTTTTTAAAACAATCAAAAACAATATTGGCTTACATATCATTAAAGAATAAACCCAAACCATATCTTTTCTGTGTATCCATAACACAGATTTTACTCATGTTTTCAGCTTCATAACAATTCATGTATTTATTGCTAAAAATGCAAAACTACCAATCAAATAAAAGCCCTACTAATTATGTTTTTTAAAATTTTTGACAGCATTAAATATATTTTGAAAATAAATAAATGCAAGCACATCTTAAATTAACTCCGCAAATGATCTTTTAACAAATCTAGTTGTCAAATAGGATTAATGACATCACTTAATTTCTTAAATTTTCTTTTTGGTGAAAAAAAGGTAGTTGGGTCACATGACTATGCTGTCTAGGGCAACTTCATTGGAAGGCTAACTTTCTAACAGCCTCTCAGAATTTTAAATAGTTTTACATTCTTATGAATATTCATGTAGGGAAATTTTAGTTTTCACTAAAACAAAATGCTAATAGTGCTGTCAGAAATTTTTAAAAGCCATTTCCATAATATGACAGCACTCCAGTCATAATAACTTCCATTTATTTCCTTATTTTTCTGCAATTTTTTTAATTGATAATAAATATATTGTGGACAATGTAAGTTGCCAATGCTAACTAGAAGACAAGATCAACCACTCATAAATTAAGCGATATGATTTCTTTTTTATTATATATATTTCATTTATTTTTCTGTGTATTTATTCTTTTTTATTTTAAGGTCAATATGTTAAGCAATTCACCTGTTGCTTGGCTTCCATTATCTTCACATTTCTGGTTTAATCAAATATAAAAGCAGAATGGCACACAAGCCAACGTCTGTAGTAATTGCTGATCAACTACTGTAATATTTGATTGGGCTTTTAATCCCTCACTCAATGAGATTAACTGATGACAGGATTATTCTCTTTTTTTTCTTTGTGTCTTCCATCAAGAGCCCCTCCTGCAAAATTGAATAGCCTAACTGAATAATTTTGCTCTAATATATTAATTTTAAGTAATGAGTTATAAAATTACTGCAGTAACCATTTGGGATTAGTATTAATAAAAACTTGAAAACAAATTCAATTGATAAAGAAGAAATCATACAATTTCTCTTTCATGATTGAATGTTTATTTTATGTAACTAGGCTTAAATAAATAAATAAAAAACAGAAAACTCTTAAAAAAACAAATGAAAAAACAGAAAACTTTAATAGAAACAAAATATAAAAAAAAACAATAAAAAATAAAAAATGACAACCCTAATAAAAAAAGCAGAATAAAAAGATAAAGACCCTAATAAAAACAAAATAAAAGACAAAATAAAATAAAAAACAAAACAAAATAAAAACAAAATAAAAAGCTGAAGACCCTGATATTCCTACAGGTATCTGATTATCTTCAAAAATCCTTTTTATTAAATTATTTGAAAATATCTTTGTAAATCTATAACTCCAATTATTAGGTAATTTTAATTTTTTTCCTTTTTACGAAATGAAAATAAGGGAAACATTTGGTAAAATAAATTAGAAAACAAATATCTTTATAATATTTGAATTTTTCAAAGCATTTTAAGATGCTTCTCTTGTGGTTTCAGTAGTAAAATGGGACACAAAGTAGACTTGATTGAAGCTCAATCCTAAATATGAGAATGTGTTCTATATATTTAATAGAAAAACAGAAAATAAGGCACAAATTGAAATTTCTTTTGATTAATCTTAAAAATGTTGGCAAACATGGATCTTCATGCCTGCAAAAAAATGGAGTGTTAAAAGGACAGTTTTTTTCCCATAACAATGGTCTTATTTTAACTCTACATCTCTTAAATTATTTAGTTACACTATTTATTTATTATATTATTTATTCAAATGGTTGGCAAAACATTGGCTAATTGCTAACTGATTCAAACTTTATAAAATGGTAACTAATAAGGATTTCCTTATAGATAATTCACATATTTTAACAATTTAGTAAATATTTAGGAATTTATGAATAAAACTTTTATTTCTTTATTTCTTTATAAATTGGTAAATGATAAATATTGCATTGCATTAGTTTTAATTGAATTAGTTTTTAGAATGTTGTAAATATAAAATTATTCTTGTAAGTAAACAATCTAATAAATAGTGTTTAATACTTTTGTTGCAAATTGTCAAGAACAAAAAAAATCTATAAATTCACTTTCATCACATGTCTTAGGTTTATTACAATTCTAATCATCACTTTTTAAAACAAAAACATTGCCAGAGAGTGAAGGTAGTTAAAAGTGGTATCATAAGAAAAAACATCCTTTTGACACTTCCTTTTTTTGCAGGCACAAATGTCCATGTTTACTAAAATTTTATCAATATATAAAAGTTTTGATAATATTTACACACTTTTTGAATATCAATCAGGTAATGAAAAAACATAAAAAATATTTAAAAAATAATTTTTATAAATATGAGACAATTTAACATGTGATAATTTATGTCAATTTTAAAATGTGTTTCTTTTAACTTCTGTATAATAAATGCTAAAATACATAAATATCTATGTTTCCTTCCTACTAAATGCATTTTGTTAAGTGAATATTTACTGGGAAATTCAAATATTAGATAAACACTACCCAAGAAGTTATTCTATGAAAAAAACAAATGTTAAAATATTTTGTAATCTTGTAATAATTCCGGTGTCCTTTTTAGTTAGAAAAGCATTTTATTAAAACAAAAAGATAAACCCTCTAAAACTTTCCTGATAGTGAATTTTTATTACTTTTGTTTTTGTAAATATACTGGAGAATCTTTCTATGTCCTAAAAATGTCAAATTCTCTCCATATTTTCTGATATTCATTCATATTTGTCTTACCAATGCTACTGATGGATGTGTGGGTGGTGTAATGGATAGCAGATTGGTATGAGAAATCTGTGATTCAAGTTCAAATTCCAGTTAGGTTCACTACATTTACTTATACACAAATACCCTTGGGAATGGTATGAATACATCTCTTCCCCCAACTATGGGTTAAATAATAGGATATATCTGGAAAAATCATTGTTATCTCCAAAAAATTGTTGAAGCAATATTCACTCACAGAAAAAGAATTATTTTTACAATCCAGAATATGTTTTGGCTTTAAATAACCCACAAAGCTGTAGAAAAAGAAATCAGCCAATCAAACAATCCTCTACAGATATTTATCTTTCTGACCCTTGGAACTACATCAAGAATCAAAGAGTATAGAAATAATAGCAGTTAAATAATCATAAATAACCTTCAGCAGGGATATTATATAATAGCAATTAAATAATCATAAATAACCTTCAGCAGGGATATTATATAATAGCAGTTAAATAATCATAAATAACCTTCAGCAGGGATATTATATAATAGCAGTTAAATTTCTAAAAAACATACTTTATACAAGTAAGAAGTGATGCCTCTTTTTATTTCACAAAATCTATATACAGTATAAGTAACCACAATAAAGTAAAAATGACATTTTTTCAAACTCTCCACAATTATTGTTGGTTGATTTTGTTTAGAAGCATATCAATCTCTATGGGTTATTTAATGCCAAAATCTAAATATTTTCAGTGCAATTTTATGGCTTCAATTAAATATATTTTGAACACAATTGAATGCCTTGAAGTACAGATAAAATGAATTGTTTATCATTTTGCTTTAAAATTGTATTGTTGGTAATTTTACTATAAATTTGTTGGTCATTTTTTGTATAAAAATGTATTTCTGATGATACTTACTATAAAAATGCATTTTTATACTTTCATAATGTTCATTTGCTTAAATTGCACTATTAGAAAGATTTTAAATTTTTAGATAATTGCTTTTTAGATCCAAAATTAAAAACATCATTTTGACATCAAATTAGAACATAAGAAATTTGAAGAAAGCAACTTCAGAAATATGTGAAATTAAAATTATATGAGAAAATTGTTAAATAGACAGTCGTATCTATTTATTTTTTATTGAGAAACATATATATATATATATATATATATATATAGATCGATAGATATATGATAGGGTAAAGAACAAATTCTGTAGGATTCTGATTCATATTTGATCTGTATTTGATCATAATTTATATATGTATACATAATGAATGAAATTTTTTCATATTGATGTTTAATTAATATTTAAAAAAAGATGAGTGGAAACTTTTGTTACTTATATATAGTATTTTTTCAAATGCCCTAAATACTTTATTGTTAGTTTTGTAATACTATATGTATGTATATGAGTAGAAGTTTAGTTTTGTTTTTAGTTATTAGTTAATTTTAATATAACAACAAGTGATTACTTAGAATATTTTAGTGCTATTTTCACTTCAAATCATTTAGCTTTCTGTCCATTATGAGAAGGCTAAAACAGTAAAAGAAAACATTGAACAAATATTTATTTTTCCTCTTTCTCCTTGTCTTACTTACTTTCTCCTTACACCACTTCCCCTTTTTCTTTGCTTTCTTGTTTGATTTCTTGTTTATTCTTCTCTTCTTTCTTAATGTACTTTCTCTTTCACCCTTTCCATCTCCTTTTGTGCTTCTCTAGTCACATTCTCTTTCTATATTCTTTGCTGCCCTCAGAAGCCAAGGATGATGAGGAGGTTCAAAGATGTTGGAATTGGTTCAAAATCCTTCACTTGGTTTTGCTGCCAGATGATTCACTTCATTAACCTTTCCCAATCTATTTTAACATTGTCAGGCACTTTACAAGGGATATAATTCTTTCCTGACACATCTCAAATGACAACAGACCCACACTCTGCTTTTTAGTGCTTGAATATTTTTCAAAGTGTCTACTTTTGTATTAACATACTTGTGCATTTCATACTTCTAGTTTTGCATTGCATTCGATGATTAATCATGTTGGTCAATTGTTATTGCCCAGGAAACCATTAATACCTACTTGTACATATTCATGCATTTATAAATTTATACTGTCATTTTGGATATGCAATTTGCATATCTATATATGTCATTGTGATATCTATCTACTGTTAGTGTATTATATTGTCATTGTACAGGAAATCTTCAATATCATAATATGTCTATATATGTGTATACATTGTTATTTCCTGAATGCATTTTGCATGTATCTGGGTACATATTTATTCTGTGTTGAACAATAAGTCAGATTGTTTTCATTATATGAATGCTTATTGTCTGCAAGTAAATGTGTGGATATATATTTCTTTTATTGTATAAGATTTGAATATATAATTATATATGTATTTTGTATATTCAAATATCAGTGCTCATTATGTATGCCTTATGTGTAATTATCCATTCAATTTAACTGATGCATGCATGCACAATGCTTCTGAAAATAAAAAAGATATATGTATAGATGCATTGTCATTTGTGTGTGTGTGTGTGTGTGTGTGTGTGTGTGTGTGTGTGTGTGTGTGTGTGTGTGTGTGTGTGTGTTCAATTACCAAATAACTGTTTACCACAAGAAACAAAGGGAAAAAAAGAAGTGAGGCCTGGTTTTACACTAAATAATGTAGGTTAAATATTTATTTTATTTTATTTATATCTTGAAAAAATTGAGGAATATTGCTGAACAAAAAAGTTGCATGGGGTCATTGTTAACAGTTGATGCAATATTTATGAATATAATTTGATTTTGCTTCTGTAATATATTATTACTGAATATATGTCCCACAAGTGATATTTATATATGTGCATATCTACGTGTGTGTGTCTGTTCACAATATGTGTTATTATGCATAAATACTCTAATATACAAATGTGTGCATAAATATTTTCTCTCTACATATAGACATAAATATACAAGTAATTTAGGTCAATAATTCACATGAAATGGCATCATACTTCCTATTGGGCACTAATGTTCTAATCTGAATTCATGAGCAATAAACTTATAGTGCCTCATGTGATTTGACTCTTAAATATAAGCACTTATAGTCAATCTACATTTTCTGCAGGAATCATATCTGTGTTTTATAGCTTTCGGTTCCATAGTTCAGAAATGGTTTCCTGAAATACTGCAGGAAAAATTTTCCAAGGGATTGATTGTGAGTCAATCTCATTAAAGCTTTTATATCCTTGAGTGTCACTAGGATTTACAGTTCACCATGATGTCCTGCTATGTTTTGTCTTATTGTGGAGGAGGTATTATTTCTATTTCAAACATGTTTTGAGTAAAATCATATTTTTTATAAATAATCCTTAAATTGAACCTTGAATCTTAGTTTTTTCAAATTATACATTGCCTGGGACTAACAGTTTCATTTTCCTTCATCTTTTCAAAGGCATTATATTGTAAATTATAAAAGTTTAATGAGACTGAATAGAAATTTAAGCACATCAACTTTATCAATGTATTTTAAAATGATTTTTGTATAACACTATTATTAGAAATCAAGCAGTAAAAGAACAAATACCAATTATAAAGAAGTCTTTACAAAGCTTTCTGAATTTTTATCTTGACAATTTCTTTCTTTTTTTCATTCCTTCTTTCTTTCTTTCTCTCTTTCTTTCTCTTTTTCTTTCTTTCTTTTATCAATTCATCTGTATTTTACATCTTTGTTTTCTTTTATACAATTCTTAAAACTAAAATAAACAGGAATCATAGAAAGCACAAATTCTGGGAAAATTACCAAGATGTTTTTTATATCATTTTGTTTTATAAACATGCAAAAAATTTCATAGATGATATCAATTTTTGAGAATCATTTTATATCACTTTTCAAACTTTACATTCAGTCAGAAATAATAATTCATAATTTTCAAGTTTAAAACAAAGAGATGTTTGATATGAATACTGTGAAATTATTAAAGTAAACATTTATCTCAATATAATACATAAATGATTAAAAAAACTTTAGTTCAACTATGTCTGGCACAAGGCCACGGTTTTAAAAACTCAATGAATGTCAAACTGCAAATAATTTGCACTTACAAGAAGGATAAAATTGTTTTAATAATTATATCTAGCTATTTATGTATATAGTGATTAAACATTTTCACCTCATCGTTTAATTTCAGATTTTCTGGTGTTATCATTATTTACATTATTTGTATTTTCGTCTGTTGACGTCATCTTTGTTGTTGTTATCATATTGTTTTGGCTGATGAGCCCTCTGAACT
This sequence comes from Acanthosepion esculentum, assembly GCA_964036315.1. Lineage (NCBI taxonomy): Eukaryota > Metazoa > Mollusca > Cephalopoda > Sepiida > Sepiidae > Acanthosepion > Acanthosepion esculentum. The sequence continues at coordinate 46,426,022 of OZ038496.1, forward strand.
TCATCAGATGCTCTTGTCAATCTTGGTTACTTTCATACTGACTTCAGGTAATGTAACTTTATTTAATCTACAGATTGTTCTCATTACATTGACCATGTTTACCAGTTATTGCTTCCTCAATTTCCACTTAGTCCAAGTGCTTGGTCCAGAGATTGAACTCACAATAATTATGTCACTAAATTCATGAATCAATGATTTAATCCACTAGGCCATGGGACAATCCTGAGTGGAGAATTTGGTGCTTTAAACCTAACCTACCTGTTGATGAGACTGCTTCTGCTTGTCATGCTTGACTGCACTCACCAAAGCATAATTTTTTTCTACTGTGACTGTTGCTGCCATTGAAGACTTATTTCATTTCTCTTTCTTTCTTTCTTAATGGCTCCCTTATTGTATTTATTTCTATGCTAGACCTACTAAGGAAGTCCTTATATGAACTGATTCTTTCAGATGTCTGACTCTCCAGTGTTCTTTGTCATGTATTTTTACCATTCCACAGGGTCTGATAAATACCCTTTTCCCTCCATACATGACCTGTCATACCTGATTTCATGACTTGCTCCAAATTATAGCTTTTCAATTTTCCTCCAGACTTACTCGTGGAGTGGCTAGTTTCACTTTTATATTCTTTGCCACAATTTCAAAGGATGAGATATTCAGAGTTTTTGGTTACATACTCTTCTGGGTTAGGCTGTATTGGAGCTGCTTTTGAATATCGTCCTGGTGTTGTACAGACCTCAGATCTTCTGAATCTTTTCCGATGCTCTTGATGTATGGTAGACAGACTATGGCAGCTTTCTATTCCTCCTCCTACACCAGTATATTAAATAATGGGTTCAGTTCAAAATTCCCTGAAAGTTACCCAGATTGAAAAACACCATATAAAGGCTGGAGGGAACATCAGATAAAACATTACAATAACAAAGATGAGGGCAATATTCCACATGTAAATAATGTAAATACCCACCTTTTAAATCATTAAATTTAATTTTTTTAATGCTCTTTTTATAAATACCCATCTTTGTTTAAATGACATAACTTATTGGCTATTTCACTAGTATGAAAGTTAGAAACTTGGAAAATATGCATTAATAAACAATAAAATGGTAAAATAAAATGAGAGGTGAAGATGGGTTTAAATATTGAAACTTGATACTTGTGTCATGCTCTCTCTCTAATATCAACAAAAGTACAAATTCAGTATTGTTTTAACAATTGAACCTCTTCTCTGTAAGACTTGTTATTAACATGCCATTTCAGCAGATCTATTCTTCAATCCTCATCAGGTGTCATCAGAAAAAAAAATAAAGAAAAAAATGGAAAATGATTATTAATATACCAACTAAACCAATCCATTTCAGCAGCAACAGTTTTTTTGTCATTTTTTAAAATGCCATGCTCCTTCAAGACATAAGCAGTCATACCACTCCACAGATTCCTTGTCTTTATCATTTGTAAAGTGCTATGACTTCTTGGGAAAGATAGTGAAGTGCCCTGTTGTCTTCATGATGGTTTTGAGTTTTCCTTCTAGAATGGTTGTCACTAAAAGTTAAAGAGCCCAGCTTACTCTGCTATTTAATCCATAGCTGGAGAAAGAAGAGAATTAGTGCAAAAGTGAAAGCAAGAGACAAGGACAGAATTTAAACCCAGCTTGCTGATTACTTTCCATGATAATAACTGTTCATATGCATGAAGATCCTAGCAACATAAATATTATTCTTATCTATTATAAAAGATTTTAAACAGCTAATCTCACTGTCAACAAGATCCAAATTACAGAGATCCAATATTATTTATAAATTTACATGCCCCTTAAGGAACTGCTTTTCTGATTGTAATATATCAACAACTCTAAGTAGAAGCTTATGAAGCTTTGACTAATTCAGCTTTAGCATTGAAAATGTTTTATCATAATGAATGGTTACAAACGAGAAGGTGGATGGAATGTGCTTATTTTATTACCACACTGATCAAAACAAATTCATGAATAATTATATTGGACATATTACTACATCCCTATCAAGAAAACTTACGTTACATCTCTCAGGCCATAGCTCAACTGGGACCCATTTAAACACACATGAAGGCCTACCAAATTCTGTTCGCAACATACTTGTGGAAAATATGACCATAATAACCTCATCCACATGTAAAAAACGGCTAAAAATAATGGAAGCATAAATAATAAAAAATAAAAGGCAACACTACATCAACTATGAACATGGCCACAACATGTTGACTGTGTTTGGAAAATTTAAAAATATTCCCATCACTATAGATACACATATATAAAAATCTACATATTCAGTTAAAAAAAGTTCTCAATATCAGAGATAGAGCATATGTAAATATAAAGGTAGACATTGAAGTCAACATTCAGTGGTGAGAGTCTGTTTTATACTTACAAGTAATCGTCAGGCTTTATGAAACAGACTCTCACCACTGTGTGTTGACTTCAATGCCCACTTTTATATATGTGTGTGTGTGTGTGTGTGTGTGTGTGTGTGTGTGTGCGCGTGTGTCTGTGTGTATAAGGCACCATGTTTGTTTTTTCTTAAATGACCTTTTAAAAATATATAATTATTTAATCTGGTCTAAAATTTAACGTAATAAATCTTATAAGGATATTAGCTTTCAATTCAATTGTATTTTTTGCAAGTCATGATTAATTTTGTAGAATACAAATCATAATTTTATAATCCCTTTTCTTACTTATACAATGTGTGTGTGTGTGTGTGTGTGTGTGTGTGTGTGTGTGCTATATGTAATTTCCATTCACATCCAAAAGAAATGTTATTCCCAAATGAATTTTACTCATTTAATTAGACTGAATCAAAAAGTAAAAAATTGATCCTTTACTCTATGTACTTTCTAGTCTCAATGTCTTCTGCCCCAATCTCAAATTCTGAAATATCAAACTCTTATTTGACACTCATCCCTTAAGACCCTAAAATGTCCACTTGGTTATTTTACTCCTAAATTTAATGTATTCTTTATCAAAATAATAATAATTATAATTATCCCAGACAAAACACACCCCTTGCTGTGACTCTACCTTGTAATTGTATCCCACTGCTTTGCAACCATCTGGACTTTGTCAAAACTGTTGATTTCCAAAGCTCCTTTATCTATTGTGCCCTATGTATGTGATAGGAAATTCTCTTGAGTGAATCAGTAGTAAAACCAGTGTATGACCCCCCCCCCAGTCTTTGAGTTCTCTCGGTGCATTGATCTAATGCCTTGGGACTGGGCTAAATAGACTGGTTGCTAGCATAAATACATGCACTGAATGTACATCTTTCCCCCTTTCTCTTTCCTGTCCCTTTATTTTTTTAAATTAAGATTTTTAAAAATGAAGGAAGATGAAGGAAGTAAAGGAGCTGTGCCTGGTTGACCAGCCAGTGTCTCCTAATGTGTACCTCTTTATCAAATTAATTCACTTCTTTCAATATTTAATGATAGTTTGCATTGCATTTCACTGAGTCCAGGCAATGTTACTTAAATAATAGATTTCAGTCATGCAATAACACAATCAATATAATTAGAATGTATGCATTATTTTTTGAGGATGCCTTCTGAACACCGATTACAAGTCTATAACATGATGTATTCTTTCAAATTTGGGAATCAAGCTGAATTTTTTCAGTACATCAGTAAAACCTCACCAGAAACTTATTTTAAGGATGATAAATGCTGCTTGACAAATTAAAAAATGGCAAATCATGAATAACTTTAACTTCCAGTCATTCAAATCTTGGAAATAAATTTTCCATTAAAATATCTTCTATTATAGTTATATATTAAATATGCTTAACTGATACATGAATATATATTAAATTGGTTTTAAAATGGCAAATTTTTGAAGGCATCTTTACAATATACAAAGTATAACTGACAACTTCTAAAAAATTTGAATCAATCTGTTCATCTGTAAAGTTATCTAATGTTATTGGGATTTTTATGTTTCAAAATCATTTCACCAAGAAATAAACCACTATATTTTTTATCAATATTTTTCTTTCATTGAGGAAGCTAATTTTCTGAAATTTTTGGTAGCTATCTAATTCATTTTGCTTTCACATTATAAACAAATGAAAAGAAAAAATATTTTTTGTAATCTCATTAAAAAAAGTGTTATTATCTGTATTCTCTTTCTACATGTCTGTATGAAAAAACTTTAAAATTAGTTACCACACATTACATTTATATACAAATATAATGATTGTGTTTATCAATGTTAAATTGATGCAAAAGAAAGGATATTTTAATTTAAGATTATATATAGTAATTTTAACTACTATATTTTATTGTTAACATATGATGATAAATTAACTAAAAATTAGTGAGGTTGTAACATTTCCAGCAAATTGTCATGTAGGACTAAAAATGGCAAAAGGTTAAGGTTATTGAAAAGTTCAGTAATTATGATACCCAAGCTTAACTCTTCATTTATTTTATAGAATCAATACTAAAAAAATATTATTTTCTTCAAACTTGAGTAAATGCAACTTAAAGTGATTAAGTACTTTGAAGAGATAACATGAAAAAAAGGATTACAATAACATTTATCAATTTTTCAAACTTGATTAAGATTTTAAAATAGGAATATAACATAAGAGAAAATAGCAAAATTCCTATGTTCCAATAATACACAGATTATTTAAAATAATCTGAACAATAAAATTTCTTTTTTAGAAACAAAAAACTACTTGTAGGATAGTCAAATTAAATTCAAGTTATTATGAACAATAATACAATAACTTTATTGTTCAATATTAGATTAAAATTGTTTAGTTAAATATATAGCTAAGGTGTATGCAGTGAATGTAGAAAAATAAAGTCTTTAAATATAGTGTTATATATTTAGTAAAAGATGAGTTTTCATGGAAGTGTCTCCTAAAGTGACTTATCACCTTGAAAAAAAGAATTGAACAGCTACATGTTCCAGTTTACTGGTTGTTCACATAATCCATGCATGGATGATGTAGCAGAAAGCAACTAATTTAATATGACTTTTTTTAGCAGCAAAACAAAAAAACATGTTTCTTTTAAATTAGTTATATAATTTAATTATAGTTATAATGAATTAATATAATTCAGATTGTATAATTTAATTATACAACTGACATACTTAAAATTTGACAGGAATTTATCTTGTCATTAGTTATCATAAATGTTAGAATTTGAAATTTCTTGGTTAAAAACCTATTTACGAAAATGTATGAAAAATGTGCAGAACTCATGACTAAAAATACTGGTCACATTACAAGATTTGCAAAAATAATGAAAACTTGTTTGATCCTTTTTTTTTATAGATATTTATATCTTTGAGATTAAAGATGAGACTGATTGAGGACTTCATTGACCTAAACAAAAACTATTCTTTGATCTTAATTTAAAGACCAGAATAAAAATTCTATTCTGTTAAAGTAAGAAATTTCCCTGTATTTTCTCCTTTTCAGCATAATTTTCTGCCATTCTAAAATAAATTATGTTTAGTAAATAAATAATGTTTAGTAGACTACAATTTTACTAAATCTAACAAAAAGAATTTTGCATTTTGCTTACTGAGAACTTCTTGATCCAACCCACTTTTCAAAATCTGATCAAATGATGAAGCATCAGTTATTTTTTTAGTATCTATTCTTGGTTGAGCCAAGAACTTTTCAGCATCCCTCATATAAATTAAGATTTTTAATTTTCTATGTTTGTATGTCAAGAAACAAATGTGCTTAATAAAGCAGATTTACAGATAAAAATCAAAGTACTGTTTAAATTTAGCAAAACTAATTCAGTTCAGAAAAATAATAGGTGGTCGGATATCTGTTTACTTTGTTATGTTTAAAAATCCTTTCATGTTTATTCATATTATTGTGGAGACAATTGAAAAAAATAATGTTCTAGTGAGTCCATTCTTTGTCCTTTCCCGCCCATAAACTTAAAGCAAACCTAGGATCTGGTGTATGATGAACCTGTTTTTTTTTATTTTTTTTATTTTTTAAGCTGAAATTAAAAGGTGTAATTGGGATTTAAATATAGTTCTGTGATAATTTAGAATAGGCCAATGATAATACCAGGTTTTGTGGCAAACAATTTACTTAAAGGATAACTTTTCTTAGATGTGGCCGTTTAGGCACAAGGCACTAAACAATGTTAACATCAAAACCAACATTTATACTCAGATGAAATGGGTGTGTATACAAAGACAGGGGGTGGTCAGAGGTTGTTGCATGTTAGTAGTTTACAGTAGTAAAGCCATTATAAAGAGAAGGGGTGATAGAATAATGGGAGTCAGTAAAGAAGACAATAGAAGCAAAATAAATTACTGAACCGTAAAAGTATTACAAATAAGCTAGATGTAGAGAAGATTGGACAAAAGAAAGAAAAAAAATCATTCTGTTGTATTTGTACATTGCAGCCAGAAAGATGTTTTGTCTGGGAGAAAGGTCACTTGAATATTGGGGTTTGGCTGTTAAAGATGAAAGGAAAAACTTGCTTATCCCTTGAGCAATTTCTTTTCTTCTATTAGAATCCAGAAAATAAGGTTATGCTAACTGTTATTATTGCCCAACGGCTACAAACCATACATTAAACTCTATTGGCTTAAACAATCACCCTGAAGACATGGATCAACTCTGTTTTGATTTAATAAAAATGCCTATATAAATGAGAGAACTGTTACAATATCATATTTATTATTTAATATTTAGAGGAATTCAAAATGTTTTACCTTTAGTAGGTGTAAAATTAGCAATTAATAAAATGATTGATCTTTTTTTTATTCATTATTTCTCATTCATACAGTAAGAATAATAATCAAGGCTCATATAAGAAACGATGATTGTTGAACAATGATTATTTTAAAACAAAGTCCCACAGAATAAAACAAAAATAAGTCCGTAAATCTGATGTTTGGTTGCAGTCCCCTATTTTCATTAAATAAACTGAAGTCACAATCTTAGAAAGTTACTTTTATTTTATTTTTGTGGAATATTTTATATAAATCCGCTATTGTATACAATGAAAATGAGTCAGTGTTAAGTGGGATTTAATTAACTGACTGGTAAATGTTGTAGGATAAAAATTAATGAAAGAAAAGTCATAAGGTATGCTTTATTAGAGTAGAAAATAAAGTCATAATTTAGATTTGTGGGCAAGAAGATTGTCATAGAAAAAATAAATGATGTAGTAATAAAATAGTAATAAAATAAAAACATTTTAAAACTAATGTAATTAAAGTAATATTTTAATAAATTAATTTGATGAAACATTATTTCATTACTATGAATTTAATGCCCATTAAAAATTAACATTTTTCACAGATTTAATTTTAGTATTAATATTAAATAGTTTAAAATTTTTATACAGTCTGATTATAATAACCACATTTTTATCATTTCTGCAAAAATATTTTTCTAATAATTTATATTTTTCTTATAATTTATAAATTCAAAAAGAAGAGATTATGTATAAAATTGCAATTGTAAAATTAATTACTATTGAATAAATATTTGAAGTTTTATATCCAGTAATAATTTATTATTTTATGATTTTTGTCTTGGGAAGTTAATATGTAATTAAAGGAATTTCTTCTGTGAGTTGTTGTCTTCTATGTATTATATGTTGTAAACAATCACAGCCCCACACTTTTGTTACTGTCAGCTATACTTTCTCATTCATGACCCCCTTTTCTCTTTGTGATAATGGTTTATCTATTTGCAGGTAGTATTTACTACTAATAAAAATTAACCTGAGGTATTTGCAAATATTTTTTATTTTATGCATAAAAACTATTATCATTTTAAAATAATAACAGTTTTTATGTATAAAATAAAAAGTTTATAATCCAAAGAAAAAAAAAGACAAAATTAATGTCTTGTAATCCACCTTAATATTTGTATTTACAATTGTTTTTTAATATTCACTTGACTTTAGAAAGATCAAAAAGAATTTTTTTTTTTGATTTGCAATTAATTTGACTTCAGTTTGGCAAAGAAGTAATACAACTTAAAATATAGTAGATTATAAATTTATAAGTCTAAACTAAAACATAAGATTATGATGGTTCATCTTTCATTGTAGATCATTTTTTGGGTAATATATTAACATTAGTATTATTCATTTATTTTTTATTCCTTAATAAATGTATAGCTTGGTATTTTCTAAAGACAAAAACCTTCTGTAACTTTCTGCAGATAATTCTGAAAGGATTAAATAAATATATAAAAGATTCAATGGTCAAGCTTTGTCAAGAAGAAAAACTGGCTAAAAATTTTGACAAGTGGTAAATAAATTAAGGTGCAAAAATTATATGACATACTCTTACCTTAATAATGCCAAATTTTTATCTGGAACATGATGCATTGTAAAGTTATTTGATTTAATTTGATGGGTCTTGAAATCCTACACCAAATCAATTATTATGAATATTTTTTTCTATTTTCATTAAAATGTAATCTATGTTTGAATAAACTGAATATATCTGATTAATTCATGCATTTTATTGGCATGTGAATGAGGAAGTACTTTTAGAAAATGACATTTGAACATAGATCTATTTCATAGAAAGTTTTGAGTAGGATTATTTAAACTGAAAAATATTTTCTTGTTATTTGATTCCTGGCCTATTGTTTTAAAAGTTATTTGAAAAATATCATAACACCAATTGCAAATGTTGAGCTTAATTACAAAAGCAGCCCTTTATCAATAAGGTTTTGTCAGGCTTCTAATTTACACACACACACACACACACACACACACACACACACATATATAAAGTGGACATTGAAGTCAACACCCAGAGGTGACAGTCTATTTCATACTAAATACATAATTGTCTATTTGAGCAGAAATCCTTTTTATGCAAGTTTTATTAAAAATGACTGACATGATGCTGTGGTTAAGTCTTTTAGCAAATTTTTCACGTGTTCTTATAATTTTTTTTCAGGACATAAATTATATAAAAATTGTTCAAATGTTTTATATATCCAAACGTTTTTGGCTACAATTTTAGCCATTATGAAGTATAAAATACTTTTAACCATTATCAAGCATATCAAAGAAGAAAATCAGTGGTATAGAGTAATTTTCCATTTTGGTTATGATGCACTCTCATTAACTTTGAAGTAAGTTTCCTTCCAATCATATCTTGATGAGTGTCTTCATTTCTTTCATAGTTTTAAAATTAATCCATAAAAATAGCATAGTTCTTTATTCTTACAAAAAAATATGTCATACATAGGATGACTTGTGCACAGTTTTCACACATGAGCACGCGGACTCATGCATAGAGATGCACTCTTAGATACACATACACACATGCATGCACATATAAATATGCACCCCCACATGCATACATATATACGTGTGTGTGTGTGTGTGTGTGTGTGTGTGTGTGTGTGTGTGTGTGTCCTTAATAATTTGCTTTTAATTTATAATTTATACTTCAGAAATTGGTTGTTCATTTTTACCATGCTTAATATTGGAGACATGCTTAATTTAAGAATTTTCATGTTTTGTAAGATATGTGAAAACTTTTAACATTAATAGAATTTTATCATATTTTAAATATTAATAACATTTTGGAGTGGAATATCATTTTATATTGTCATTTTTATCTATAATTCATATTGTAGATAAACTTAAATAAGTAGATCTATATATATAATCTTTTCTCAATCACAAATAAAATATAAAGTACTGAGTTTTCAGCATAAAAGTTGACATTTAACCCTTTGAGACCTGACCACCATTTTACTGGTGGTAGAGAAAAAAATGATGTAATACTCAGACACTGGTTGAACAGTGGCAGAGAAAAATGACTTAATGCCCAGCCACCAGTTGAATAGTGGGTAAACACTTGTAACTGTTTTTATATCTACCATAAAACATTATATACCAATTATTTGTGAATTTTTACTCTGGAGTTCAGGCAGAATGGTTAAAATTGTTCAGGAATGCAAGGCTCAAAGGGTTAAGCTTTGAAAAGCATTTTCACTTGTTTGAAATCATCCCAGTGAACTTGTGGTTATGGGCCTTCTCTTGAAGAATTACAAACTTAAAATTTTTCTTCTCTGTGAACTAAGCTAACCACCAGAATTCAATTTCCAGGATTTCCAGTATTAGTTACATAAAATAAATTTATTCTGATGCCATTTGAATAAGAAAAATCTGGTTAAAGTTGAGGACTTAAGATACATATGCTTACAACTTAACTCTATCATAATAATTTTGTGTATTTTTTATTTTTGTATGGAGAGAGAGAAGGTAAAGTGAAAAGAGATTTGTTTTAATATTAGAAAAATAATTACTAAAAAAATTAATTATGGAAACAAATATTTGCATTTACTTTGGAAGATTTACTAACTTTGGACAAATTAATTTTTGAACTAAAATATTTTTATAATGTAAACAATTAAATGAAGAAACTATTATCTACTTATTATCTTCTTATATTCTGTCATAAAAATCTTAGACGGATTTTTTGGAGGGGGATTTTTTTTTCTTCAAAGATGAATGCTACATAATTTATTAGAAAGCCAGAAATATAATATGGAACATATCTTTAAAATCCACAGCCACCAAGTCTGTATCTCCCTCAACACACACACACACACACACACACACACACACACACACACACACGCACACACACACACACACACACACACATGTCCCTCTCACTCATTGTTACTATTTATGAAAAAGTAGAATTTCTCGTCATCAACTAATTTGACAGAAGAGTGAACAGGGCTTATGTAATGCTTGAGCTAACCTGTACTGGATGCCACCCAGAAATGCCTGAAGTCTGACCTGATATACTTGGGCCATGTCATGTTCACAACGTTGACACGTTGTCTCTGAGAAGAGCCACACTTGAGGATCAGGTGCTCACCCTGTTGTTTGTTGAAATCAATATACAGGTAGTCTCTGCACGCCCCATGTCCGCAGTCAGCTGTGACCAAATAGAGACTATAAGTATTTCAGAGAAGCCAATGTCAGAAGCCAAAGTTAAGGTTGATTAAGTACCTGGAATCATTGCCCATGATTTATTATCTTGAATTAACATATGTAGATGCACACACACACACACACACACACATACACACACACACACACACACATTTCTTTTTTTAAATGTTTCAGAACATTTTGCTTAAACGGGTGTGTATTTCTGTTTAACATATATTTATCATTTTATTTCTGCAATTAGCAAGAAAATATCTTTTACAGATTCTGGATCATTATGATTTTTTATTATAATTCTTCACCATCACCATCAACAGTACATAATATATGATGAATTCTACTAATACAGGACACACTAATTTGGCAAATACCATGGTTGGGACAGGGATTTGAGTATGTCAACTATTTAGATATAAAAATAAATTTTTGACAGGAAATTGACACATAAAGAATAAAAAATGAATTTGTATATAAATAATAATAGATATTTTATTTTGATGTTCATCATGTACAAGAGGGCTCCTTGCGGTACAGGTTTACAGAGTAAGAGACACAGCTTATGCAAATATGGAGGGAAGATAATAGTTAACCCTAGACTTGAATAGGTTAAGATTGTAGTGGATGGAGAAGCATCCTTATAGGAGTCTGTTCCACAAGGCAATGGTTCATAGGAAGAAGCTGCTTGAGTGGAACTTACATCTCACCCAGGGAATATGAAGGGAAAGAGGGTGGGGTTTGTTACAATGTGCATGGCATAGTGGGTCTTAACCCTGAAGGTTAGGACTGGTGAAACTAAGGAATGTAGTTCATCTGAGCACTTTACATGAAAATAGCAACAGAGCAGTGAGAGGCTTCTGACATCTTGACTCGACTTGTGATTGGGCAGCAGTACTCTATTTTAGGCTTGATCTGGCTCTTGTAAAGTTAGAGGTCAGCAGGTGTCAGGTACTTGTTAGAGTGGTACAGGGAACTGATCATTTTCCAGCATCTTTAGCAATGAATAATAAGTACAAGTTCCACTTGAGGTCTAGGCTGAATCAAGGTATGGGATCTCCCTGGGGGAACATCCATTCATCAAGGTTGGTGAAATTTCTGTGTTCAGTCAGCAATGGTGGAATGTCACTAGTTTGCTTTTCAAGGCATTGAATGTAACGAGCTAGTTTTTCCTACACTGATCTGTTAGGGCTAGGTCAGAGGGAAAATCAGTTGCCAAGCTCTGGTCATCTAGAGTTTGGGAGGTGCACCCATATACTGTTGCATCATCAGCATAGATATTCACAAATGACTGGAGTATACTCCTAGACAGATCATTTATGTAAAAGAGGAAGAGGATTGGACTGATAAGCGAACCTTGGGGGATGCCTGCATTGATTGCATGGGCCTTGGAGGACTGGCCATTAGCAACTAGCTTCAGAGACCTACCCATTAGGAATGGATTTATAATTGAGAAAACTCTTCCAATCATTCCATAGCTAGAGAGCTTTTGCTTTAAACCTTTATACCACACCTTTTCAAAGGTTTTTGGAATATCTAATGTGATCATCCTTGAGAGGTATTTGTTGTCAAATGGCTCACTAATTCTGTGAGTTGGATTTTAATAAGATTATTGGTATTTTCAAAAGAAAAAAAATTATTTTAAAGAAATTTTAATTCCAAATTTTTTATAAAATTTATTTTCCTGCGATTACATCCTTCCTTAATGTTTCAGCACAATAAACTTGTGTTACAGGAAAAAGACTTTGTCATAAAAAAATGGTGCAGTAAGTCTGAGCTTGATTTATGTCTACATAAGTTCTATCAATATCACTAATATAGAACAGTATATGCATTATTTTGCTATTTTTACCCTAAACTTCAGTAGTTGAGAAACTCTGCTACTCTGGCACCTGTTAGGCCATAAACTTGTTGCGGTTGTGAGATTTAAACTGCATTTTAAACTGATTAATAATTACTTACCAGGATATAAATTTTAGGCTTTTTAATCCAGAAGTTTTATATTAAATATAATTTCAGTAAGTTTAAGAAATATTTTTTTATGAAGTTCTGAGAGTAAGTATTTTCAGTATTCCATATATTTTTCAGCTTCTTATCTTCATCTTTGTCTGATATATTCAGTTTTCCTCAGGTTCGCATATCAATAGTCCCTCAAAAAAAAACTTTGGATACTAGCTGCAACATACACTCAAGAAAGGCCATAAAATTTATCAGATAAAATACTTTGCTAAAAACAGCAAAAATGAAAACAATAGTTAAAAAAAACAAATGGTATAATAAAAATAATAGAATCTGGAAATAGATATGTAGCAATGTATCAAGAAATTGAAAAGTAGATATCTGTTTTTTAGGCTTTTAACAACTAAAGTATAAAAAATATTTTTGTTTCCTTTTTATCATAAAATTGAGGTATAAAAATCATATCTCTGATTTTAATATTTAAAACATAAAACTAATTTCAAGCAAATTGTTTTTTTATCACTGTCTTCCTATAAAAATATTATCTTCAATGTTTCTAAGATTTATTGATAAAAAATTTGAAATCCAAAACTTATCAATAACTTGAGCATTTCAAACTCATTAGTTATGAAAATTCAAGTTTCCAATATCATCTAAATAGCTAATGCAACAAGATAGTTTTAATCCAGCTTACTAAACAACAGTGTTATTTTTCATGTGTTCCTGAAAAAACTTGCCCCCCAAAATCCCATAAAAATACATATCACTATAAATCAAGAAACTGGAATTCAGCATGCAAGTTCTGTGACATTCTTTTCTAATTATAAAAATAGATAAAAAAATTTTTATACTACAGAGGAATTGGTAATGATAATTAAATCTCTTCTAAATTATATGAAGGTCTATGCAATTTAAAAATGTTCAAATGGAGAAGATATTTTGTCTTGTATAGATAAGAATTTAGCAATTTTCTAACCAAAAGTCTTCTAGACAAAAATAAAAAAAATGAAAAAAAAAAAATATAATAATAAAACAAAAAATATTGTTTGATGCTGTTTCAGATTTTTTTGCCTAATTCTACACAATCCAAGAAGATATGAAAAAATGATTAAATCAGTATTCAATGGAAAATAGAAAATATCCTGAATGTATTCACCTTAATAGAGGAAAATTCAGCATGTTTTATTACAAGAATATAATAAAATGTTTTTCATGTTACAAATAAATATAAAAATTATTACTTTTACATTCCAATACAAAAGTATTAAGCAGTAACATTATAAAATAAATAAGATATTTTTGTCTTCATTAGCCAAATCTTGTCTCGGCATTTGTGTAGTTGGTTCATTACGTTAGCTTAATCTTAAACTTTGATTTCAAATACTAAATATATATTGATACAATTTTATTTTTGGCATGCAAGAGTCATTTTAGTGCATAATGTTACACTTCCTTAAGAACTGAGGTTCTTCAAGCAAAAATTATACAGTAAGACAATTTAAATCTGTAAGATTTGGCTTAGAGGGAAAAGCAAGTTTGTGGCTTAAAGAATTTGAATCATAAGTGGTCATTATTGAAAAAGTACCAGTAGACAGAGTTTATTCATGCTTTCTAAGTTGTACAATTTTGTATATATCTTTTAGGATTTACAATATACTCAAGAACAGAAATATAGATTCTATTTTAACATTTTCATCTAAAAATAAAAATATTCAGTGAATTACTAATTAAATTTTCAATTTTATATTTTTTAATTTTTTAAAAAGCTTTTCATAAAAATTTTTAGTTGCCATCAAAATTGCTTAAATACAAAAACAGTCATATGAGTAATTTTTTCTCATTTATTTATACAGTAATGAGATTCACTGTTGTATATGATGTCAGAATTCTAGTCAAATGGTCTCACTGTCAGTAAGAATTTGCTAAAATCATCATCATCATCATCATTATTATTTTTATTATTATAAATAGTAGTAGTAGTAGATATGGAAGTAGTTATATATCTCATTAGGGTATTTTAGATTTTAAAAGAAAAATATATTTTATTTTGATTTGAGATAAAAAATTGTCTTTTACCTTAATAAGTATAAAGTAACTAAATAAGTTTTTTACTACTCTTCAAATCTCTCAGCTATTATCATTATCTTTTCTATGAGGACTGCCAGCAACAGTATGAAAGGCTAATAGTCATAACTGATAACTTCCAGTCTTTCATTCTTTGTTCAGGCTACAGGTAGCTTAACAAAGCCCAGAGTATATCATCCCAAGCTTACTCTTGTTTAAATGTGCATTGAATGGAACAAAATGGCTTTCAAAATGTAGACAGGCAGCAGCAAAAGGGAAATGGAACACGCAGGAAGATATTTTATCCAGAAAAGGTTGCTAAGAAAGAAACTGAAAAAAATACTGGCAAAGATTTTTCCTATAGCTTCCATGTTATACAGATTTGAGAAAAGGAATTTCATAATTTTATGCACAATAAAGACAAGCCTTTGATGTATAGCAATAAATGAATATAATGTAGATATTAAATGTAATATCAATTAAAATTGAATACTGGTCAGTGTGTGAACCACAACTACAAGTATTTTATTTTAATTAGTGGTAGAGGAATTAACCAAAGATCAAAGGTTCATTACAAAGGTCAGTCAGGTAAGAAGGAAATATCTTATTAGGACTTCTTCATTGAATATGAAATTTGTTAAGGATCTTCATCTTTAATCTGAAAAGATGAAACCAGGGTTTTAATTTTTTATGAATACCAATTACTTTATCATCTCTTTTTATCAAGAATCACAAAAAAGTTCTTGAAACTCAAGGCACACTCTGGTAGATATCAATCAATGTGTAATATATGAAAAATAAACTGGAAAATTATGAAATTATCACAGTAGCAGTAATTATCCTGATACTTATTAAAATATCAATGTGCATTTCATTTAATTCCCATGAATTTAAGATATATTTTCAAAACAAAATTTATTTTGTATAAGAAGAAAATCCTATGATGAAATATCAAAGAGATTCCTATGTTAGAAAATTTTTCCTAAAAACACGTCTTCCTGGTTTCAGGAAAGATAATTATGTGTTAAAAATAATGAATTTATTGCAAGCAAGTTGACCACATGTTTCCCAGAGCAAATTGCACCCTGGGGGAGACTTTGTCAATTTACTTGTGTAAAGAAAAATAAAAAATTAAGTTAAATTTATTGCACTGTAAAAGATCAACCATGACTTTTATTAGTACAAATTGTCCATTGTTGTGTGGTTAGAATACTTGTAAAATCTGAAATAACTATTTAGTATTAATGTTTGATGATTGTTTTTATCGTTCAGCTATTGCCCAGGTTGTGTACATCAAAAAAGTATTGAATCTACGTCTTTTCATTTCTAAAGTCAATGAAACCTTAGCTTGTATGCTCAACAGAAGGTTTTCATTCTTCATTGACAAATTAACTTGATATGGTGTTATTGTTTGCAAAATTAAGTCCTTATTATAATTCCAGTTAAATCTGTTACAAAAGTAATTATTTAATCATGTCAATTTCACAAAATATTTTCTAATTCATGTAAATAAATTATTCACAACTATAAAGGTAAATTATAGTGAAACTGATTCATATATTTTTAAAAATTTTGAAAGCAGTAATTATTAAATTAGAATGGAAAACATTAAACTGAAGAGAAAAATTAAATCCTTATTATATCTTTTATATTAATTATTTTCACAATATTTTGAACATTACTAATATTTATCCCCATATAAAGAAAAGTTCAGCCAGTAGATCATGTTTTGAAAATTGCATTTGTTTAGTAGTTATTTGTTACTTTTTAATGTTTTTTTATATTGTTTGTTATTCAAACTAAAAGATTCGACTGTAAGTTTTTGAGATTCACTTTTATGATTTTCAAAGTATTTAGTTTTAGTGATTATTTTTTAAAATTATACAAGATGAATGGAAAAGTGACAATATTTTACATAAGTGATATATTGGTTTCCAAACAGGATTTTAAAGAAAAATCTATTTGATTTACTTTGGTTTGAATCGATAGAATCTTTTTTGCATGATAAATCTTTTGTCACTAATTCAGCAAATGTAATTGAGCCTTGAAACTTTTGACAGTCAGTCTTATAGTTGACCATAGCTATATTTGCAAGCAATATCCAAAAAATAGTATATTTAAAACAAATTTATAATTGATTTGATTAACATCCATATAAAGAAAATTCAGTATTTCTTAATTCATATTTAAAATATTTCTTTTGAGATTAATATCAAAAGAGATAATATTGTAAATTCATTCATTTTTTTGTAAACATTTCACATCCTTCAAGCAAATTTTAAATTCTAACAATTTGTACAAAATTCAAATTCAGTTTTTGTGCTTTTTCTGTAGTGTAGAGATGGTGATATATTGAATATCAATGGAAATACTTTGTCATATTATGAGTTACTTAGTAAGACTTTCATTAATTAACATCTTAAATGTGTTTTCATCAAAGTTTGATAGTGCTTTCTTTTTTATCCATTAGTCTCAAATGACAGGTTTTGAAATGAGTAACCCATTTTAAACTACTTCTATACAAAAGAGTTTTTACCACATACTGCCTTTGTGTTGAATGTACTTCCAACAACTTTTATAGTTTTTTATGATTGAGATGAAAAGAAATAAAATGACAAAACTGATAATAAACTATGAACTTATTAGTCAATATCATAAAAATTGACCCTACAAGTAAATAATTTATTGTAAGTTTTGCATGTAAGTATTGCCACAATTCACACATGACATGAGAAATCTTTGTAAAAAAGTGATAATTAAAAGCAAAATTGATTTAGAATCGATTTAAAATCTGCCCATCAAAAAGTGAGGATAGATCTTCAAAAGCTGCCAATAAAAACTGGAGAAATTGTAGCTGTGGGCTTATTGTTGTGTCCATCTTGGCTGACAGTCAATATTAATGAAACAATAGCAGTCACCTAATAACCAAGGGAGTATAATTTCTTTTTCATTGGCTTCTATGGGCAATATTGAATTTTACATGTATTATCTCTCTCTTGCTTTCAATACAAGTAACGAATAACATTATTTCTGTGTTATTGATCTAACAGTATTCTTTTGCTTTTGTTTTCACAGGTTTGATAACAAATTACATCTTGTGTGAAGCAAGATCCATTGTGAATAAGATGCAGGTATCTATTTTTATATATTTATTATATTACTGAACACGTGTGTTTTACAAAAAAGAAAAAACAGAAAAAACTGCTAAAAAATGAATAAATGCATTCATAGGTTGCTAAGATAACAATAACTGTCAACTATTCAGCTTCAAAATTATCTTATGAAAAGAAATCACTATTTATTGACTGTATTCTTCTAACACTTGATGCTTTTCCATAATTTCTTGGAGATTTTTTGTTTTATTTTGGGAATTTACTTTATGAAAGCAGAAATTAAATCTTGCATGAATTAAATTCGCTATCTTACCTGCTCCTAATAATTTCATGAAACATTTTTAAAACATATCCAATCAACATTTGCAAAATTGTTGTTGTGACAACTAAAGTCCTTTCTCAATAAAAATGATAACATCTGACTTAATTTTGGTGTATTTGGACTCAGAATAAGAACTAACAATATGATACTTTACATTTAATCAGTTTAGATTTTTAAAAAAGCAAAAAATAAAACAATTGCATTTCTATAACATTTTGCACTAAATAAAGTCAAAAAGAAATTTTGAGTCTGAAAATTCACATTTGAAATACAATTTATTAATGTAACTTTAAAACAAGGCAGTAAGCTTTTGTGGCAAATACATTTTCAAATCAAATATTTAATTTAAAGGTCTGATATATTTTAGATATTCATAGATTATTTTGTTCAGGGTGTAGGTGTTCATAACTCTCCACAGATTCTTTTTTCTTTATTTTCTGTGAATTGACATGACTTCCTGGGAAATATAACAGATTAGTTTTCCATTGCCTTCTCCACCATTTTAATTTCAGAGTTTTCTTTTAGAGTGATTGCCACCTAAGACTAGAGAACTCAATATATCCTACTATTTAACCCCATAGATGAAGGGAGAAGAAATGTATTCATGCTGTGCCTAATAGCATTTGTGTGAAAGTGAACGCAACATACTATTTCAGAACTTGAACTCAGTTTGTTACCTCCACTTTCTACGCTATCATCTATCCTATTCAAGTGTCCAAATTTACTTCCACATTTTGCAGTTTCCATTTCATAAATCTGCTGCTTTATTACATTTTTATATTCATGTTTTAAAAATTAAAGTTGCTTTCTTGATTTTTATATTCTTTTAAATAGTGATCGGTAAAAAGTTAAAGACAACATCAAAAGTAATAGAAAAGTAAGTTAGATCCACAAAAGGAAAATCATGACACGCATGATGTTAAAAAGTGTTACTGCATTCCAATGTCAGGTAAAGTGATGCTTCGACTTCAAAGATTTTCTTGCTGGATTGGGTTGGTTGATTTTATGACATATGTTGGGTTATTTAATGGCAAACTTTGTATTTGACAGTCAGTGAGGATTGAACTCACTACTCACTAGTAAAGGTCAACCAGATTAGTCTTGCTAACAATTACCTCATTACTTCAACAAATTAATAACACTTGGCAACAATGATTTTGCTCCTGAGGTAAAAGTAGTTACATTAAACTCAATTAATTATGTTGATTCTAAATCCATACCCATAATTGTTCCATTTTAAGTTTTTGAGATATACACATACCATATTTACATTCAAAGTAAATATATTATATTAGTATTCATTTGAGCTGGTAGCATAGGATTCATTCTTGTTAGTCGTACAGAAATTTCTTGGATCTCATAGAGCTGTGATGATTTAATAAACAACATTCTATCAGCACATCAAAAAATAATAGGATACCAGATGTCTCTTAAGATGCACTTACATTTTCATTTCATTTTCTTTTCAATTGATTGAGGTGCTGTAAGTGATGAGCATGGTAAGAAAAATTCTACCAGAACATATCTAAGAAGGGTTTGAGATAGCAAGGCTGGTTCAACCCAGACATCATGGTTGATTGCTGTAATTTCTTATAACTGGGGATCAGCTCATTATTCTAGCAGTTTTTCTTCTTTTTTTTCACTTTTATATAACACACCTGTGTTCAGTAACATGATAAATATAAAAAAAGATACCTGCATCTTATTCAAAATGGATTTTGCATCACATCTACATAAGCAATTTTTTAAACATTGTTAATAATATCAGAAATAAAGTGATTATTTTATATTTATTTGATTATTTCACATTATCACAGAAATTTTCTTTGAGCATAGATGAACTATTTACTAATTTATAATTGTTGTGAGCATAAATAGACTATACAGACAGTAATAATATACTATTATTATAGTATTTACCTTGAATATAGATATATTCTGTCCATATCTAAAAAAAACAGATACACTATTGATCAAAAATTTAAGACCACTTGAAAATTTTTTATAAGAGACTGTTTGTCATGGATACATTATAAACTTTTTCTTACTTAAGGTTACTAATTCTATAATCTAAAAGGTTATGTAGACAAAAAGTTATAATCTGATCAATTTATTCAGAAATGGACATTGTTATTGTTTTACACTTGATCAAAATTATAAGACCAGGGGGTATAAATTGTTAGATCTAGGGTAATTCTAATGTTTGTAGTTCATTTAGAGATTAGCAATCACTGCATAAAGGTGTCACCATGCCTAAAGCAAGCAAACTTACTGAAGTTGAGCGTGCTCAAATTCTAGATTTCCATAATCAAGGTTTGTCACAGTGGGCGATTGCAGCTAAGGTAAATCGCAGTAAAACTGTGATTTGCAACTTTCTAAAAGACAGTGCAAATTATGGAAATGCAAAGTCTACTGGTAGGTCAAAAAAATTTCTCCGGCATTGAGTAGGGTTGTTGTGAAAGCCAGTGGACTTTCTTCTAGTCAAATTAAGGCAACCACAGATGCTAATTGCAGTCCAGTAACCATCAGGTGACACTTACGACAAAAAGGCATGGTAAATAAAAAGCGCAAACAAATTCCTCGGTTGCTTCCACGTCACAAAGGGAACCATTTGAGGTTTGGTTGTGAATACCAAACATGGGACATTGAGAAGTGGAAGAAAGTCCTGTTTTCTGATAAGAAAAAATTCAATCTAGATGGTTCTGATGGCTTCTAATGATATTGGCATGACAAAAACATGCCTCCTGAAATTTTCACCACACATCATAGTGGTGGAGGGTCCCTAATGGTATGGAGTGCCTTTTCTCACAGAGGGACGATGGAGCTCCAGGTGGTGCAGGGTCATCAGACAGTGGCTGGTTATGTTAGCATGCTACAAAAAGCATCATTGGTGATGGAGGGCCACCGTTTGTGTGGGGATGGATGGTTATTCCAACAGGATAATGCTGCAATTCATGTTGCATGTCAGACTTTGACCTTTCTACAAGAAAATGGGGTCCATCTCTTGTGACATCCTGCATGCTTGGGACTTGAACCCAATTGAAAATGTTTGGGGATGGATGGCAGATGTTTATCGAAATATTCAACAAAAAATGAACTTCATGAAGCTATCTTCAGAAGCTGGAGCAATATTCCTCATAGCTTAATGGGAACCCTAATTTCTAGCATGCCCCAAAGAATTTTTGAAGTCATCAAAACCAGTGGAGGTAGAACTCATTATTAAATTTGGTTGTTGAATGTTTTCGTACACTTTTTGTACAATTTCGTAGAATTTGTGTCTCTGGTCTTATAATTTTGATCAAGTGTAAAACACCTCATTTTATAAAAATGTCAATTTCTCAATAAAATGTTCAGATTATAACTTTTTGTCTACATAACCTTTTAGATTATAAAATTAGTAACCTTAAGTAAGAAATGTTTTAAATTTTTCCATGAAAAACAGTCTTTTTAAAAAAAATTTCAAGTGGTCTTAAATTTTTGATCAGGAGTGTATACTAAAACAATTCTGAGTTCAGATTCAGATCAATATATTTGATTTACTTTAGGACAGCACTGTTTGTCTGGGTAACAGATAAAAAGAATTTTTGCTGCCTTAAGAATTTCATGTTGGCAATATTATTCTTTGTCTCAACACAGCTACAAAATTCTGAATAATTTTGAACAAGCATTACTGGTAAATATTAAACCAGACAATTTTAAACATATGTAAACAATTTCCAAATGGGACATTCAATGCAGAATAAGATAAATTATAATTATAATAAAAATTAATTATAATAATCACTCTCTGTTGTTATCTTGTTACATTTAACATGGAACCTAAATGGCATCAATACTTTGGTATACCTATATTTTTTTCAGTTTAGCTAAAAAGAAAAATATCCAGCAAAGAACTATAATAAAGTCATTATATTAAATTAATCTAATCTAGATTCTAGTAATATTCATTTAAAATAATGATCAGAAAATATCTTATTGAAAATGTTATGTGAACAGAAATGAGAACATAATTCGGAATAATACAAGGAATATCTTATTTTTCTATACTTCCCAAATAGACTTTGTCTATCTTTGTTCCAATCTGTTTTCTGTAACTTGTAGTAGACAATAGACTTTCCTATATGTATTATGGAAATAGACATTTTTGTATTTGTAAGTGGAGAAATTTTTTAATGGATTTCACTAACATAGGCTGTTTGCTGTTTTTGAGTCAGTGGTGATATTAAAAGAAAAAGCTTAGGAGGTATTTGCCATTCTTCCAAAGTGCAACTGACAGTTCTACTGATAATAGCTAAGATTCCTGTTAATTATTACCTATTCATAAAAAATATGTCTGCCTCAATCTTGCACAACACCCCCATGATTCATTATTAGGTTTAGGTGTTTGGTGGGGGGTTCTCATAATAATAATAATAATATTAATAATCATTTAATAACATAAATGCAATAGAAAGAAGGAGAGGCAATCATAATGGAGGAACCACTGAGTTTCCAGTGGTGCTTTACAATAGCTTTTAAAAGTAAGAGAACAAGTATCTGGGTTATTTAATTCACTCGGCCAGTTATAATCATTTTTCTTGCCTCTCACCATCATTTCACTGTGGCAATAATAAAAAGAAGGAATTACCCAATATATATTATATAATGAAATATTGATTCATATTGAAATTTAAACAATTTTTCTTTACTACATTTAATTTTTATAAAAGCTATTTGACCAAGTGTAACCAAAGCCACTCAACCATGTCAAATGTGCATTAATTATTACTTGCTCACAGTAAGGTCTAGTAAGCCTCATGAAATTAATTGATAATTAGGTATGGGAATGTAATAATCTGTGTTTAGCATTAGGATTTAAATTAACCAGGAGAATAGATAACTTTAATTACTCCCTAATTCTTGATTATTATATTTTCAAACATATAATAGCCCTATTCTTTACATTTAAAGTAAATTTTATATTAATTATTAGTATTCATTTGAGCTGGTAGCATAGGATTCATTCTTGTTAGTTGTACAGAAATTTCTTGGATCTCATAGAGCTGTGATGATTTAATAAGCAACATTCTATCAGCACATCAAAAAATAATAGGATACCAGATGTCTCTTAAAATGCACTTACATTTTTATTTTAATCGCTTGTATTAATTCCTATCGACTAACAAACATACATCTGCCTCATTTTCAAAGCAGAAAATACAGAAAGAATACTGAAACTTACACAAACAATTTTTGGTAAAAGTTTGGTGTTTAATCATCATTTCTTTGCTTCTTTACTACCAGAATTATTTAGTTTATGTATGCAGGAAATTACTTAAATATAAGTTGAGATATGATGAAAAGGGGTAACATCAATGAAATGCTGAAACCTTGTTTATGCATATAGATGCAGTTAGCACAAAAATATAATTATAAATATTAATTTATTTTTCCCTCATGAATGCTGTATTTACATTGTAATTACTTTACAAACATATTTGATCAATCAGTAAATGATTATTCTAAACCATCTATTGTCAATATAAACTGCAAAAAAACATCAATAGCCAGAAAATAAGAAAAGGGACAAAATCTTTTCAAAACTTCTTAAACAAATTGTATAGGTCTTTTCCATTTAACCAAGCAATGCTGAGTGAAAGGTTTTTTTACAAGAACACTAGGGTGAATGCAAGTTTGTAATAATATAATAAACTTAATCTCCTATTCTGTTCAATGCTCTGAAATTACTCCTTCATATTGACATTGATATTCATGCATAGGCAATTTGTAGAACTATGTAAAATACACTACTACTGATTACAAGTCAACTGTAATGTACAAAGAATATACTGTTCAACACTATTATTATAACATCTCTATAAATCTTAATTCATCTCTAGTTACTTACAATTTTTGTGAATAAAAATATTTATTGTTATTTCAATTAATTCCTTATCCATCATCTTTAAAATCACCCCAGTTTATATCAGTTGATGTCCATTGTCTAGACAGATTCTGTTGAGACCAGCACTCCTCTATACCCTCTTCCACAAAAATTTACTGTGTGAACTATTCATTATAGTGAATGAAAGTTTTCATGTCTCTCCAAAACTTCCTGCCATGCTGCTCTAAGTAACTGTTGACCTTTTACCACCCTCTTTGTCCTTGTTCTACCATATGTTCATATGTTAAGAAAGTTGACTTCATTATGTCCTGCAAGTCTTAAGTTCTCTTGACCTTATTCTTTCATTATGTGTTCTAGAAATTTCAGTTGTCTTTTTTGATTGCAAGAATCGGTTTCCTTGTAAATACCATTTTCCTTAAAACTTCCTCATTGCTCATATGTTCTGTCCATCATATCACAAGTAGTATTTCTATAATTTGCTTGTATTTTTTATCCTTGTCAAAGATAATTTTTAATTTTGATGTAGCCTGCTACTAAAATAAAATTAATGTTACTAAAAATATTTATCTTTGGTAAATTATATAAATAAAATGAAAAATGTCAAAGTTATTTCTTGAAAACCTTCTTTGATGTCCCATTATGTTTTGCAACATTAGATGAGTTCAGTCAGTAGTGTTCAAAGGAATGGCTTTCATGGAGGGCCATTGCACAACAGAGATGGCAAAATATCTCTTCATTTAATAATAAGATTCATGGCCATGTCACCTGACAGGGTTATGATACCACTTTTGCAAATTTAGCAAGTTCTAATAAAGAGGTTAAAAAATGGAATAATGTGGTATCACACAGGAGAACACTTTGTCTTCTATCTGCTACTCTTCATATACCTATGTAATTCTCATTGTATGGCATCAGTTAGATTTTTTGTGTATATCTTTTAAGTAAAATTATGCAGGATGATTGAAAATTTCAGATTAAACAAGAGTTGGGGAGAGGAATCACCAAAAACTGACTATCAAGTTAATTTCAGAACCTAAGGTATTCTTGCTAAAAAAATTACTCAAATATTTGATAAGTATAAAATGACATTTTTTATTTAGGTTTTAATTTAATTATACTCAAAAACATGAAAAAATAAATAATATGAATGAAGACTTAATTAGATTCATATATATTTCTTTGAAGTAAAGAAAAACTAGATTCATTTATTCACTAGTGTTTAAGAGTAATTGCAAAATCAATAAATAAATGTCATTTAAAACAGTAAAAAAATTGTTAAATTTTTTTTGCTTCACATATAAAAGGAATACAGTAACTTGTTATGATATAAATATCATCCAAAAGTTACTGGTAATCTTGAGAATGATGAATCAGTGCTGGCTTTGTTCTTTCACTGTTTCTTGGATTCCAAGAGAAAAACACAAAGGTAATGGTGTCTATGTAGTTCTATGGAAACTAGAAAAGATACCAGCACTTTTTCAGGGTGGGATGACATTATCACAAAAATGTCTGTCGTTCATTTTTCATTGGCTTAAATGTGGATTGTCACATTGTTGTTACATTACTCACCACCTAACTGTGCAATGTTTGATAAGTACCAATTAATGCCAATGGGCACATTTTCCTGCCTGAAGGAAGTCAGTGATGCACTTCTAACTTGTATGCTCTTTCATGTCAGATGCCATTTTACTAGATTGCTGATCAGCTGCTATCTGTAACAAGACAAAAGAAATGATGGCTTCACTGGTGGGAGGGTTCAGCCTCTACTGTAATACTACCAACATTCATTTCTGGCAGTGCAGACCAACAGAATAAATTCAGATTTTTTGCATTTCAATCTTCAAACCAGGGATAATACTTTAATACTTTTTATTCATAAATGAACCAGCCATAATTTTAATCACTTGTTGAATATTTATTCCTTTCTCAAAATGAATTCTGGTGAATATTCCAGTAAACATTCAATTTGATGGAGACATTTTCAGCCTTCAAGACAATTCCAAATTTATTTTTGATAAAAAAAATATTGAAACATTCATTAAAATTATAGAATACACTAGAACAAATACAGATGATGAATTGCTTTATTTATTACTAATCCCAATACGATCCTTAATATGTAGCCAAAATGGTACCTATTTTTAATCTCAATAATCTGTTTATTTTTAGTTGAATTTTTATTTCCAATGTAAACTTAATAAAATGATTAATTAATGATTCAGCTTATTGAAAATTATTTCATAAGTTCACAGAAAAATATTAAATTCATTGAAGTACATTTTGATTGAATCAAACTGAGCAAAATTTGCGCTGTTTTTTGTGAAAATTTGTAATACAATATACAGGCATCTCTCGATTAATGCACATTCAATTAATGCATTTTTGATTAGCGTGCTACAATTTTTATATACCAAAATTTGATTAGTGCATACATATTACTCAATTAGTGCAGTTAAACATTTTTTAGTTTACTCATAGTAATTGAAAATTGATTTTTTAAAAGTTACTGATGTACACATTAGCGACACTAATCGATGGATTCCTGTATAATTATCTAATAAATTTATTTCATACAGTTAAAAAGATACACTAGAAATGTTAATGTTTGAATTGTGAGAAAAAATTTATACTTTTTGGCAAAAGTTCCATAAAATCTTTTACTTAGAATAATATAAATAAAAATAAAACCACTCCACTATCTTTTTGAAAAATGCATGGCAATTCTCAGATAATTAAAAACAATTGGGGGAGAGTCTACATCCTAAAGCAACATTGTATAGCAAAAAGTAACAGGAATCACATTTAATATAAAAGAGTTTGTAAGAAAACAAACTAAATATGAGTAGCTCAGTATAAAAAAGATCAGAGTTAAATAATCATAAATAAAAGAATATCGAAAACAGATTATAAGAAATCAAATTTAGTAGAAATATAGAAAAGAACCAAGTTACATAATTATAAAAAGAAAAAATATCAAAACAAAGCTTATCAGAAATTAGGCATAATTATAATAAATCATTATATAAATTGATTCAAACTTAATGAGAAATCAAAGAAAGATTGTGTAGTTTAGCAATGTACAAGTTAGATGTTATAAAATTTATAAATGAGCCAACTCTCATCAAGGCTCCTTATGTTGGCAATTTGACAAATCTGAGTATACAGTGAGAAATTGACTGTCTTAATGAAGCCAATGTAAATGAATTCATTGACCTGTATCAGTTCCCTAATGTTAATCAAAACAGCTAGCCTTCATCTGTAGAATAATTCAATTTTATCCAAATGAAGTACTCAGAAAGCAGTCAGTGATCATTAATACTGACATCAGTTCTGTCCACTTTGAGCTTAATAAACATAAATTCTGTAAGTTGATTCATTATCCTGAAAATGGAGGCAATCAAAACCACCAAATTTACTGAGATTTAGACCTCTGTATAAATTAGCATTTACTCTAAAGTGCTTTGAGTAAGGATGTATCAATATATCTTTAATTGAGTTGACCAGTAAAAGGTGATGTTCAGAAATTTCTTACATGCTTTTTATCATGTTTTATACCATACATGTAACAAAGAAAACAAATGGTTAATAATAAAGAGAAAGTCTTATAAGAGAAAAATTTAGTGTTAATGTATATGGATGTACAGTTGGAGTAATGGTAGTGAATCAAAATGAAAAATTAATGAGTATTCAAATTCTTGCTGTTTGTTAGATTCACTTTTGTGCAAATACCCTTGGGAAAGGTTTGAATCCCTCTGTGGTTGGCAACCAGTCTAGGAGAAGGGCATTCAAAAACAATATGTAACCCTGGCATAGCACATACTATGCAGCCATTGACAAGATCATGGTGTTCACATTGACACTATAATCTTGAATGAAGTCAGTCGAAGAATGTGCTGATGTATTATTATTATTATTATTAATAATAATATATTTGAATCTAACTAAATCTGTCTTATTCAAACTTTGTAATTATCACCTTATTTGTTGGGAGAAGAACCAAGAATATTGAATAAATTGCTTATAGAAATGAGTTTTTTTATTCATTATAAACCTTCATTTATAGAAAACTAAATGATCTCATACTTGATGAATGCCTAAAAAAAGAAGCAGGTTAACTCATTTTTATATCAAATGAAAATAACAATTACCTAAGGTAGAGATTAGCATTTCTTTGTTTGAGGTTCTGAGATGGGTTTCATTAAGTATCACATTTTAATTCATATCTTTGCCTTGTTGTTACTCTTTGACATCAAAAAACATTGTGATAGAAAGCAGAAAACAAACAAATAATATCTGTGCAATAAAGAGAGCATCCTGTCATGACTTGTAGCTGAAATGAATGCATCCCTACATGCAAGCCACCAATCTGCCACTGAGTGGCATGTCACTAGTGTTTGCCATTTGTGGCCCGCTGTTGGGTTGCCAGCATGTTTGTCTCAGCAATGTTACCACAGGCAGACTGCTAGAGGCCCACTGATAGCCAGCTGGTGGCACACCGGTGGTTGCTACCAGAGGACATTGGCAGCCTGCCAGTGGGCCACTAGCAGCTTGCGTGTAGGGATATATCCTACTGATGCCATAAGTCAAGGTACAAACCCAAATAAAAAAAATTATTAGTATTCTTATTTTCAAAATAGGCAGGTCTTTCTCACTAACAGAATCTTCCTTCCCCCCATTGCTCCTTGTTATATTAAGTTTAGTCAAGATTGATAACCAAGACATTTTTTTACTATGCTTTTCTTAAATGAATGAATAGTTCCAAACTAATCCATATAACTTAGCATCATTAAATGCTTCCAGACAATGTTCATCAATTTTATTCATCCTTCATGTATGAAAAATGAATAAAATAAAAGACAAA
This sequence comes from Acanthosepion esculentum, assembly GCA_964036315.1. Taxonomy (NCBI): domain Eukaryota; kingdom Metazoa; phylum Mollusca; class Cephalopoda; order Sepiida; family Sepiidae; genus Acanthosepion; species Acanthosepion esculentum. The sequence continues at coordinate 46,455,187 of OZ038496.1, forward strand.
CATTTTTGAAAAATTATAAGATTAATGATTTTGATCATTAATACATTAATTTAATTTTCAAAAAAAAGTCCAAGGTGAGAAAAATGAAAATAAAAACATTTTGAATTTTAAAATCTCTATAAAGGTAAGAGAATATTTTGCATATTTAAAAAAATATTTTAATATGTTTAATCTCCTTAATATACCAAATAAAGTAGGCACTGGAACTGAAAAAGCAGCTGAAAATATTGCATTTTGGTTTTCTACCACAAAAGGAAGCTCATGATTTATTAGTGATATTTGATCAGCTTGAAATATAATCTCATAAATATACTACCATTGTTTGTTTGTCTACTTTGTCATATCACTGAGTCATGACAATCCAATAGTAATAACAAATAATACTAAAGAAATGGAAGTCTTTAATTAATGAATTCTAATATACATATTTACAAAGATTAGCTTAATGGAGTACAAAGCCACATAATGATCTTTACTATCAATGAAAATATTTATGATATTTAAAATTAAGGAATTATCTCTGTATAAAAAAAAACAGTACACAGATATTGACTTTTTGACATCTGAAGACTATCTGACCTTTTTGGATAAACATTAACCTCTAGTAAATGATAGTCGATTAAGAAAATTAAGTATCTAACAACAAAAATTAAAGTTAAAAAATTTCTATGGTAATTCAATTAACAATCAATACAATTCTAGCTGAATGCCATAAAAAGACTATTGAATGTGAGATTTACAACTGAGACAAGAAATCATACACATAATATTTGATAAATAGCAATTTAAACTATTTGAGTTTTGTAGATTTTAAAAGAAAAAAAAGATAAAAAAGATAAACAGTCTGACTTGAAAACTTAAAAAATCATGACATATAAAATACCAGGACATGTAAAAGTAACAGTTTTTCTGTTATAATTGAAAATGCAGGAATTAATATTCTCTGAAGAGGAATTATGCCAAACTGGAATGTGAATAAAAGTTGCAGTAATTCTGTTGCTAACAATACACGGATACACTGGAGAGCTCTTCAATGACAAAAAGGAGTGAAATAATACAAAAATATGGTAATAAAATCTGAGGAAAGATCATCACTAGCAAAGATGAACAGAACCAAAGCAGCAGAACCAGACGTGATTGTAATTTAGATGATTTTAGGATTGATAAGGTTACTGAAATAATAAATGAAATATATATCATATGGAAGAAAATCCTTCAAATCTTGTGGGTCCTTTGTGATCATCAGACCATATCAGGTATTTCTTGTGTTTCTTCCTCAGGTTCTGAGTTTGGGTGTTTCAACCTGCCACACTTTCACCTACTTCAATGCTTGGACTGTTCACCTTCTGAGCTAGAAGAGTTGTTAATAGGGTGAGCCAGTTTCTGAAGTGCTGACTGTTCATCAGAGCTAGGGTTGTACCATGAGGATCCTGGACATGAAGGTTCTAGGAAATCCTCATGAGGAAACCAGGGAGCACTGTCATCATTCAATGCATCAGGAATGAGCATCATAGGTACTTCTTGTGCAGTTACAGCACCTGCTTCCATTCCTGCTGGGGCCAGATTTCTTAGAGAGAGACAGTATCTTGTCTCCCATCTGGATAGCATATTTAAGCATACTAGGGGTTTGCTGTTATTAGCTCTACCTGTAAGCAGTTCATGCTTGCTCCGGTGAGCATGACATCTTAGTAGCACAATCCCAGGTTCTGAAAGCCATGATGAAAGGGATGGACTCATAGAGCTTTGTCATGGGAAGAAGAAGGACCTTTCATGTGGAAAGGTCCATTAATACACAGCAACATTCTAATAGCTAATCTCAGAAAGGAGACTTTGCCAGCAGTCTATCAAGAACCCATGGCTAGCAACAGCCAACTGTATTGACTTCCATATTATACTGTTGTACCTTTTACATTGGCCATTACCCTGAGCATTGTAAGGTGCTGTCCTACTTACAGCCACTCCTTGTTCTCACACGAATTGCTTGACGACATCTAACATAAAGGAAGTCCCCTGGTCAGATTGGATGTAAGCAACTAATCCAAAGATGGCAAAAAGAGAGCAGAGGGCTTGAATCACAGTTGTTACTGTCATATCTGAGTAAGGAATAGCAAACAGAAAACAAGAGCACTTGTTGATTATTATCAATGTGTACTTATTCCTTGTTTTCAACAGAAGTGGACCTATAAAATCCAGTGCAAGTCTTCTAGGCATGTAGAATCTAATTTTGAGCTCCACACATATTTGGCAGATCTTCATAGCATATGCCTCTTTTCAACTGCTGAGTGATGCCACTCAGACCATGAGAAAGTTCTTGTCTTAATGAGGCAGCAGTTTGATGTGTCAGTCTCATCTATCAGAGTGCAGAAGAGTTGATCGTTGTAACAGCAGTTTCTGCAATGTTCCTTTTTAGATCTTCAAACACTCTGATGGCGTAAGGAGGCAAGGGAATTTTGGAAATTGCTGTTAATGGATGTACTTTTTCAGACAACAATCTTGTGTGCATAATGTGCAAACATCCCCAGTACTCATCAAAGAGAGGATAAATTAATTACTGGTGATTGGCAAATTAAGAAGTGGTCGTTCTGGATTTGACTTCATGTTACCTTTACTAATAACATATCTGAGTAATTTAATAGTATTTTGCCTGAAAAACATTTATCATAATTTAGCATTAAGTTACATTTTTCTACTGCTGCTATAAACTACTTAAGATTCCTATCATATTCGGGTTGGTCATGGCCATATATGGTTACATTATCTATATAGGCAAAAGTACCTTTAAATTTTTCTTTATTCTTTGAAAGCTGGCCACGCAAATTGTTACACCAAAGGGAATTCTGCAAAATTGGTACAGTTGACCTCCCACTTCGAATACAGTGTAGGCGTTGTCACTTGGTTTTATTGCAACCTGGTGGACCCTTTGAAGATCTAGTATTTTATATAAGCCATATTTACCAATCTTTCCAATCATATTGTCAACATTCTTTTAATCTCAATGTTAATGAAATGATTGTCCTCATTTGTATGCTGACTTGATTTTATGACTATTGGTTTGCAGTCAGGTGTTGAATTTGTTAAGAGTGCTGGGTAAGGCATGTTAGCCATCATTAATCCACATAATTTTAATGAGAGTTTGGGTCCACCAAATGGTATTTCAGCATGAGAGTGTTGTCTAAGGAAATTGTATCCCAGTATTGCACTACAGCAGAGGTTCTTCATTATTAAGAATTTCACTTGTATGAAGTCTCAGCTATTTTCAAGTCAACTAAAAAGTATCCAGGTACTTGAGACAATAGTACTGTGTTAGCCATTGCTACTCTTGCTAGAGCACATAAAAATATTCCAGCATTTTGAATTTGTGATACCTGCATCAATAAAATTTTTGTGCTACCTGTACCAGCCAGCATGTCCAGAGAGAGTCCATTGGCCTTGATTTTTATAGTAGTTTTCAATAAGCAGGACACTGAAATGCTCTTTTTTTTTTGTTTTTCAGACTTTAGACCAGTGACCCCTTTTTCTTCATGAAAAACAGTTATTGTGTTTTGCTGAGCATGACAAGTGAGAATGCATTCTGCCCCTGCAGAAAATAAGTGCTTCTCGTCAAGGTCACGGTTTCTGGTGAACTAAGAGAATCCCGGAATTGAGAATGGGCAGAAGTGAGAAGAGGTCCTTCAGTCATAGCAGTCACAGAGTCTTGTGGAATGAAAGATTCTGCATTACACTGAGCTAGATCTAAAATTCTTGCTTGGTCATAAAATTGCTGGAGGATAAGCTTTTAATTTTCTAGTAGATGCTACTGAACAATAATCCACTAATGAGTGCATTCTTTACTAGCTCTGTATAGTATTGTAACAGCAGTGAAGGTGAAATCTTTGTTAAGTTTGTTTAGTTCCCAAAGAAATTTGTCGATTGTTTCTGCTGGTGTCTTGTAATGAGTAGATGATAAGCAACCATTTCATTTTACTTTCTGATATACAGTATCCAGAATTCATTGGGCTTCCTCATATGTGGGTGCATCTGAGAAATACTCGTAGATGCTAGCTGATACATAATTGTAATGTTAAGTAACGTAACTTGTTGGGTGTTCTGTCGCAATATTCCTCCAAGAAGTTTTCAAAGGTCTTTTGTCAATGATGGTACTCTCTTTCAGCATTCAGAGAATTTGGATCTGTAGTTAGTTTATCTAGGCAGAGTACACATTCCATTATTGCGAAAGAGAATGAGTCAAATAAATTGTAATATAGTAACAACTCTAAGTAGAATTATTTTATTGTGATGCAAGCGAGAGAGAAGATGGGATGTGCTTATTTTATTACCACAATATAACAGCAGCAAAATACTGGTAGACCTCAATAGTTCAGTTTTTATAGCTCAGTTAAAGAGACCAGAAGTAAATGAATGTGAACAATCAGTTTAATGAGCCACAAAACTAAACTTATAATTAGGATTCTAATGAACAGACTTTGTAGCATAATTAAATCAAAACTAAGGCAGGATAGCATTGCTTTATTCAAGACACTGGAACAAGAAAGGTTATCTTTATAATCAGAAATCTATCAGAGTGAGCAATACAAATGCAGAAAGAATGATGCCTATGCTTACAAAAAGGCATTTGATAAGGTAAAACACAAAAACCTACTTGAAATATTAGAAAAAGTTGATTTATATGGGAAATATATTTGAGTAATCCATAACCACTACTGGGAACAATTAGCCTGCATGCAAACAGAGACCAAATCCAGTAAGTGCACAAAGATAAGGATGTGTTTTCTCACCAGATTTATTTTTTATTTAACCTGTGCAGTAAGATAATGTTAACAGGACTAGAAAAACTACAAGTATTTATTAATGGTAGAAATAATCATAACAACATAAGATACAGGGATGTCACACTGTTGATATTTATTCTCCCATACAGCAGTGAATGTAGAACAATCTCCTCACAGATGAAGAAGAGACTTGAAGCAACATAGATATGGTTCTGGTAATCAGTGTTGAGAATACAATGGACAGAATATGTGAGCAACAACAAAGTTTTAAGGAAAATAAGAAAGACAAGGAAACTTATATAACCAGAAACAGTTGAAATTTCTGGAAGACATAATGAATAAAATGAACCTGGGAAATTTAACAGAAGTTGTGGAGAGGTATGATCACTAATATCCTGAAGAGACATGGTACATTAAACAAGAATATTCTATATTAGGGTTGGCTAAACTATGAGTCATAAGTAACTAATACTATTTAATATTTAATATGCTATTCATAGTATTTTATCCTGTTATTTGCTGGCATGTTTCTTTGCATTATAAAATTATAATTTTTATAAAGTTCTGATTAAAATACTTTTAATTTTATTTTAGTTTTCCTGTAATGTTTGGATCAAAAACTTACTAAAATATCATTAAAAAATTTAATTTTTTACCTCATTTTGTTTTGTTTTTTTTTGTCTTTTGCTACTGAAATGGAAATTTTTCTGATACAATATTTTGAAACTGTTTTCATAAATTTTATAATTTATATGAAATTTTATAATTTATATAAAATTTTATAAGAAACTATATAAGCAATAAAATATTGATATGTAAAAATTGCTCATGTCTTACAGTTCTCTAATTTCATTAAGTAATTTTGACTATCCTTGTTATATTTTTAGAATAGTAAATATTTGAGCTGTAAAGAAACTAAGCACTCAGTCTTGAAACATATCAAAAAGGTTGGAGTGACATGAAAGTATTAAACAAAAGCAGTTGTTGATTATAATAATATCATCAACAATAAGGATATTGATTTGTGATAAGATCAAGGAGTTTTAAATTGGCACAAAATGAATAACAAGTTTTTCATATTAAATACTTTGGCTTTTTAACCATTGTAATGTCTGTACTGACTTCTTTTTATACTTTAAGGTTGAATTTATTTGTTGCTGTATTGCCAAAAGAAAAAGAATTTCTTGGCATCTCTAAGTCTATCACATCCCCACATTTTGGTTGCCAAGGATCCTGGACAGAACTGTTGGCACCATAGCCTGATCAAATTTCTGTGAAACTGTCATACAAACATCATTTTTATAATTATTTTTATTAGAGTTGACATACAATTTATATACAATTAACCTCATTTACTGTATAAACATTTATAGAAAGAATAACTATATAAAGATGAAATTATCTTGTGAAGCAGCAGTGTTTTATAATTGTATTTTTAATCTTGTATTTTTAATATTCTTGTGACTTTAGATATATTATATCAGTATATAACAGCCAACACCAAAAATAACTTATCCAACCTTGATCTAAAATTCATCAACACCACCTGCAAAACAATAAAAGACATAGTTAGCACCAAAATAAAATAACAACAACAGGACAATGGCAGGAATATGCAAAATAAATTTCAGAAAATCTAAAAAAAAAAAAGATATGCGTATCACAGGGTTATGCTGTATAACAACACTTTAAATGCACTGATAGTTCACTTAACACATCTGACCAGAATTTCAACCTAATAAATGCAAATCTGATCAGAAGAGGAAATGCATTGAAAGTGATTTAACAATTCTCCATGATAAATCTCATGCACAATATCACTAATTATCATAAAAGCAATTTTAGAACAATGCTTTATACCAAGTAATAGAGATAAAAAACAAAGATCTACTTAGTGGACTAATTTTAAATTTTAAATCCAGCAGATATTAGGTTTACAATATGGAAAAACAAGAAAGTCATTTGTTATCCTTTCCTAAAAAGTTCTAACACACCTTCCTTACATACATGTTTGTCTTCATTCCAAATTGAAAATGCCTGCCTAGCATACAGAGGCAAAATAATGCATTATCTGTAAAAAGCTTGTCCACTTTTGTTTAGATAGTATTCAAGATCCTAATAACAACCTCATATATATATATATATATATATATATATATATATATATATATATATATATATATATATAAATCAAAATCCGGATAAGCAATGACTGGCCACAATGCCAGTTTCATGTGTTATCATGCAATCATCAGCGGCCAGTAGCTCTAGCTTGTAAAGTGGGTACATTACACACACACACACACACACACACACACACACACACACACACACACACACACACACACATATATATATATGTATATACAGAAACCTCTCATCAATGGACTAATATTGGAGTAGGGTGGGCTGTTAAAGCTGATTGTCCGTAGATATGAAGGGATTATTTTTGAGTTATAAAACCACCATAGTAACAACTACCAGTATTTATGACCATAATGTAAATACCATAACATGTATATATGGCATAAATAAATATATACTTAATATAGATATATTAATCAAAATAACAAAAATAATAGATTTCTCACAGCTACTTTATCACACATGTGCTAATGTATCATGTACTGTACACCCGTCTTTGTTTACAATTGAACTAATACAATTTGTTCCACTAAGTCTGCAAATTTGGAAATACAATGCTGACAACTTGAAAAATTTTCCTTCATATTTTTTTTGTTTTGCCTGCAGATTTTGTCTGTTGAATCTGAAGTCTGTTTATGGAGGGTCCATAGATGTGAGGTTTGTCTGTATATATATATATATATATATATATATATATATATATATATATATATATATATATATATATATATATATAATACTAGTATATTATTACTTTTATATTTGCTGCCATTTTCATCTGGTACATTGGTTAATACAAATTCACAACTAGTGTTTATTTTATTGTGATTACTTTGATTTACAAATCACTTAGTTATAAATTTCCAATCCCTAAAATATTTTAAAACCTTACTTTGAACTTAATAAATGTTGATGCACCCAAAATTATGTGATTTAAAAATAAACCTTTGCTTATGCTTTTTGCTTTGGTTTTATGGAAAATATTTTGGATATGTAATTATTTACTAAGGTATGCTTTGTCTGGCACAGTACCCCAAGTTTTTTACAGTGTATGGTGTCCCTAACTGACTACCTAAGTATTGATTAGGTTCATCATTGCTTAATGTTAGTGATCAGGTAAAAACTAATGTTTTCTGCATAAATTAACTATAACCACTTGAAGTAGTCAAATAGACAATATCTGCATCAGTTAAAAATGAAATACAGTCTTTGTATATTTTTAAGAATTGCTACCACATTGTTCTTTTATGTTCTTTTCTCATGATATAAATATCACTTCTGCTTCTAAATTTTCAATGTAAATCCTATAAATGTTTCAGAAATCATATTTAACCAATTATTTTCAAGACATATTCATAAGGTAAGATATAAAAGTATCAAAGCAAAAATAAATCTTGTCAAAATTTTTGAAATGAGGAATTATAATTACTTTATCACAATTTGCTTAAACTAGTGTCTTCATCTTTGTTGTTATTATCAGAATGATTTGGCTGTTGTACCTTCTGGCCTTCTTTTGCGATATAATAGAATAACCTGTCACTCTCATGAGTAACTACACTATAGGTAGTAAGTACCTATAAGTAGCTGTAAGTCAATGGACTACGACTCAGACTTATGCGAGAACTACCGACCTTCCAATAGTAGAACTCACTACTGGACTGACTTGCGACGACTTTGTGCCTTTATTCTTATTGTACTGATTTTTTTACTATAAACCTTTACTTATTTTATCCACCTTGTTTTTCAAGTATATATTCCTATTAGCACGGCATATAACATTTTTGTATCTACCAGAATTGGTAACTTTGAGCTGAACTCGTTATTCAATCCACTGGGGTCGATTGCTCTCATTCAACTGTTCATGTAAGAAGATATTTCATATCAGTTAATTCTTTTTAATTAATTTCTTCTCATGATGTTGCTTATCTATTCAATAGAACTAAAGTATATGACTTTTTACACTACCTACCCCATGTATTGAACTTATGATCACCAGATAACTCAGTACAATTAACCAATCCATTAGGCATAGAAATGAGCACCATATGAAAATCTTTCCTCAAGAAAGAAGGAGTATTTGGCCTCAGGCTAAAAAATTCTCCCAGCAAACTAAATGTATTTTAGTTCAGTTGAAGAGACAGACAAGTGACATTTAGTTTAAGGTTCTAAGTTTCTACCACTACATTGTCCTATGGGACACATGGCCTAGCAGATAAAAACATTAGCTAATCAAATGGAGTTACCTGATGATTATGAATACAAAATATATTTAGCTGATAACAAATTATCCTGCAGTGTAGACAGCAGAATGAGAACCCTCTACACCTGCCCATGAACTGAATAAAAGTTTTGGTTTGAAATTCTAAGACGGTTACCAACTATGGCAAAATCCTAAAAAAAGGGCCACAGAATGGTTAGAACAACAACAACCAAGACAAGCATGCTCAGCCAAGTAAAGTAATTTGCAAGGCAAAATAAGATGTTTTCATGTAAAACTAACATTAATTAATGAGGTGTACTTGATTTAGAACTAACAGGTTTAGCCTAAAATGTGTCATCATGACAATTTTAAAGATTGACTACAAATGTTCATTAAACAAAGTATTACCAAGCAAATCTTAGTGAACTAATTCCACTTTCTACTAATTAACACAATGAGAGTCATTTCTCATGCTTGTTTTCAATACTACCATCCCCACCATAAATAAAACTTAACCTTTTACTGACAATTTCTGGGAAAGCTCTAAAACATTTCCCTCAGTTTCATGCTAAATTTAAGGTGTGGCTTATTAGTGGCAAAATAAAAAATGAGTCTAACATTTCCCTTCTTTTGAAAACTAATTTTTGTTCATATAATAAAATACATAAACTTGTTTCAAATAAGTGTCAGTGCATATAGACATCCATAAAGAAGAAAAACCAAGCAGAGCTGAACATATATACACATTTCACACACACAAACTCACACACAGTATATGCATGCACACACACACACACACACACACACACATATATGCATGCAACCACAGTTTTGAAAATTCCCAATCTAATGAAAATAACAATGATAAAAATAATCTTAAGATCTTACAAATCTTAGTATGCAAATATTTAGATGGAAAATTATACAAAAATATAGTTAAAGATTATTATATAGCTTATAGATTATACTTTATTATAGATTATAGAGAGAAATATTTAGAGAAAGGTTTTGACACAAAAAGTTTTAATACAAACGAAGTAACTTTCAGAAATAAAAGTGATGTCACATTCTTTCGAAAAAAACTATTTTTGTAAAATAAAAATAAAAATTGAACATAAACATATTTTTGTTTAATTTGGTTAATTAGTTCAGTTTAGTAAAAATTTAATGAAAAATATTCAATAACATAATGAAGAAAAACAAGAATCAGGATTAAATTCATTAAGATATAAAATATTCTATTTTCATTCAACAAACAATATGCATTTTTCTTTTGTGTCTCTATAAAGACCAATTTTGAGAAAATGAATTAAAATTTTGCTTAAAAGATCAAATTCATCAATAGATGAGATTTGAGAGTTACAGAAGGAATTAACTGACGTTATGTAATCACTGTTGCAGATTATTTTTTCCCAAACAGAATAATTTTTAAGATTTTAATGCATGTTTCTTCAGAAGATCCCAAGAAGATTACAGTATTGTCATCTTCTTCCTCTTTTTCTTCTTCTTCATTTTGGACAATCATGGCACTCTGCAACTTTCAGTCTTTTATAGTTAAAGTTTGTCTTTCTGCTATTCCCCATAGGCCCTGTCCTGCCAGCCACTTACACAAGTTCTTTAGGTAGGTTATTTACCACTTTCCTCTACGCCTCTTACATTCAGTATGTCCTGAGAGTGTCAAATCCTCTAAGCCCTCTTTTCTCATTATGTGCCCAAGAAATTTCAATTGTCTCTTTTTGATTCTAAGTATTAATATCCTTTTTGTTTTCATTGTCATTAAAACCTTTTGTTGCTCATATGCTCAATATATGGCATTCTCAGAATCCCTCTGTAGAACTTCATTTCTGTTGCCTCAAGTCTCTTCTTCATCTGCGAGGAGATTGTCCAGCATTCACTGCCATATAGGAGGACCAATATGATACAGCAGTTAAGTACTCTTTTCCCTGTTTCTAACATTTTCCAGTTTCTTGATGCTTTGCTTAGCTTTTTGAAAGGCATCTTTGAATATTCCAATGTGCTTCAGATTTCAGTGTCACATTTTCTTTCCTCTGTTAAAACTACCTAAATAAATTAAAATGGTTAGGTAAAATATAAACAATAGATAATTGTGATAACATGTCATTATCCAATAAAACCATAGAAAAAGATGCAAAAATTGAATGCAAAAACAGGAAGTAAATATCCCTGTAAACTTACCTATTCTAAATGTTTTAAATGTATATAATATTATTTTTACTATATTTTTGTTTTTTTAATTTTTTGTTTGCCTGAGGTTGTGTATAGTATTTTGATTTTCCTCTCTCACTGTCACTTGAAGCAGCTGCTGTCCCACCTTTGCTTTTTTATAGGATTTTAACAAACTACCTGTAGAAATGTCCGTGTCTGTTTAAATTTATTTTAGACCTTTATTACCAATAAAATGTAAAATTAAACAAAATGTAACTTTTGTTAGCATTCCAATAGTTTTTTATATTCAAGAATTAAAGTTACTTTTGCTGGCATTCCAATAAATATTATGTTACATGAGTGTTTATGGCCCATTTTAATATATCTGTTGCTTTGGGCACTTGAAAAAATATCTACTTTTTTCTTAGAAAACATTAAAAAAATATTGTCTATTCTCCTAAAATTGCAATCTTAAAATATACGTTAGGAAAATACAGGTCCTAAGATTCTTGTTTCATTTCTTTATAGAGGTAATTTATTTTGCATAAAAGTGAATTGTTCATTTAGATTGGGTCAAAAAGTGCATCTAAACTCAAATTATGTTGACTATCTAAATCAAAATGTGAGCTTCCATACATTTTACTTATAAGATTAGCTTGGACAATTTAATATGTTTTAATATTCACGTTGTTTATAATTCAGTATAAATTAATATTGTCAAAGATAATTTTAATGCAACTATCATATACTTGCTTTTGCAATGAAGACTGATTTTCCTCTTAGTCTTGTAAATAGCAAAAGTTAAATGTCCTGACATACTATAATCATAAATATAATAATTGATTCTTATTAAACTATTTGCATTACAAAGTGTATATAATTTTGAGATAAGGAATCATTAATATCTAACTTGATACATCTTGTTATTCTTTTTAGATGAAAATGACTCACTGAATAAAAACCATCATTAATGATGATTAATAAATTTACAATAGAAATCTTATATGCAATCTAATTTATATAAAACTATTAATTTTACACAATTGTGTTGTTAGAAGAAAGACTCTAACAGTTGTGATATTGAAGGTTTTCAAACCCTATTTGTTAAATATTTGTTAGTTGACTAATTCAGATATAGAAATAATAACAACAAAGCAGAAGACATCAATCCATAAAACTAGCCAAATTCTGAAGTTTTTAAAAAATACATGAAAAGAATATGAAACTTGGCTAAAAATAATAAAAATAAAAAATAATTGTAACATTGGTTAGTTATTTTTTTTATAATTAAAATAATCCTTGAAAAGAGGACTGCAGAAATTATATCCTACAAACCAAGCCAAGATAGTTTTTTAAAGATACCTTGCATCCTTATCATAACCCAGGTTTAACAAAGCCTAAATGAAAAGAAATAAATAGATGTTCTAAAGAAAACCATTTTTATTTTTGCGATTCCTGCAGAATATGGAAATTTTGTACAAAGCGGACATTTTCCATAATATTTGCATATATGAAATATTATATACAATCTCAGGTCTGTGTACACATGTTATATTTACTGTATAGTTTCTATTGGAAATTATTTAAATGTCTGCAAGAGCTCTTTTTCATTTCTTGTATCACTGTTTTCTTCTTTCTTTATTTGACTTGTTACCTCCCCTTGTAATTTAGGGCCACAACTCTCAGCATATTTCATGTCTTGTCCAACTTTTATATCCCCAATGTTTTCTTGGCTCAAGCTGTCAACCAACAAAAATGACAGAAAACCAGCAATAAAATTTTGTGCCACTAACTATTTTTTTTCTTTCTTGCCTTTTCTGTATGTGCTTCTTACATAAATTCTTAATTTTCTTGACATTTATTTGCTGATTTCTGTTTATTCAGATCTACTGGGCCAGTTTTTTCTAAGATTACTCTAAATACATCACTAGTAATAGCAACATCTGGCCACTGATTTGAAAGAAACAGCCAATCCTTGACCAGGTGCAATGAAAGTGATGTTCTGGCTGATGAGTTGGTTTACCATTTAGTAGTGGGCACACAATTTAACAGTAATAAATTCAGCTGATATTAGAACAATGCTTCCTAGATTCTGTTCTCTTCCAAAAAAAGTCATTTGAATAGATGTAAGATTTAAACAAGCAGAAACTCCACCCTCTGGATACCATTATCATTAATATCCTGTGTTTATGAATATACTTGTTGTACTTGGATAAATCTCAATCAAAACCAAATACTTACAAAATCTGAAGCATAAACCATTAAAGGCAAAAGTAAGGAATATATAGGTGCATCAATAAGTCTATAGCTTACTGATGATAAAATGCATTTTTTCACACAGTAAATTTTTATTTTTCAACTTAATCTCCTTTCTTGTCAATTCACTATATTTAGTGGTGACTCTTAGTTATATGGAATATGGATTATATTATCAGATCAAAATTCAGTTAATGACTATATGTCAAGCTGTTAATGATGCAACTTTGTAGCCACTTTATCAGAAAACAGTTGAAGCAATTCTCTGTGATAAGAGGGAAATATACATAAGAAAATTACTTACTGTTAAAATAAGAATATATTTATGCAATACACTGAAATGAGATACACAGAGACTTATTTGTCTTTGTGTATGGAGATGGAAATTAAGTTAAATGGGTTTTGGTACCTTTTTTATTCTATTTTAGATCCATTAACTGATGGGAAAATATAAATGAGAACAAAGTACAGGAAAATCTGTTCATTAGTATTCATTGTTGAAAACAATAAACAATGAAAAGAAAATGTTTTATCTATTACCTAAAGAAATGATTCTGAACAAGATTATATGCTGATTCCAAACCTACACTTAAAATTGGCCCCGCACATTAGGTTTTGAGATGTAGACAGAGTATATCATTTTGAAGGTAAATATTCTATTAATACTATTAGTACTAAGCACAACCAACCCCAAAGACCCCAACAATGGAACAAGCAGGTGACTATTACAACAGATCTCAACAGTTAAAGAGGGCTATGCATGATGGACATACAAATGAAGGTGCCACTCGAAATTATAAGAGAGTCAGTGGCAGTCCATTGCAGTTTCATAACTGGATTCTGCATGCCACATTCCATATGTACCACAGAGGAAGATCATAAAATTAAGTGTGTGGGTCACTTCCTGGAAAGTTGAGTTCTACCATAAATAAATTTATGTCATCAGCACTTTTTCCTACTCTGAATTTTCTTTCACCTCCAACCAACTCTTGCAAAGCCAAATGGTGATAGAAAATAAATGACAGAGCAGGTTTTGGTGAAACAGAAAACTGCATGAATTTAGTCATCAGCTCCATCATCATAAAGGAAGTAATTAGCGAAAAAGAAATTAAATTCTTGCATACAAGATAAAGCCGTCATCAACTACATATAATCTATACTAAAGTCAAATAGCATATTAGTAAATATTATATTTATGTTCAACAAAAATTTATCCAATAGTAGGAAATAACTAAACAAATATAAAATATTAATTTATTCCTGATACTTTAGTAATGTGTGAAACATTTATTTTTGTACTTGTGCATTGAGCTTGTAATTTACAGTAGTTACCCATCATGTTTGGGTTGAACTGGCCTTGATAACCTGATTCCATCTCGGATATGTCCTGGTGGAATCTTTCACCATATTCATTATTTACAGAATCCAGATCTATTGGAATAAAGATAAGAATGAAGGAAGTATATGCCATTATTTTTTTTTATGTACTGTTAGCATGTTGTTTATTAAATTTATGTGGTTATTTATTAAATCAATATAGTTTCCATCTCAATGATAGAAAGTTGGACAAACTTGAACCTTCATGCCAACAAAAAAAAAACAGTGTCAAAAGGATGGTTTTTTCATTGATATTTAATATTTATTGTTTTAAAAAGCGATGGTTAGAATTGTAATAAAACCTAAACATAAGAAAGTGAATTTATAAATTTTTTGTTCTTGAGAATTGACAACAAAAATAATAAACACTATTTATTTATTATATTGTTTATTGGAATGGTTGCAAAACATTGTCTAATTGCCAATTGATTCAAACTTTGTAAATAATAAGGATTTCCTTATAGTTTGTTCATGAATTTAATAATTTAGTAAATGTTTACAAATTTATGAATAAAATTTTTTCATACCTATTTCTTTATGAATTTGTAAATGATAAATATTGCATTACATTAGTTTTAATTGTATTAGTTGTAATTTATGTTGTAAATATAAAATGATTCTTTTAAATAAACAATTTAATAAATAAATAGGAATTAATATTTTTGTTGTAAATTCTCAAAAACAAAAAATGTATAAATTCACTTTCATCATATGTTTAGGTTTTATTACAATTCTAATCATTGCTTTTTAAAACAAGAAACATTTTTGCAGAATGAAGGCAGTTAAAATAATAGTGGTGTCAATGGAAAAATCGTCTTTTTTGTTTTTTGTGTGCATGTCTAAGTTTGCCGAAAATTGTATGACATGAATGAATCCCATAATGCCAGTGTAAGTAGATACTAATATATTATTAGCATATTTAACATGAACATAAATATACTCTGTGAATATTTCAACAAGCTGACATGATGGAACATTTCTGACTATAGATATGGAATCAGCATACAGGACTTAGTCATTTGTGTAGATCGCAGAGAAAAAGTTTCTTTTGTTTTTGTTAACCTGTGTAATTAATATAAAAGAAGTTCTCCCCAATCATGTACATGTACATAACACAAAATCCTGAGTACAAACTTATAACCAATTTACTTGATTCAGTCAAAATCTCTATACTTCTACCCCAGGAACAAAAACTTTGCTTGCCCAGTGAAATCTGGATGTCATATTTTTATTTAAGTAGATTTCACCCTAAATGTACGACTTCAATTAAAAAAATGACTATTTTCTTCTGTTGAATTAAGTTTACAGGTAAAATTTTATCAGGAAAGAATGAAATTTATTGATTTTTTTCAAATTAAAAGAATGTATTTACAGCCTGAAAAAAAATCTCTAAATTTATATTTGTGGAAAATTTGAAAATTTAATTAACATCTTTTTTATATGCATTTAATGATATTAATTTATATAAATATTATAATAATAAATTACATATAAATATAAATATATTATAGAAAAATATGTAGAAGCACACTTCTGATATTCTGATATGTGCAATTAGTAAACAGATTCATAGATATATGTGTGTGTATATGTGTGTGTATGTATAAATATACTCATGCATATTTGCACACATAACAGTATGTATATTTGGATATAAGTTACTACATAGGGGAAGCATATTTAGGTTAAATAATATTGTAATTATAAAATTAGGCATATGTGAGTGTGTGTGTATATATATATATATATATATTTTCAAAGAAGTTAGATACAGGCATATATATATATATATATATATATATATATATATATATATATATATATATATATATATATATATATAAGTATACAGACTTGTATTGACTTCTTTTTCTCAGTCTGTGTTGCTAATGTATAAGAATTTGCCTGAAGGCAGTAAAAATGGGTTGCCATTTGGGCATGTTTCAAATAGAATAATGTTATATTGCCATTTTGGAATAGACTAAGTTGTAATGAGTTCACTTCATCAACCAATCATTTTAACATGACAGATTCTTTTTTATTTCATGCATAAATAGAGAAAGTTTTTAAGGAAATAATCTACCCAAATTAACTATTGCCCAATTTCAATGAAATTATCATTGCTTCTTTTTCCTTTATTGATAGCATAAAATTATCTCTATTCAATAAAATTAACATGAGATTATCATCATCAGTAACAATAATAAGAACAAGAACAAGAACAAGAAGAAGCATTATTTTTATTTCTTCAGAGGATATTAATATAGCATAGCCCATCCTCAATCATTTGTGCCTATTTTAATAGTATTAAAAATCTATCTGTAACAACCAATGAATACTTGTGCCATCTTATGCATGTAGGGGTCCTGTTTGAAATACCCAGACTGATTTTAATAATAAATTTGTTTATAATCCATAGATTAATCCTGTTACACAAATGATGATTTACAGAAGATTGCAATACATTAATCCTAAATAAGATGATTAAAATAAATCCAAACATCACAGAAATAAACATAATCATACTAGCAAACATTCTATAAAGCCCATACATATTACACTTATAAAAAGTATGAAGATTTTGTTTATGGATTGAGTATTAGAAGAATCACTTGTTAGTAGAGTATTCAAACCTGATAAACTTTTGAGTGCATTAAAAATATAGTCATATATTTGATTTAGTATTGTTTAACTAGTGCATAAGATTGTTCATCATTGCAATCATTTTTCTCGGTATCTACTTCTAAATGGCTAAAATTCTTATTATTAGCAATTCTAAATAATGACAAACATAAATTCATTTTTATTGAAAAAATATTCACTACCTTTCAAAATTATTGAAAATTCTATTGTTTAAACAAAACAGTACCATTTGTAGGATATATTCAACAAATACACTAACACTGTCACCTATTGATTATATACACTATGTCTTAAAAAATGTATGCAAACTTTTACGGTGTATATCTCAAGTCAACTTGCTTTCTTTTCAGATTTTACCGTACTAATGTCATCAAGGTCATGCTTTTTCACCCTAAAATGCTACTGGAAGTACGAAAATGCAGTTGAAGTTCAAAGGTCTTATCAAAGAGAGTTTCATTCAGATCCACCAACATGGATTACAATCTCAGGAATTAGAGATAAGTTTGAAGCTGATGCTACTGTACACAATGTGCACAAGAACCATTCTGGAAGACCATGGATCACATCCTGTAAAGCAAGAAAGGGTGACTGAAATTTTTCACCAAAGTCCAAGAAATCTATCAAATGTTGATTGTTGTTTGTGATTCCACTGTGTTCACATTGTCAATAATGTTTGGATCATAACAAACATCAATTTGAAAATATGCAATGACAAAATCTTAAGAGCATGCATTTATAATAAATACTGTATAATTGGTTCTAGTTATTTGAATTCTTTCTTGAGAAAGCTACAAAATATATATATATATATATATATATATATATATATATATATATATATATATATATATATATATACATATATATATATATATATATATTTGAGACACTTTGCATATAGTCAATCTTGGCAAAAGAAATGAAATTATAATCAGTTACATTTTAATACTGATTATATTTGAATGCAGTATATATAGACTGAAGCTTTTCTTATTGTTGCCCACTGTATTTACAATTACTCCACTACTTGCTTGTTTTGCTTTAGTCATTTTATTTTCTAACAAACTAAATATTCTAGAGCTAATAGGGAAAATTAATAATTAAATAACAGATTTTACATTTTTTAACTTAAAATGGTTTTAGCAGTTTTAGCATTCAGTCTGTTTTTATGCACTGAAAATGAAAAAAAGTAATTGTCAGTGGTTACGAATTAAAACAATCATTATAAACAAATATATGTATTATGCATAAAAAAACGGGTGGTTTATATTTTGAAAATATGAAAATCAATTGCTATTTTTAAATAATTTGAAAATAATACTGTCATAAATGATATCTCTAGTAATATATTTATAATGAAAATAATAATCTGAAGGATTTTGTACTTGAAATTTTGTAATTATATTGTGGCATATTTTTTCATAAAGTTTCTTATGAGAATCTCCAAAAAACAAAAAACTCAAAAATTTGTCTTCTCAAATTCAAATTTCAAGGATTTAGAAGCCTATTTTTCTGATGCAGTAAGATTAATACCTATTTATACCTATTTAGATTTAGAAATTGGGTATCTTCAAATCATTATAAAAATATAAGGCCTATCCAGAAAGTATCCCGCTATGTTGAATATCTCAAAGAAGTAGGTGTGTTACCTTGACATAGTTTGGCAACCAATCAGTGAGAACTTTACTGTGCATGCATGAAGTGATACTCAGTTAATAAGTCTTCAGTAGTGAGGTGCCATTGAGTGTACTACATAACTGTCACATTCACAATAAAGGTGAGAGAGTGATTCAGTGAATATGATCAAGTTTTGCTTGAAACTTGGAAATTCATCTGTGGAATCTATTTGAATAATTAAAAATGCTTTCAGGGATGGAACGAAGGTCGCTGGTGTCAACTGTGAAGGGAATTCTTTGTAAATGAGTCAAGGTAGTCTGAGGCTACAACAGGTGTTGGTAGGCCTGTTCTGTGGAATGAAGTTCCTTGGTGTCGACTGTGAAGGGAATGCCTTGTAAATGAGTCAAGGTAGGTCAAAGTGATGGCAGGGGTTGGTAGGCCTGTTCTGTGGAATGGAGGTTGCTGAAAAAAATGCCTTGTAAATGAATCAAGGTAGGCTGATGTGATGGCATGGATTGGTAGGTCTGTTCTGTGGAACAGAGGTCACTGTGTTGACTGTGAAGAGAACACCTTGTAAATGAGGTAGGCTGAAGCAATGGCTGGGTTTGGTAAGCCTGTTCTGTGGAATGAAGGTTGCTGGTGTCAACTGTGAAGGCCTGATCTGTGGAACGGGGGTTGCTGTGTTGACTGTGAAGGGAATGCTTTGTAAATGAGTTGAGGTAGGACAAGGCAATGATGGGTGTTGATAGGCCTGTTCTGTGGAATGGATGTTTCTGGTGTCGACTGTGAAGGGAATGCCTTGTAAACAAGTCAAGGTAGGCTGAGGTAACAGTGTGGGTTGGTATTGATGAAAGCTGGGAGGAATCAGGGTTGAGATGTTTCAAGTTGAAGCTGGAGAGCTCTGTTGGGTGGAATCAAAGTTGAGATGTTTCAAATAAAAGCTGAATAGCCAAGGTGGTTGGTCAATCCAGGAAGTGGTATTGGTCATTGAGATGTATAGTCATGGTGGTGGTAGCGGCAGCAGCAGCCTGCTATGTCCTGGTCATTCTCAGAGCCTGCTTTTAAGCAGGTCTGGTAGTTCCCAGGGACATCTTTTTACCAGTGGGAATGTTCACGATTGGCCGCTGCCAGAGTTCACTTTGTAGACAAGATGCTATACCTGGACTCCAATACGCAGAAAACAACTTTTGTTATTTCATTTTCTGCCTTCGTGGCATTCACATCCTGCCAGCATGCAGAATGAATCAGAATGAGATCTAATTGTAATGGAATGTAACAGTATGAGAAGCATAATCAATTCTACATCTACTTGAAAAAACATTTTCATAATTCATAATCATGCAATATTTTCATGACTTCAGTTGAATTGAAATTTTCTGTACTCACATCCAATACAGAATTTACTAAATCTCATTTTCCAGTCCAGATTGAGAAAATCTTGCAGTAACTAATGTAAAACTTCCTAAAGTTACATTCAACATTCAATCAATTAAATTAGAACTTAATTTAATCTCATTTTAAAATTACAACCGAATATTATTCAAAACAAAGCTCTTCAAAAGCAATAAAAATTACACATGAGACATAATTTACCATTTGCAAATTTAATCAAGTTAAAAGTTCATCTCATCCAAAAATAAAAACAACGTAACATTTCATTGAAAATTTGTTTTCTACATTTTAATTCAAAGAATGATAAATTAATAGATGAAATGTTAACAAAATTAATGATATATATTTTCAAATGTTGTTTGAAAAATGTATCTCTAGGAAGAATTGAAAAAGAGCAAAAATACATATGAAAGTAAGAAAAACCATTAAATGTTAATTTAAATATTTTTCTATACTAATTACATTTTTTAAAAAGTTATTTCACCCCAATGATGCCACTGAGATGGCAGGGGTCACTGAGAATGAAAGAGAATGACAAGACTTTAATAAAGAGGAAGGGTAGTAAAAGAACAAGAATCAGGAAGACAGAAGATTGCAATTGACATTGCATTTAAACTTTTGAAGATTGTAGATGGCAGGGAAGCAAGAAACTGGAAGAAGTGCAGAAAAATAAACTATTAGAATAGTACTTATGGTTAAAATGATGTGACCTAGATGCCAATCTAGTAGAATGCTTAAATTCATTTGGTCGATGTACCGAGGAGGAGAGCTCATTAAAACAATTGACATAAAAATATTTACAGAAAAGACAGAAGAAAGCCATGTCACAACAGTGGGCAAGTGACTAAAGTTGAGTCCAGGTATAGCATCTCGTCTACAAAGTGAACTCTGGCAGGTCAGAATTGATAACATTGCAGACTCTACATTATATTTTTTCAAGAATCTTCAGATATATAGCAGTAATATTCAATGCATGGTTTAATGGTAGATTTATAAATGTGCAAGATGGATTCAAGTGAGAAAAATTATGTGGCATGACACAGTGAACCGACTTTCCTAGCAATTGATTCAATATGATCACTCCATTTCATGTCAGTAGAAAATCTGAGACCAAGAAGGTGCAATGCATTGTGCTGGAGGTTAGTATCAGCCATGCTGATGGAAGGCAACATTGGTTCACTATGCTGAATAAAAGATAGTAGTTTAGTTTTGGAGGCTTTAAAATTTACAACCCATTACTTGCCCAAGTTAACAACTGATTTGAGAACAGCTGCCAGTTTCACAACCTATCAGACATACTATTAAAACAGGAGTAAATAGTTGTGTCATTAGCATAAATACTGAGTTGAAGACTGATGACATCGAGAAAGTCATTGATGAAGATAAGAAACAATGTAGATCCAAGGATAGAGTCTTAGAGGAACCCTGCCTTAATGTGAAAGAATCTAGAGGCATGGCCATTCAAAACCATTTTCATTACATAATTTGTTAAGAATGACTGGACTGGCAAATATTTGACCAGAGACACAACTGCCTTTGAGTTTGAAAGAAGACCAGCATGCCAAACTATGTCCAATGCCTTCAATATATCTAAAGTCACAACCTGAGTTTCACCATTCTTATCTAAAGCTTGATAGACAAATTCCGTAATAACTGATGATATCAATGTTAATAAAATTTGAATTGGATTTAATGTTTTTTTTTTAATGTTTACTTTTAATAACTTTTTTTTAATGTTTACTTTTAATAACTTTAGATATCTAATCTTTCATGTTTAGGCTATTTCCAAACTAGAACTAATATGAGTCAGCAGAAAAATAAGAAAATAATATTTTAAAGATAATATGTTAAAGATAATGTTTTTCATGAAATTGTCATTAGAATCATGTGCAGTCCATAAGTACACAAACATACAAACTTGACAGGGTTAGTCATGTTTAAAAACTGAGTTAATCTACCTTCATCATAAAATCCAGAAATATTACATCAGAATTCAATTGTATTTATCCACATTTCAATTCTGTATATAAAGAACTTTTCTCTTTTACTGGGTTGGATTATGAGGAAAGGTATGGTTTCTACAAAGTTGGTGGGAAATGGTAACAAGACTGAGCAGTAATTCAAAATTCTTAAATGATTAAATAGATTAGGTATAAATGAAGCAAAATATTATTTATAGTTGCAATATTTAGTAAATCTTAGAATTACACTGAAGATATGCAGAAATTGTTTAAAGTGCTTAAGCAGCAAATACATCTGATTTATATTCTATGCTGACAGAAAATAAGATTGCAACATCTTCAAGGATGATGTTGATTTTTGATCTGGGTAGAGTATATGAATGCTTGTGAGTAGGAGATATTTTGATAAAATTTTTAAGGTCTTTGGCTATCTTGTGACATAGTATCACACATACCAGTGCACCATCTGTGTCTAAGAAAATTATCCATGCTGTGGTAATGTTCATTGTAGCGAAAGTATTCGAGCATGTATCATGCCATGCAGATATGCACATGATCCTTAACTAATTAGAATCATTTGAGATGAACTGAATTGTGAGCCTTTGAGAGGGTTTATGGTGATGTTGGAGAATTGCTGATCATATTGTATGTGACATGCCAGTAGGGCTTTGATGTTGGCAACAGTGATCAAATGAACATTCCTACACCTGCAAATCAAGTTCTAGATGGCTATATACTAAAGATATTCACCAAGATTGTAATTGCAGCAGTGGCAGAATTATGGCATCTCAGCCAATATCTGAGCAAATGTAGCCTCGGTATTGTCAATAGAGACTGAATCACTTACTTGCAACCAGAATATGGACAGAATTCTACTTATACCACTTATGCGCTTCACCAATGGTATCATGAGAGGTTCACCTGAGGAATTCTAATGCTTCTCTTTAGTGTTCAGTGATGACAGCAGGTTTTGCCTTCATGCAAATGATAGTTGTTTGTGTGTTGTCGACCTGAAGAAACAGTATGCCCCACACAGACCCAACTTCTCACATCGTGGTATGGGTTACCTCACTTACATTTGTTTTTTTTAGAAGGAACATTGAAAAGTGCATGTTCAGAACAAGAGAATGCCAAACTACATGATGTTCATGCTACTCAGCATGCTCGGGCAAACTGTTCAACAACTTCCCAGACTGGCACAATTACCATACCTCCCCACCAATTGAACATGTAAAGAATATGATGGGATGATTCTTGACTTATTCAGTCAGCCCACCTACAACAAAAAGGTGTGGAATAATATATTGCAGGATGATATTTACCACCTGTACAATCATATGCAGGTGACTGTATAGGTCAGTGCACAGATGTACTTAAATTGCAGGTCATATAATTGATAATTCATCAAATACTTGTACCTTAAAATTTTACAATATGACATGACCCACCAACTCTTCAAACTCTTTCAGTCACTTCTTTTTTTACTATGTGGTTAGAAAAGAGAGTTTTTTTGTTTAGGAATTTATAATTTGAACATATTTTTAAAACTGTTAAATTAATGGATAAATTGATAGACAAGAAAAATAATACTTTTCTGAATGAAAATGTTTAAAGATCCATCCCTGCATCCCATTAGAATGTCTGATGACCAACTTCTCGAGAGCTCCTCCCTGCAGCTGCTTGGTCTCACGCTGTCTGCTGATCTGAGATGGAACAAATACATCGAGTCAGTTGCATCAGCCACCGCAAAGAAAGTTGTTTCTCTGTGCCGAGCCAGGAAATTTTTCTCCCCGGAATCGATCCTTCAAGTCTATAAATCGACCATTTGCCCTTGCATGGAGTATTGCTGCCATATATGGTCTGGGGCCCCTGCTGTTTGCCTCGGGGTTCTTGATAAGATCCAGAGACGGATAGGCAACGTGATTGGCCCTGATCTGTCATCTCGTCTGCAGTCGCTCTCTCACAGACACGATGTTGCCTCGCTCTGCCTTTTTTACAAGTACTTCCACGGTAATTGCTCTGAGGAGTTGCGTTCGCTTGTCCCCAGGCCTCGTGAATTTAAATGCCCCACCAGGCTGGCATCCTGCTCCCACCCCTACACCGTGGAAACTGTTAGATGTAGACGTCTCTTCTACTCCAATAGCTTCATGTCTCGCACATCTCGCCTATGGAACTCCCTTCCCTATTACTGTTTCCCTGACAAATACAATCTCCAACGGTGGTTTAAGTGTAGCATCAATCGACCTCCAGTTGCCTTGATCTATCCACTTCCCTTCTCCACATCCTTTCATTTTTCATTCCTATCTGCTCTCGCTCCGGATCTTTTGTGGCCCCCTTGCCTTGATCGACCCACTGTCTTTCTCTTTCTCCACATCCCCTCCCTTGCCACTCCTATCTGCTCTTCCTCCAACCCTTCTTTAACCCCTTGCGTGATAGTGGCCTCCGGCCTTGCTTGGGGTGATATGAATAAAAAAAAAAAATACAGATCAGTGATTTTCTTCTGACCCTTTTCTCTTGAATTAGTCACTACAAAATATTTGTATGTGTAGATAGGTTTCACACTCCACCCCAGTCTTTTGAACAGGAGTAGAGTCTTATCCCTTGTTTCCTGTTTAGGATTGAGTTTCCAGTTCCTTCTAATGTCTACTTCAACTCTATACTCATAATGTCTCCATCAGAACTCTGGAATTTTGTTCACTAATTAAATATTGACCTCTTCAAGTCTAGAATTATCTGTCTATCTTTCCTGTTATCATGTCCTTTCTTATGCAAATACAAAGCCACACAGTAACCCTCTACCTTGAGTGACCTTTGGGCCTTGTATTGGATGAAAATTATGAAAAAAATACCTATATATCTTTAACATACTCATTACAATGATCCTACAATTCAATTGCCCTCACTCCCAGTAAGAATCCAGTTATAACTGTTTACAAACCATATGTACCTCTGGATCTACATTTTGTTGTCCAGCAATGGATTGCTGAGCTCTCTCACCCTGAAATCTGATAATTTACTTTTTTTTTCTATAAATTTCTTTACTACTTATACATCAATTGCAATTTATCGTATTTTCTAGCATATAATATGCAAATTTATGATGGGATATTTTGGAAAAAGTAATCTATTTTCTATTGAGTTTTAAATACCCACTAGACACGGATCTGGTGACCAATTGTAGAGATTCTTTATTATCCTATTGGATAGAATAAAATTAAGGGGGGAGTGAGACAAGAAATATTTAAGTGAATAGGAAAGGATAAGAACCAGTCACTAAAACTAATAAGCCTACCCTAGATTTTTCTGGTATAATGAGCAGATATATGAAGTAACATTTTAAATAAAGTGCACATTATATGGCAGGAAATGTAAAAGCTTCATGCAAAAATTTCTTTCTGTGTAAATAATCGAGTTTGGTACTTATAAAATCATATAGAGAAACAACCATATTATTTGTGTTTGTGTTTACAATAACTGAAGACATTGCTTTCTGGAAATAACTGTATTCAGTAAAAATATTTTCTGGCTTAGTTAGCAATATATTATCCCTTGAATAATGAAGTTATACTAATCTTGCTTTCCTGTGTTGACAGACACTCCACACTTCATCGCAGTGGGTATAAATCATCAGTAGTTTTTATAATACTTATCAGGTATACAACAGTTGTAATAATACACTGGACTAATGTCAAAAGAGCAACTTTTTCTTGACTGATTGGAATTCAGAGAAATTCAAGTAACAAAGAATTCAAAACAAGTCTGATTAGGTTTCACACAACAAATTATCTAAAGAGAAAATATCCACAGGAATTAGTTGTAACAGAAAGATATAAAGAGGTGAAAATAACAAACATTATTTGGAATCTGATAACATTGCATCTTTTGAACTATGAGTATTATTTCATGATTTAGACTAAATTGAATGAAAATGATATTTACAAGGATAAAAAATAATATGTTTACATTATTTTTTTCATTTAGAGCATGTAATATACATGACAAAATAAAAAGTGACAGGGAAGTGCCCCTCCCCAGACTTTTATTTTATTACTAGCAAAGTAGCTGTAAAAATATGACATAATTATTTATGTTTGTTTTGGTTGTAGTTTTCTGTTGAATATTTAAGGTTGTATAAGAGTTTGTAGTTCTTTGACTTTTTTCTTTCTCATACTTTTTGCTTCTTTTCCTTACCAATAGGCATTTTCTTTTATTTAAATCTTCCATGATCAAAAATAAAAATTCACCTACCAATTCCAAGTTTAACTAACCAATATATATATATATATATATATATATATATATATATATATATATATATATATAATTATTTATTTGAATATTACAACATAAATATGTTATAAAATCACGACAAAAGTAGCCATTTTGTTTCAATGGCTACTTTTGTCGTGATTTTATAACATATTTATGTTGTAATATTCAAATAAATAATTATATCTGCTCTACTCTGTATTGAGCACTCTTTAAAGAATATTAATTGTTGGTTATTGGATTTCACTCCGTATATACCAATCCTAAACTTGTATATATATATATATATATATACTTCAGAAAAAGCCCATTAATAGGTGAAGAGAAAGAACAAAAACAAACCCTACCTATACAAAGCCTGTAAAAAAAGCTATCAGGGCCTACTTTAACAAAAACCAAGTGTGCTGAATGCCTATAGAATAAAGAAACCTGAAATGGAAAACCAAACCAACACAGAGCTGTAATAATAACAATAACAATCAGGAATACATCTAGAGACACAGACCAAAAAGCATTACTTTGAATTACACACCAACCGTGTGTGTGTGTGTCTGTGTGTGTGTGCATGCGCATGTGTGTGTGTGTGTGTGTGTGTGTGTGCGCGTGCACGTGTGCATGTGTGTGTGTGTGTGTGTGTGTGTGTGTGACTAATTCAGTTAATTAGCTGTTCTGTTAAAATGTAATAATAATACAAAGAAAATTAAAGTGATAGTTTTTTAAATTACACCAGTATTATTTGAAAAAAGATGATAAATTTGCAATAAAAATCATGATCACTTAAAATTAACAGAAAAAATTAAAACAATGATAGAATTTTAAATTTTAAAACAATGGCTGTTTTTTCAAAATGTAAAAACGAATTCAAAGAAAATGCAAAAATTAGTTTTTATCATTTTATATTAATTCTTAAAAAAAGAAATAAATATAAGCAACTCATTAAAATAATTATAAAAAAAATAAAAAATAAAAAGCCCAAGTTAGTATTTGAAAGCTAATTTTACCAGAATATCATGTTGCTGTATTCATTGCTAAACTTCAAGTTAGATGTTTGAATCATGACAGGGCTCACTTAATTTTATATATCTGTGCTAAAGCCAACCAACAATCAAAAAGTGACACTATCCTTTATATAATATTTATTTGTAGAAAGTTCATTAAACAGTCAATGTAACAAAGTATCATTCATGTTAAAATAGTTTGCATCGGTATCAGTTTGAATTATTTTAGTTTATCAAATTCACTTCTAACATTGCCCAGCATTGTAGAGAAGTGAACGATTTTTAATTCATTATGCAAAACTTCTCTTAGCAACAAAAAAATGAGTAAGCATGCACTAATGTTGAACTCATATGAATATCCTGCCTTTTATAGACAAATTGTTCATCAGAATTAGACATAAGCAAATAAATAACCTATGCCAAGCATTTTTTATATTTACTGACATTAAGAAGATCATAGTGGGATTAAAAATAGCAGGAGTATCAGGATCAATTACCAGTCAAATTTTAACAAATATAATCTAATAATGAAATTATCTATTAATGCTTAATCCTAAGTTGAATAATTTTATATGGAGTAACAGGCACTGTAGGATAAGTGCAGCAACACTAAGCTGTTACCTTAATTCTAATGTAGTTAATACGTGTGCGTGTACATATACATGAACAGATATTCAGTACATATATGTGCACATATGTATGCATGAATACATACATATGTGTCACTCTGTACATATATATATATATATATATATATATATATATATATATATATTAGTGTGTATGAATATAAAGTATGACACATTGAGTGCTGGTGCTAATAAAATAGTGCTCGATGTATAATAACAGAGCTAAAATTTATATTAATAATAAATATACATTTTTTTCTCTCACTGAAACACAAGACGGAGTTTCATTCACAATGTCAGGTGCTGATTAAAAACTGACCATTGCAAAATTTTAATATTGATATTTATACTGTACTATAATGAGCAGTCCATTTATTATTTATGAGTAAAAAAATTATATATATATATATATATATATATATATATATATATAAAAGTGAACATAAAATAGTTCACTTTTATATTTACACACGCTCTATCTCTGATATTGAGCACTTTATCCCATAAATATAGCACACCTTAAGACTATATTTCTTCATATATATATATATATATATATATATATAGGATGCGATGGGTAAATTGTCGCCATATTATATTTTCAATTTTGTGCATGTGTGCTGTTTATTTTTTATTTTGTCAACTGCAAACTATAGTAGGGTCAGTTGAGCACTCTCTGTGAGCAAAAGAGCATTATGATGCAATTTACTCTGCCAGAAATTTGGAAACAGCATACTGTACTATTTGGCATTTGCACCAGAAGCATCAATCCAAACATTTCAGAGTGTTTGGGTATCAATCTGAAGATTTGGAAAGAGTTGGATGAGTCTAATGATGATTACGAAGGTATGGCAGCTTGGATAACACACTATTTTGATAAGAAAAGAACTCCAAAATTTGTTGGTGAGGACCTCAGATTCAACACAGAGACCTACCTCAAGTGCCATGAAGAGATAATGCTGCCCTGGGTGAAGAGGGCGGCTGCTGAAAGACCCTATTTCTGGCAATAGGACTCTGCATCATGCCACACAAGACAGGAGAACCCAGTCATAGCTGTCAAACAATTTCTGTGACCACATCACCCTTTACATCACCCTTTACATCTGGCCACCTAAAGGGTGATATGGTCTTCATTATTATCTGTGGTATGCAATTGAGTTAGAGAACAACAAAATTCCTTGTAATACCAAAGATGAATTGAAGGCAAGGATTATGGCAGCATTCACCAACTTAAACAAGGAGACCATCCAGAAGAGATGCAGGAGATTCTGAAGTCATCTGGAGTCTGTGGTTGAAGCCAATGGTGATTTTATTGAATAAATTTACTCTTTTGTATTTCAAGATATTTTTGTGTAATTTTGGCAAATATATGTCAAAAGGAAATGTCAGTGTTATTTTCATTTTTGCATAATTTAGGCGATGATTTATTCATCCCACCCTATATATGTGTATGTATATATATTTTTATATTTATACAATAGTTAACTTTTTAATATGTAAATACATATTGTAAATAAATACTTTTATGTACATTTGTATATCTACGTATATGTTGATGTATATACTATATTTGTATATGTATGGACATTTGCATTGTATTTGAAACAATATATTAAATGTGTATTTAAATTATATTTATATGGTTGTATTTGGACATACAGAAGTTTGTATATGGGTATATGTACATCCATGGAAACTTATTTATAAAATATTATTAAAACACACACACACACACACACACACACACACACACACACATATATATATATATATATATATATATATATATATATATATATATGGGTAGCTAACTAATCCCTGCTCAGGTTCAGGCACATCTGTACTTGTTCAACATCCCAAAAGCCCACCTGTGGTTCATACTGCAACTATGCTGAGCAGACCTTAGTTACAGTTTCTGGGAGAGAATGCGTTATCTAGTGTGATCAACAGTATGAACAAGGCCAGCACACTCAAACCCTTGGTCACACTGATTTGGGATTTCATGCTAGCACAATCACTGATTGCTCCTCAAGGGTTCTGTCTACCCAATTTCATTCACAAGGCTTGGGTCAACTTGTGGTATGGTTTTCAGGAAATATCCAAAGGTGCTGCACACTGGGATTGCCTTCTCCGGATCGATAACATCAAGAATTTACCTTTATGGTGAAATTTGAACCCCAGTCTCATGGTCAGAAAGTGAATGTTCTAACCACTTGACCATGTGCCCTTATATATATATATATATATATATATATATATATATATATATACTGATGACAAATCATTCAAGTTTTGATCTCAGCTTGAAGCAATCGGATGTCTAGCCACACTGAAAAGCTGTGATACAGTGAAACAGTCTGTCTGTAGATGATTATATATATATATATATATATATATATATATACACACACACACACACACACACACACACACACACACACACACACACATGCACACTGAAACATATATCTATAGATATACACTTTTAAGAGTGTATATGTATATATTATTTTTCGACCATACATAAGTGAATTGCTCCACTATCGTTACAGTACAGTATGAATATCAATATTTAAATTATGCAACAGTCAGGTTTTAATCAGCATGAGTTCTGCTACCAGTGTATATTATTATTAATATATATATATACCCACAGACATATATATCATCATCATACAATTTGTGTAGAATTGATCTAAGTGTTTTTTGTTTTTTTACATAAGAGATTTCAGAAACAAAATAATTTTTCATCCAAGTTTTCAAAGTTTTAAACCAAAATTTGCATATAATATTTTTGATTTGTTGAATTTATTTTATTTATTTTCCCCTTACATTGAAAGCTTAGTGGATCATTTTTATTCATATGTCCTAGTGACAATTTTAAAATCAACCTGAAAATATTAACAGAATTCACTGTTTCGTTTTTTCACCATATGTACCAGATTTACATATATATTGGTATATAACTGAATATAAATGAATACCTGTATTTTACCAATCTGAAAAGAAATAGAAAGTCAATTCTGTTTATGCCTGTTGATGTATAAGTTTATCCTTACAAAATTGCAGGTATCAGAACCTTTTAACAAAGGTTACATGATTTCTGTATCTTAGCATTTTAAATTTATTTCATATTTATTTTCTTTTGATCAATAAGGATGATAGTCGATGCTGTGTTTGACAAGATATCTTCAAATTTTTATCGAATATCCAATATGAAATATTATGTTAATTCTTTTGTTTTATAATCGAATATACATTTTTGTTTCTAAGTAGCTTTTAAGAGTTTATGGTAAAGTAGTTCTAATCAAGCATTTTCAAACTTTTTGATACATTTTCTAAAATATGCTGCAAATGAAACTAACAAGTTAATGTGAGAATAAGATTCCAATAAAGAAATCTTAAACTCTTTGCTAAATATTTTTGTTCATGATTTTTATAAACATTGGAATATGCAGATCCTTTAAGAAGAGTGAAATGCCATATCAAGTATGATGGAAAAATAACTTCACTTATAACTAACATATCTATTAGTTTTTTTATTCCTTGTACGGTTTACAAACAAATGTAGAAACTTGTTTCCTAGTCAAAAATTAGTTAGATTTATTTATTTTATAAGAAGTTCTATACTAAGAAATAAGCTCAATGTAGAAAAAAATCAACTTTCTCTTTACATGGGAAGCATAAAAGGAATATATTTATTGTCCATCAATTCCTACAAGACAGCTACTGACACAATGTTCATGACATATAGGATGAGAAAAACACTAAGATACATAAAAAAAATGTTGGAATAAGAAAAAAATGTTGGAATAAGAAAAGAAAAAGCTAAAGCTTTACCTGTCAGATAAATTTGATAAAAATAATCAAGTGTCTAAAAATAAAAAGAGACCATAAAAAGGTTGGATTCTTTATTAGGGGCCAATGGTCATAGGAAGTTGAACTGTGTGAATGGAAATATTAAGTACTATAATAAAAATTATATATCTATATATCAAATTATATACACCTATGGACATATATATCTTTGGTATTCCAATCACAACATTTTGATTTGTGCATTCTCTTGTTTTTCTCTGTTATATGTTAAACTTCAGGTAGTTTCAAACAGAATCTTTTATTTAGTGGTATGATTTTCCCTTTCCTCTAATTAATTGTGTCCAGCATCCTTCTTAAGGTTTGAATTCACAATATTTTCATTTTGTTATTCTTTTCTAACAATCATTCAGTTTGTATGCACTGATATTTCCATGAAATGATATCTTTCTTTGTTGTCCTTTACCAGCAAATCCATAAGATTTTGTGAATTATCCAGTCTAGACTTCATGTCTTCAGAGACTGGACAGCAAGAACAAATAATTTTATCCTTTTAATCATTGTTCCATAGATAAAAAAAAGTAGT
The DNA here is from genome assembly GCA_964036315.1 of Acanthosepion esculentum. Lineage (NCBI taxonomy): Eukaryota > Metazoa > Mollusca > Cephalopoda > Sepiida > Sepiidae > Acanthosepion > Acanthosepion esculentum. Next base: position 46,488,011 of record OZ038496.1, read on the forward strand.
GTATATATCCTTAAACTTAATTTTCATGGAGTTCTGTTTTGATTTGTTTTGTTCATATATAAACTTTCCAAGTACTTGACTCTGATTGCCTCTTTATTTCTATGTTCAACTTGTTAATGGTATAAACGTTGTTAGTTAAAATTTAACAAACTGATGTCTACTCAAACACATATAGCCACTAAATACAACATTTATAGTAATTATATACGCATACACACACACATATGCATGCATGCACATGCATACAAGACTAGCACACAAAATAGGTGCTAAATAGTTCTTGGCCCAACACAGATATTTGGTTATTGAAATACTAATTTTAGAAAGTGGGTCAGGTTAAGAATTTTTCAACCCCCACCATGTATATTTACATTATATCTTTATACATGTCATAATGTGTATTAATAACTCATGTATATCTATAAAAAAGATTTTGTGGGTGAAGGAAACTGACTTGTGCAGCTTATGGCACAGAGTACCTCTTCAGAGACTATTTAGAGTCACAAGAGGAATATCTCTCAATGTAAACTAACATATCAAAAAAGACTCTTGAGACTATATATATATATATATATATATATATACATATACATATATATATATATATATATATATATATATATATATATATATATATATATATATATATATATATACCAAACACTTTGTCTCCCTGACTGCAATCAATTGTGGACATACAGACTAGAAAGATAATTCAAATTGATGGTCTTATTGAGCATCAAGATGACAACCATCATACCAATACCACACACAGTTGCACTCATACATTCTTCTACACTTGAATGATATGGCCACTATTACTACAACTACCATCACCACCATCACCACTCTGTAGACAATGGTCCAGTACTAATATCAGTATGAACTTATAAAGATGACTTATCATAAAAAGAGAAGATATAGATAAAAATGATAAATATTTTATATAGAAAAGAAATATGCCAAAAAAACAAATTCTTATTGAATGTAATGATTGAAGGAGAATTCATATTCCCCAGGACTCATCCCATCAAAAGGTAGGAGACAGAGAAATGGCTTTTCAATTGTTTGTCTTAAAAAGAAGGATGGTATTATTTCACTCTCTCTCTCTCTCTCTCTCTCTCTCTCTCTCTCTCTCTCTCTCATTGAATGTGTCTGTCTTCTCTTCATGTCAGTTATTGACTTTTTCTTTTCTCTCCTGATTATACTATCACATGCAAAGCATTCAAAATTTGAAACATATATATATATATATATATATAGTTAACTCCACGAAATGCACTTATTATTAACACACACATACTAATGAAAAGTACTAAAACAACTTTTTCCTATATACATAGATAAGTCAATAATTCTTAGCCTTATGATAAAAAGCTTTTTTGCACAATAATTATTTACTATTCAACATTATCCCCTCCATTGTCAATGTACTTAACCATTAATTGCATCACAGTGATTTTAGCTTTGAAAAAAAAACCAGAAGTTGTAGGAAACTAAATATTAACTGCCAAACGTCACTGATGTGATGTTTTGCCAAAACAATAAGACAAAAACTATACACAACATGAGGGATCTTGTCACCCAATTATTATGAATTTAATAGTAAGACACAACATAAATTCACTCAGTGGCATCTGACTGCTGACTGAGTAACTTCATAGGAGAATGTATGTTCATGCATGTTCCCCTCTAATATATTACTAAGTTGCATCAAGGCCATGCAATCAATATTTAAGATACTCAAGAAAACAGCTTGATACTTTCTGTATAGACATAAATTTTCTGCATATATACATTTAATACTGTTTAATAAGTAGTATTGTAATTGTAATTTAAATGATATTATATTCTAATGATAAAATATTTTCAAATTATTGTCCTCATCTTTGTTTGTGCTTTCTGGCTTTCCTCAGGCACAATGTTCGAAATGTTGTGATAAGAACAACAAAGATGAGGACAATAGTCCGCATGTAAATAGTGTAAATAATGATAATTCCTCATCCTAGAAATTCAGACAGAAATTTATTCTCAGATAAGCAAATTTTGCTATGTTGTTTCTCATGCAAATATATATAGATAAATATTTATAAATAGATTGTGATATTGGTTAATTGATGGTCAAAGATTCAAGATAAATGTTGTATAGTAAAACTATTTAAAATTATATAAAAACAAGTAAAGGAATGTCATAATAATTTGGATGGACTATGTGTTTACATTTGTACAAATCTTAAGCATGAGTCAACATAAAAATGAATCCCTTAATTTTCCTAATACCATTCTTATCAACCTCAGCTCACTCAAATAAGATTTACTGTAAACTACAAGAAACCTTATATGCATTTTTAGATAACAAGCTGTGAATTTTGATATAGAATTTGGTCAACATTTTTTGGCACACATCATTAATTTTCAATGATTTGTGTCTTTTTTGCATCAATACAGTAATTTCATCAGAAGGATTAGATAAAGACAAATAAAAATAATGTAGCTGGGTTGATTTACAATTCCCCCAAAGAAATAAAACATAAAGAAAATTAGAGGTTAAGAAAGAAAAAGATTAACAATATTCTCTTTTACACACACACACACACACACACACACACACACACACACACACACACACACACACACATACATATATATATATATATATATATATATATATATATATATATATATATATATTCATTCATACACTGAACACAGAATTGTGTAGCCTGTGTGTGTGTGTGTGTGCATGTGTGTGTATGTGAGTGTGTTTGTACAAATAAAAAATATATAGATATTTGAGTCTGCATGAAGAAAATAACCAAAAATATTTGACAAAACAAGATGATAATAAAATATATTGTAACATTTATCTTTTGGAGAACTTATATTTGGTCAAAAAGCAAAAAATAACTTTGCATGTCTGTACCTAAGAGTGATGTGAAAAATCTGCATAGTTAAGAACAATGCAGAGTAAATGACAACCATTTGTCAGGAGAACATCAAGATTTCAATCATGCAACACAAATATGAGGAAAGGTAAAATGAATTGGCAGGAGTTGAACCCAGTATAAAAGCAAGTGCAGGGAGTGAAGTGTGTAAGGAGATAGGATAAATTCAGAGCAATATCAAAATGAAAAAATGTAAGGGACACCTTTTGACCCTTTGGCCAGGAGAAAAGATATATCCAGACAGTTATAAATTCATAGTCATATGAGACCAGCCAGATAGTTTGTCAGGAACACGCTTTGAGTCTTGCTTGAATACGACTACAGCTAGAGAATGTGAATAACCGGTGTGGCGAGGAGTAAAAGAGAATCAGCTGTCTTGTAGGATTATAGTCAAAATATCAGGAAAATTGGAAGCAGGCAGTAATACAAGAATTGGATAACCACATGAAAATCTTTGCTCTGCTCTTTGTGGAACAGATCACTTCAGGCTTAGTTGATACAAGTATAAAAATAAATGAATTCTCAAAGTAGAAATCAGTGGACAGTTAATGTACTTATTTTACAGTTTTTTCAAATAAAAAGTTGCTGAAGCATTACTCAATGTGAATTCATAGTAAACACTTATGCATCTGATTTCATGTGTCATTCAGTTAAAAATGGTTTCTAAGATAATTGTTAATTTATTAATTTTTCCATTCAACTTAACAGATAGCAAAACATAAGAGAGGAGAAGTAAATGTTATAAAACTAAAGGGAATTATTTGTTTAGATCTTTTACATGCGCAGTGAAAAATCCTATTTCTCCAGTCAAGTATTTTCAAAGATCAACATATAGTATCTGTTTTTTTTTTTTGTGCCCTATGTTAATATTTCTATTTAATAAAAAGAAATACTCTGAACCTAAATTCAGTATTTTTATTGATAGGATGACAAGTAATGTAAAGTGGAATCAACTAGCAGTGTTCACATTTTGGGCTAGTCTGTGGCATTCACAAATGCCCTTGAGAAAGGCATGAAATCAGTTTTTACCCATGCTCACAACTGGGTTATATAGCAAGTTAAACTGGGTTCTCTAGACAAATGGATGATCTTAAGAGAAGTAAAAATTCCAAATCATGGAGAAGACAATGGGAAATCAGCACTCTGTTTTTTCAAGAATGCAGAGCAATTCAAAGATAACAAAAAAGGAAGCTGTGGAGAGCCATGATTACCTAATTACTGAAGGGACATGGCATTAAAAAAACCCTGGAAGAACAATTGTAATGATTAATATAATGGTCACTCATATTCTTGATAATGGTCTTGGTTCTAACTGGATACGCAGGATGCTTTATATATATCCATTCTTGTGTTGAACTTGTTCAAGTAAATTTGAATGTAAAAAAAGATGGCTCATTTCCTATGATATTAGTCTATATGTGAAAAGTTTCTGAGATTTTTATTTGATACATGGGTAAATATGCAAGCGCACTCTAATTAAAAGGGTTATATTTGTATCAGATTTCTGACATATAAGTTCTTTATATAAATATTGTCTGAATATATTGGAATAGTTATTATCACTAATCCATGAGTTCTTTGGTCTAATATTTTTGTTCTACTTGCTTTTATCACCACATTTTAGATGAAGCTTTCTTTAGTCTTCCACAAGTGTGTCATCTGAGGTGATCATTATTAATAGTTTCAGAACTAGACATCTGAGATTTTTGCAAGCACTGTCAATTTCAGGAGTTAGATCAAGAAATCAGGCCAGAGGTTGTAAATAGATTCATAACTTTTGGTCTGAAGACATAAATATAACAATATTCATGAAATAAAGTACAACCAATATGGATTTTTAAGGTGTTTTCTTAATTTATCATTATATATTGCTCTGTAACTTACATTGAGCTCTCACTGGATTAGTGTCCTTCTTGGAATTATTCCTAACAATTACAAATTGGTATTATTTATATATATATATGTATATATATATATATATATATATATATATATATATATATATATATATATATATATATCAATTATGTGGTGCAGGTTCAATTTACATTACGCGAATCATTCATTATCTGCTTTTCATATGAATGATTCGTGTAATATATATATATATATATATATATATATATATATATATATATATATATATATATGAGTGGACTCTGAGGTCAACATTCAATGTTAACTTCAGTGTCCACTCATATATTTATATATGCTGTATGCCAGATATTGACATCTACCCTATGAACATAGCATACCATAAAACTATATTTTATTATGTGTGTGTGTGTGTGTGTGTGTGTGTACTTTCAAATGTTGCTAAATTCATTTTCAAGGATTGTGTTTTGTGCATATATACATAATCTTTTTGGTACTATTTTTGTTATTTTTGGCATTCCCACATTTATATATACACACTAATCCTTTCAATTTTACAGATGAAGGTCATCCTGGCAGTGTTTTTCTTTTACAGAGCATAGGTATTCATATCACCTTAAATTCTACATTAGGTAATATTGATTATTTAAAGAATTTAAAAAAATGATTTACATTGTTATATGCTTGCAGTTGATCCATTTTTAATCAGATTGTTCTTTATGATAAGTGTGTGAAGAAAGGTTAAGAGAAATCAATATTGTCTGTCATATCTGTCAATGTGCACTCTTGTTGCACTTAGCCTCTAACTAAAAATGATTTGTTCCTGCAAATGTCACTGATCTCTGGCTATGTTACATTGTTTCAGGAGCATGAAAAAAATCACCACCACCCCCCATTTGGTAGCATATATTAAACCATAGATATATTATCTGAAAAATTAAAATGTGTTTGTTTCATTCAAAAATTTAAATTTATCTTTTTATTTGAAATGAGAACAGCCATAATGTGCAAAATCAATAAGAATGAAGCAAAAGCAAATGTTTACATTTGATATGAACTTAAATCATCTATGACTGTAGTTATTCCACCTTTACTGAAATACAAATGTGTCTGGTTAAAGAATAGGAGATTTCCATTGGAATAAAACATGAAAAAATTAATCATTTTACATTCCTTTGATATTTTTGTTGTTATTTTTATAATTTGATGAAAACAATTTTAATTAATCATTTATTGTATATGCATTATTTATGAATATACAGTCATTTAAATGACATAATTAGTCACCTACCATTCATTAATTAAATCATGTATGTGTGAAATAACTAAAGAAATTTTGTACTTAGTTTTGTAGAATGCCAGATCTTATTTAGTAAAGATGTAGCTTACTTTAGCTTGATTTGAACAACTCAAAACCTTGAATATGAATATTTTTTTAAAATTTAACAAAAGATGACTTTTATGTAATTTTTCAAGTACCACAATTTCAATGCAGAAAATTATTTAATTAATGATAAATAGAATGATACAATATTAGTAAATAAAGCATGCAGGCAGTGACATGCAGAGGTTTGGTGGTACCTGGTGCCAACTCCTTGATTGTATGCCCCTAAGACTCAAATAAGGCAGGGGGCTTATAGAGAAATCTAACTGTACTGAGAAATCTAAAAAAGGAAGACATTTTAAATATGTAAAAACAGATGAAACATGTAATAAACACTTTATTCAAATTAAATATAAACTAAATTTTTATTTCATTCTTTGCTTGGATGACCTCCCAATATGGATGTCAGGGACTGACTGCCCCCAACCCTTCTGCATGCAAATCTTCCAAATTACATATTTGGTAGTCATTGGATACACATTATTGAATAGAATTCAGAAGTTTTTTGAGCAAGAAAGTAAAAATAATTCAAATAGTCATGGTTCATCAGAATAAATGCAAAAGCGAATAAAATATAGACAGAAAGAAATAGATTATACAACAATACACTTGTAATTCTATGTATGGCTAGGATCCTGGAAAAATTCTCAGATTTAAGATCTGAGTCACTTTATTTAATGATACGATTTATTGTTTGATATAAATTATACTATGCGATTCTTTAATGTTGAAATATATCTTCAGGTGATGTTATTCATCATCATCATTGTAAAATATATTTGGTTGAACCAAAAGGAGGTTTTTTTCAAGATTGTGGATATGGCAGTTTTGAAATGCTAAAACTAGTATCAATTATTAAGATTTGTAGCAGAACTTTAGCCATGGAATTCTTTATTCTCTGCCAAAGAAAAGACAACTGCTAAAGAGAGTGTAAATGGCACAAAGAAACAATCATTACTTTTCTTGTGAGTGGCATGGTATATTATCTGAGAATAACATTAATTTGTTAAGTATATTGCTATGTTTCAGGGATACACTTTCATGTCCAAGAGAATTGGTATATAGTTGTGATGGATTTTACTGATATATTTTACTAATTTTTGTGAATATCTTCAAGTAGTGAAGTACTGCTGAATCAACACTATGGATAAAACTGTCACTATTCATCTGAAGAACAAATTGAAAATTACTGCTGTTCTTGACTGAGGAGAACTACTTGCCACTTTTTGGAAATATCCATCTCCTCATACACTGTAACCAAAAATTCAATGAATACTACTACCACTACCACCACCACCACCACCATCACCACCACCACTACTACTACTACTACTACTACTACTATAAATTTTAATAATAATAATAATAATAATAATAATAATAATAATAAGAAGAAGAAGAAGAAGAAGAAGAAGAAGAAGAAGAAGAAGAAGAAGAAGAAGAAAATAAAGATAAGATGGGAAAGCAGCAAATATTTTATTGTTGAGGTGAGACAAGATGCAAAAACCTTTATAATAAATAACAAGAGGTAACAGACAAAACTAGGTAGCTTTGATGTTATGCCTCATGCAGGGGAGTTAATGAATCTGAAGTAGCATAAAGAAGCCACAGGTGTTTAAGAAAGCATGATAACATCTACTAGTAAGTTACTGAAGATACTGTGATAATACCTGTATAAAAGATAAGAACTCTAAGAAAATGAGATGATATGCATAAAAGAGAAAAAGCAAAAAAAAACAACAGAAGGCTCTGAAAAAAGTTATTCATTTATTTTTATATTATTTATTCATTTTGATTGAATTTGATCAACCAACCATTGCTATAAGTCCTGCACAGAATTTCCATGCATTTTTGTTTATATATCTAAAATCTGAAAAACTATTGAGAGATTTTCATAAAATTTCATAAACTTAAATCTTATTTAAAGTAAACACATTTTAGTATTGAAGTTAAAATCATGAAATTGAGTTAAATAAACTAATTCTTAGCCTGGCACAAAATAACAAAACTAGCAAAAGGTAAAAAAAATGTTCACTGACATAAAATTTGGATATAACTTAATTTTCCCTATAGTGCATTGAAGAGGTGTTTCTGTTGTGACAGGTCTTTAGTGTTAACCTTTTTTTAGAAAAGATAGTAGGCAAAAAGTTGTAAAGTTATAGTCAATAAAAGGCAAGAAAGCAAGGAAAATTCTTCTTGTCTGAAAATTATATAGATAATTAAGCATAAGATAGATACAAAGTCATAAAGTAGATGATATAATAATTTTTTTGTTATCCTTGAAATTTAAAATGTATTGAGTTATGAAATACAAGAACCTAAACCTATAATGAAAATTGGAAACTGCTTTGTTATTATGCTTGAAAATTATGGTAAGCCTAAATATAAAAAACATGTATGGTTCTATGATGATAGTTAATAATATAGAAATGGTTTTCACTATCTTAAAACAAGTATCATTAATGGTTTTATTTATTTTCATGTGCCTTTGTTACTATCCAGTTTTTCTTGTTATATTCTTAGAAATTTATAATGTAATTGAATCCACCTGAATTATTTAGTTTCACCTTTTCCTATTTTTGAATTTAAAATCTTTTTCTTCAAAGAAATTTATCCTTTGACAATTTCTGTATTATTTTAATCATTTCCAATTAGTATTTGTAATAATTTGGTTTTATGATTAATAGTTCAGTATTTGTAATAATTAAAACTTAGAATCATCAAGCATTTTTTAAAAAACTTTTTTATGTAAACTTCTTGGAACATTTTATTTTTAATACATAATTTGAAAATTTTATGGTTTTGAAATCAAAGTTAAAAATAACTCTGATAAAAAAATCATAGAAAGAGAATTTCTATGTATTTTCTTGTTTTCCCCTTGAAAAGAAAAAGAACTTCTCTAGATGTGAAACAATATAAACTATATTTTTCATTCTTCTGTTAAGATAATAAACTCAACCAAATAGATTTTTCCTTTTTTTCTTATTTTTTCTTTTATAATTAATAACTATATTAAATTCAAATCATATTAAACAATATAAATAATCATATTTTTGAAGTTGTTTAACTGATGCAATGTCAAAAAAGCAAAATAGTTATTTATATTATTATGTATGTTCTACAATGTGATCAGATGATGATTTAGTAGCAGTTACATGTGACTCCACTTTATACAACTTTGCAATTTATATGAATCCTTCAGTTTTATTTTTCCTATTTGATGTTTGTTATTCATCTTCCATTCCTCAACCCAATCCATCCCTGGACAATATCTGGATTATGTTCCATTCCTTTATGCTTCCCCAACGGATCAAATCTTGTGTGTTAAAATCCACTCCAACTGTCACATGCTGTAACTGTAGCAAGTGTTAGGAGGAAAGGACAAGCCACTAAATAAATCAATATTTTTCTTCTCAAGATCAGTGAACAGCTAAGCCTCCAATGGTTCCAAAGAACTGCACGAACTTGAAAACTAAATGAAATTCCCAAAATCAAATACATTTTATGGGTAATTATAATTGAACTTTGAAAATATAAAAACTTAAAAAATCAATTGTGTACAGAGTCATAGTTAGGAAAAAAACACATGGTCACAAGTAGCTAAAAGAGTAAAATGTGTATATATGTGTATATATATACATATATATATATATATATATATATATATATATATATATATATATATATGAATATTTTTTTATATTTTTTAAACATATGTATATTAAATTTATATGAAGTGCTCATTGTAGTCATGTAATTGTCTTTTATTTTGCTTCTTTTTTTTTAATCAAAGAACTTATTAAAAACAAAGAAAAATTATGCAATATCATTTTTTCAATTGTTTGTCATCTGTTTGCTCCTATTAGGTTCTGGTTAACTCAACAGATAAACTTGAAGCCAGCCAATCAAAATTGTGATTATTTAGGAAATGCACACAAAGGCTTTGTGGATTCAATAAAGGTTGTTGGGCTTAACTTGACCCAAGAGACAAACCACAAATGAGATCTTGTTCCTTTGAAGCAGATGAACAGAAGCTGGCCAAAATAATGTAAATTAATGGCCCTCACCAAAATGTGTGAAACTTGTGATTTTGATTAAAAAATAGTAATAATCATTATTCTTAAGGTAGGCCATAAAAGCTCTGTGATATTTTTAGATTAAATTACCTACACCCCAACCCTTGAGTATCTACAAATATAGCACCCAGGGAGATATCTATGTATGCAATTCTAAGAGAAAGTAGAACTATTTCAACCATAAGCTTTTCGATTTCACATTGGCGGGCTTCAGAATATTTGAATAGAAAAAAAAAAGAAAAAAATCCAAAAGCAAGAGAACTAGGCACAGTGCAAATGTCATCTTATGGGAAGGTGGTATTTATGAAAGCTGCCAGTAAATATACTGGCCAGAGCTTTGTCAGTTGGGAATAATAATTGAGATGTGATCTAGAATTATAGTTCAAAGGGTTCTATAGAATGCCATCGTCTACTCTCTCTCTCTCTCTCACTCTCTTTCTCTTTCTCCTTCTGCTTCCTTCTCTCTCCTTTAGTAGAGCTAGCTTCCACACTGACACATCAAAACTGAAGGAATAGTTTCATTTTTATGTTGTGAATGTGTACAAATGCAATAGTGTTCTTCCACCTGAGGTCTGTGCTGGGCACTCAACAATGATTTGACATCTGAGATGTGATAGACAGAAAAGGGAATCACATTTCCATTCTTTTTTGCTTTATTTAATCTTTACTTATATCATATAATATTAGGTATGTATTGCAATTTATACATACATATATATATATATATATATATATTCTAGGTGTGTTTGGAAAGATGCATATACATAGATTAAAATACCTGCATATACACACAAAGTGTGTGAGAATGCATATGTGTATGTGTCTGCATATGCACAGACACACATAAACTGAGAAGGAAAGAAAGCCGAGAAGAAACAAGAAGATAAACGCAAATATATGTCTTATCTACAGCTTTGTGCCAAAAGATTATACACTTTATTATCAGTTAAGTTTGTGATATCAACTATCAATTATCTTTTGCTATTTTCTCTTATGATAAACTGAGGTTAAGTATGGTAGACCAAAATATAAAAAAGATTGTCATTTTCTGTTAATGCACACTTATTTTCTGTCTATTTCAGTAAATTGTTTTCTACCGTTTTACACATCTACTATTTCTTTATATAGATTGAGAAAATTATACTTGTTAAATTCTCTATACATGCATTTAGCTACAGTTTTCTTCATATCTATTTATAACTATCACTACTTATCAATATACTTATTATTATTCCCATTACTATTTTTTCTGCTATATAAGATACTTTATAAACTCTAGATAAGATACTTCATAAAGTACTGTCTAGTCTGAAGAAAGAAAAAAATATGGGCCTGTAGGACCATAAGAAGCTTTGCTTAGCAATTTTTCTTTCTAGTTTAATTACGAAACTAGCAGAAATATGGCTCTCATTTGAAAATCTTGCTATCAATTGCCAGAACTAAATTTAAAATACTTTATGAATTTTAAAACTGTTTTCTTTTTCAAGAAAGAAGCATTTTCTTGTTCTGTGTCTATTTTTGGTTGATATGTGAGAAATTAACCTTTCAAAAACATAGTCATCAAATAGGTTGTTCAGAAATATAATATTGATGATTTCAGTATGTAAGTGATTGCATAAGAATGACTAGTTTTGAAGTATTAGCACAGCATTCACACATTTGTGTCTACAAGTGATCAAATTAAAAAATGGTAAAATAAACAGATAACAAGAATAATTAAATTTTATAATTCATATTTAAAGCCATCATAGCAGTTTTTTGCAATGAAAAATTTAACCATCTAATAATAATTGATTTTTCTTTACATTTATAAAAATAGTTATATTATATTCATTGTAAAATGTCTATAAATGTAATAATATTCAAAACATTTGTTTGCTTTCCATGAAACAGGAAAACTGTGAAATAAACTGATAAAATGAATTAAGAGATTGTGAAAATGTAAGGCAGATCAAGTTTTCAATATTACTGTAGTAATCAACAAATTTTGACAAATATACCAATAAATTACATATCCACTAAAAACTAAAAAGAAATTTATTTTTATTTTTTTAACAAAATATAATTATTAAAATAAGTTTCTATTTTATTTTATAAAAATCAAATATTGAAAAAAGTAACTTGTAAGACTTCTTAAGCATTGTTAGTATAATTAATTTTTTTGCAAAATGTGGAAAGATTCTTGAAACAAAAAACTGTCATAGAAATTTCGTCTAAGACTAAGATATTTTATAATTTTCCAGTACAATGATGTTGATTACTTGATCCAAATTAAAAAATGAAAATGATCTTAACATTGTTTAGCTTCAGATCAATTCCCTTTGGACTTTCTATACTTTCCTTGTCTCCAATCAGAAGAGTTTTCAATTTTTATAAGTTTAGGTTGCTGTATAATAAAGTTATTTCATGATCCAATGCTACTTAAATAACAGTGCTGACACACATAAAAAATAAATAAAATGAACATTAATACCTTATATCTCTAGTGGGACACAGAGACACACTACCCTCTCTGCCAAATTGGGACTTATGATAAAAATAACTCTCTTATAAAAACTAAATCCAAGTGAAAATTTCACTGTAGAAAAACATTGAATTGTGATTTGATCTGATTTCACTACTGATGACCCCAGTATTATTATGACATCAACAAGACTTCTTATAGCATCAAATTATCTTTAAGCTTGAAAGAACAAGAATCAAAATCTGCTGGTTGCTTGATATGTCATTTTGTTGTTGTTTGTCTGTCTTCTAACTAAACATTGACAGTCCTTCAGGATCAAGTTACAGATGAGATCTCTTCAAAATCAACTTGTCATTATACCCATCCATGATATGATTTAAGAACAACACCCTATCTTTGTCTTTGACAACTCTCTAAAAATGTAGCAAGTTAGAAATCCCTGCAGGCAGAGCATATGAATGAATGATAGTCAGGGGCTCCTTTAGCTTGCTTCATAGTGCTAAGCACATTTCTAGAAAGTATTGTCACTTGATCACCTATCCTTATCATCCCACAAACAACCAGATGGTGTCCCAACTCTTTTCTATTGCATCTGTCAATTTCAATGCATCCTAAAGATTTATTTTAAAAATATATTTTACAAATAAATTATTTTTTTCTGAATCTCTTTAACTATTTTTATAGGTTTTGGAAAGGCATTTTTAAAAGTATCAATAGCATTCTTAAAATTTAAAAAGAATAAGAAATATCAAATTAAAAAAATTTCACTAGAAAGAAAATTTCTTTTTAACTTTTCAGTGCTTTATTGAGGAGGAAAGCATTTTAGGTCAAGTGACTATGTTGTTGGAAGTTGTACTGATTAAAAGCAGACACCTCATCCTCTTTGAGCAATCTGCAAAGTCATTTTCACATTCATAAATCTTTCTCTGTGGGTGTTTTATGTTTATTTTCTTAAATGAACTTCATTCTATATGATTTTAGAAAAGGTCAGGTAAAACAAGGTGTGGGAGCACTTATGTTAACTCAATGAATTCATTCAGCTTCTAATTTTCTGCACTGATGAGTATTTTCAGTGGTTGTGAATAGCAACAAGGAACTGATGATCTGTGACATCTCACCAAAGTTTGGGAAAATTTTCATTGTAAAATTTATTATCAGTAAGATCCTCAAATAAGTAATCAAAACTGTTTTTTTTTTAATGAATTGGATATTTATTTTATTTCATTAATCTTATAGGATTGAATGGTTACATGTTTCAAGTAAAACAATTTGATTTTAAGCATTTTGCTATTTTAAGCATTATGCCACATCATGGAAGATATATTTTTAAAAACTTTGGATTATATTATTAATTTTTAGTCTCTGAAATGAAACAGACACAGAATAAAGAATCAATTTTCCTTGCCACTAAAAGTACTCTTTTTATTTTGGTTTCAAATTAAATATATTAAAAAGAATTTCTATAATTTAGAGTGAGAATGTAGTGATAAATTTCAATGGTCTGATGACTGGAGCTGTACTATCGACTTTTCACTCACCAACCACAGCTTCTACTGACCCTAAACATGGCAGAAGGGCAGTCTAAATTGCAAAAAGTGAATTTTATTCATAGAGCATGCATTCATTGGTGTGCAATTATTGTATCACATAAAATGTGATTTTCCCCCATATTTATTTCTAAAAAAAAAAGCATGACTGAAACCAGTTCAGAGATCTGTGCAAAAGAAGCATGAAACAATTTGCTATCAGCTGGTCAAGGATGAATAAGTTTTTTATACACCTGATCATTGTTCTCAATTGGTAACTTGCTAAGGTTGATTATCTGAGGTAGAGTTTAGAGGTCATTCAAGTCAGTGAGGGCGATGATCTGTTGTTGCTTAATGTTGGTTAACAGTCTATCAAGCTCAACTACAAACAGCAAACTCATCTTTATAGAATTACAACAATATATCTGTTTCTCTCTTTTACTCAGTTCTTCTTTATTCATTGAAATGGAAACAAGTACAGTTAGAAAAGAATACAAACAACAAAAATAATTTTACTAAATTAAATAGGAAGAGTTTGATGAAAAAGTTTCTGTAAGTTTTATTATTTATTAATGTTAAGACATTTGCTTTACTTTATAAGTCTGAACCAAAACATAAACACTTGTTTCTTGCACCCAGTCTTATGGTTATTATTGCAACTTCAACATCCACTTCATATTATTATGTCTGATAATATTGCCAATTATGACAATAATTATAAGAAAAGCAGTCAAGCAAGGTTGTTGCCCAGGTTCAAATAGATTACATGAATGTTTACACACATACATACATACATATATATATATATTTATATATATATATATATATATATATATATATATATATATATATAGAGAGAGAGAGAGAGAGAGAGAGAGAGGGGGGAGAGAGAGAGATATCAAATATGTGGTGCAGTTTAATTTATATTACAATGAATCATTCATACAAAAAGTAAATTAGTAAAGTTAATGATATAAAATGGCAAATTCACTTTGCTAACTAAATTTTACAAATGCATTAACCCACTAACCACTGGATGAATGTTATGATCCTTGTTTTTTAAATTTATAAACTATATATTAGGTCTTCTTAATGACCGCAGAATCCATTGAAAGTATTTTCATATTTAAGGAAGAACTAATACAGTTTACAATTTTAAAAAACATGGATCGTAACATTCATCCAGTGGTTAATGCATTTATTTAGTTAGCAAAGTGAATTCACTATTTTATATCATTAACTTTACTAATTTAGTTTTTGTATGTCTGATTCATTGTAATATATATATATATATATATATATATATATATGCATACATATATATATATACGCATACATATATATATATATATGCATACATATATATATATATACATATATATATATATGTATATATATACATACATATATATATATATATATATATATATATATATATATATATATATATATATATATATAGATAGATAGATAGATAGATAGATAGATTTTTTTAATCAGTATCAACTCAAGCAGGGCAGTACAGCCACTAGCATGCAAGGGGAGGAATTGGAAACAGAAACATTAGTAATGAGGAGAAAGGGGAAAGTGCAATCAGGAGGACAGTAGATAGTTATTTACATTGCATTTAAATTTTTGCAGATTAAAGTTGTCTGGAAAGCTTGGAGCCAGGAGGGAATCCTACAAGTGAGAAGTGCAAGATAAGAAACTTTTAGCATAGAAGTTATGGCGGCATCTCATTTACTCAACTGTAAATTGATGAGATCTTGCTGCCAGTCTAGTATTGTGCTTATATTCATAGTCTAGGTATTATAGCAAACAGTGGTATTTATTTCTGTTTATTTACAGCAAATGTGGTACAAGGCCAAAATGGGGAATGGGGAAAAGCACGGTCTTCTTCTGTCTTAACATTAAACTTAGCTAGCCACAACCACTGACCCAAACATACTACAATATTCCTAACACCAAAACAACACATACTTACTTACCTTTATTACTACATCCACCTCATTGTGTCTATGGAAGTCCTAACTAGTCCCTATATGTACAATTCATTGTCTGTCGGGGGGTGGGGAATAAAACAACAATTTAAAAACTAGCCCCAATGAGTATTTACAATATGAAAACAAAACTATTTACAACAAAATAATGTTAATAACAAAATCCTCCACAACCCTTAAATGCAGCAGAAACATCAGTTAACTGGACAAAATCAATGCAAGAATCTAATAATATAAAACATTCATTCATTACAAGCACTCACTCAAACACACACTCATTCAAACGCAACAAATACAAAAATCACACCTGAAACCAAAGGCGTCCTACATCCACCAGAGAACTGAAGTCTCTGCTCACCTAAATGGGGGAGGGAATGGGAATTAAACTAAAGAAAATAGGGACAGAAATAAAAGGAGCCAATGAGCAACATACCCTAGCTAAGTTAACATGAATGAAGAAACTAAGGACAAACAGAAACCTAAACCTAAATCCAGGTGAGGTTAACCAAAGTTCTACACAGAGAGAACAATATCCTTATGCCTAACAGGCATCAAAGTCAGCCCCTTTCACTTGACACAAACACGCAAGATTCAGCCACATTTTGCCAAATTCTGATGAAGGGAGCCACCACTTTTCCATCCTAATCTTGACTTTAAACTGATGCTTAAAGTACAAGATCATTTGGGAAGAAGTAAACTTCTTGCCCTATGAAATCCCTTCTGACATGTCCAAATCACGACTCTCATAACCTTTGGTAAGTAAAAGAACACACAGTGTTGAGCCTTTGTCAACAGCAGTACCACATTGCTACAAACAGAACTGGCCTCAAGGACAAAGAACTTTCCACACAACATGCAAACCATGAGGTCTTCAACAAACTTGCACAATGGCACCATGACCCTTCAATGAAAGAAAGCGTGATCCAGGGTCTCGATCTCTCCATCACAGCAAACACAGTTTGGAGATTTCTTTTGCCAACCCAGAAGACCCTACAAATCACTGGCCAAGTGAGTAATGCCTCATCATTATTGAGGCATTTCAACCTGGGCACCCATGTTCACTTCCACCAGCACACCAGGAGTCGCATACAGAAGTCTGATCCATGTGTGAAAGTGCAGCCCAAAACCAAACACACCCAAAAGGACAACCTCTAGAAATCAATAATTCACCCTATTGAAGGCCTTGGACTGATCTAAATTGATCAGCACTGCTTCACTGATGACTTGCTTGGTGATCAAGCGTACCATATGAAGGTTGTCCTGAATAGTCCTTCACTTCCCAGCACAAATCTGTTTGCATCTAATCAGATGAGAAAGGACAGCCTGAAAACGGTTCGCTAAGACCTTGGCCAAAATCTTTAACTCTGTATTTAAGGCCAAAAGTTACTTAACCCATCCCCACTGTTCTTGTTCTTGTGTAGCAACTTGATCACACCCCTGGTGAAGCAGTGAGGTATAAACCCATGCTTCAACCAGTTGTTAAAAATAAGGACCAACAAAGGAACAAAAAAAGGGTGACTGCCTCAAGTACATTTTGTCGGGTAGGCCATCTAATCCCAGAGATTTGTCCAGGCCAACCTACTTCAACACTCCCCCAGATTTCTGTCTGTGTAATGGGACCATCGCACACAGCTGCTTCAGCTGTCTCAAGGCAGGGAAAGTCAGCTAAAAAGCGTCAAACTGAGCAGGGCTCAGATCAGGCTCCCTGGTGAAGAGATCCTAAAAGTATTCACGAAAAGCCTTGCATATGCCTACGTTTGTAGTCACAGTCCAATTATCCGGCAATGTGACACGCATGATATGTTGCTGAGATGAATTCCAAACTTCCCCTGCATGCAATTCAGCGGCCATATTCATTGCCTCCGAGGACATTATTTTTAACCCAGCCCTAACTACCAGAGCATGATCTTTCTTGATAAGCAAGGAGGCCAACTCTGCCATAGCTAAAGCTACGTCCACACTCTCACAGGATTTAACCGCCTGATCAACATTTTGCTCGTAAGCTGTTTGCGCCACTTATCTATCAAGATTGAGCCAATGACTATAATCAGCAGCAAACCTTCTAATTTTTTATTTTAAATTGTCCCACCAGGCATTCCCAACCACAGTCCCCGTCAGTTCCCGCTGTAGCATTAGTAGCAGCTGGTCCCAGAAATCTCACTCAGCAAACAATGATGAGTTCAATTTCCTGTAGCCAACCATCCTAACCTTAGGCTTATCTAAGTTTACACGAACCTGGATGAGCTTATGATCCAAATAAACTATATAATAGAAACTTGGACACCCTAAGAGCCCTACATCAACTCTCCTGACTAAGTCTCGGTTGAGGTAGCTAGAACACATTTCTGTAGTCGAGCCCCCCTATTTGTCCAAGTCCATACTACTTCCCAAGGGTATTCATTACGGCACTTATCAACAGGATCAAACTTATCAATAAAGTCTTGAAATGGTTTCATGTCCTGTTTGTTAGTACCCGAATTTGACTCTATACAATCTATGTTGGGGTCAAAGACGGCATTCCAATACTCCCCCGCTAAAACTACCCAACGAGATGTTGTTAAAAATGGCTAAATCATCAGAAACAAATCAAGACACTCAGAATGGTCAATGGGTGCATAAACCCCAAAAGCTTTCTAGATGACCAATGCTACAGCCTAGACTTCACTGTCTTATCTGGGGCATGATAGACTCTTTCTGCAATTGTTGTTAGCACATCAGTAGTCAATCTGGAGAAACAAAAGATGTATTGCTTGTCTGAGAAAAGTCCCTGTGATGAGAGATGATGAACCAATTCAACATTGATTAGAGCCTCTAGGACTTTCCCAAAAAGAGGCAGAAAGGTAATAGGCTGATAATTGGATGGATTAGATAGTTCACCAGAGTTCTTAAAAACTGAAACAACAGATGGTGACTTCCAGCAAGCAGGAGGCAGTGAGACATTCATTATACAGTTTAGAGAGAACAAGAGCCAGTTCAGGAGCACACTTCTTGACTATTACAGGGATGCCATCGAGTCCACATACTTTGTGGGGATTAAGATTAGAGATAATAGCAGAAACCATGGATGGGGTTATATGCATATTACTCAACAGAGAATCAGTTCTAAGTGGGAAGGTAGGTGGGGATTTATTGTTTTGTAGGTTGTTGAAGTGTTTGTTTAGAATGAAACAGTTGTGCTGTGATATACTGGTTGATATTTTTGGCACAACTGTAGCTAACTTTGACGTTTTTGTTGAAAATCATTGGGGAATGACTGAAGTGCTTATGGATTAAATTCCAAAAACTTTTTCCGATATTAGTTTTGACATTTTTGCTGAAGGGTGGGTTAAACCATATTATATTGTGTTTATGGCATTTTGGTTTGTTGAAGTCATTATTGCTATTGGGTAAGAATTCAAGGTTAATTCTATGGTTACTAAGTTCTAGTGCTTCTACATATTTGCCTTTATGTTTGTCAAAAATATCCTTATTATTAGAATTGGTGGACAATGTAAATTGAGCCAATTTATGTAAATTATTTAGTATTCTAGGATGGTGGTTAGATTGTTTGGTGATGTATCTATGGTTTTATAAGTCTTTAGTATATGCTTTATAAAGCCCATTAGATCGATCAAATGTTACATCCAGGAAATTGGTTATTTTAGTGTTGTTGGTAGTGATAAGTGTGGTCTTTGAAGAATTGAATTAGTTTTTTTTAGTTATACATATATATATATATATATATATATATATATATATATATATATATATATATATATATATACATGCAAGTTTCATTGAAAACAACTGACAAGTTGTGGTGGTTGAGTTTTTTAATATAATTTCTCATGTGTTTGTATAATTTTTTTCTTTTCAGGACACAAATTATATAAAAATTGTCTGAATTTTTTCCAAATGCTTTCGGCTATACTTTTACCTATTATCAAGGATGAATTTTATTTTACTTTTAACTAAATGTATGCATTGTTTTATGTATGTATCTAGAGTTATAGGGATGTTTTATTTTCAAAACACAGTCACCCGACTTTCATTAGGAAATTTTTAATTACACCTATTTTATATCAGAGAGAACATTGGCTAATAAAATTAAGACAGCAAGAGTTTTTACTGGTGGTTTTTTTTATATAATGAAGTAGTGAATATGTTATTACTAGACTCCACAAGAATATTCAAGAATGGGAGCTTATTTTTTTGGCTAAGTTTATAAGTAAAGTTGAGGATGGAATATTTTTCGAATGTAGTTTTGTGATTATCAATTTCATTTTTGTTCTCAAAAGTGATCAATAATAAATAAGGAGTAAATAGTTAACAAACATCACTGTACAATAGCTACAAATAATGGCATTCAGATTATGTTTACAGAACAGCCTCGAGAATAATTTAAAATATAATGGTTACCGACTACCCAATAACCGTTATATTAATACAATTGACTTTTCTACCCATAATTCACTATTGACCAGCATATATAAATAGTTGAGTCATGACATAACCTGAAGATTGCATTCAAGCATGAAACAGACTATTGCTACTCAGTGTTGGCCGCAGTGAAAAGTTCAAGATATATCTGTTAATGAATTCAATAGATTTGGCTTACCCTGATGAGCAGTGTATCTGTGAAACAAAGTCAGAAGATAAGTCCTTTGAACTTTTATTTATCTCTTAAATATTGTTGCACTATTTTCTTTAATATTGAGCAATTTGTTTACATAAAATCTGTTCACCTTTAAATGTGTTAAACCTCAGTAATATACTGGCCAATATGTTTTGTTAGGTATTAATAAGAAATAATTATATATATATATATATATATATATATATATATATATATATATATATATATGGAAATCTTACATATATAATTTTAGTTTACAGATCCTACTCCCACTCATAAACATACACATATATGGAGAGAGAGAAGAGGGTGAAGAAATCACAGATCATATTATCAAATACTTATTGTTATCAAAATTAGCTAACTCTAAAATCTCTCTCTCTCTTTCTCTCTATGAGCAATGACCTTTCAGGATGTAGGTGATCATAGTTCTCAACAGTTTCTTGTTTTTTTATTGCTTTTAGTGCTATTTTCTTCTTTCTGAACCCCTTTCTTTTGGTTGTATTTGTTTCTTCATCCACTTTCTCAAATTGATCAAATCTCATTGCTTCCCAATTCTCCAAGCCTTCTTTCCTCTTTATATATCCTAAAATGTTTCATTCTGATCATTAGCAGCAATTTTTGTAGTTACTATTCACCTTCAAATTTTGTCACATGCTCTGTCCTTGATATTTTTACCATTTCTTAGTAGAACCCACATCTCTTGTCACTTGAAACCTTTTACTATTTGTGACTAAATTGTTAAACTTTCACTATCGTATTGGAGGTTAGACATTATATAGCAGCCCAGAACTCTTCTTAATTTCTAACATTATTTTTCAATTTGTTAATATCTTAATAATCCAGTTTCTGAAAAATAACTTTTGCTATTACTCTGCATTTTTGAATTTCTGTGTAAAACACTGTCCACCATCTTTCCATTACACTGCCAAGATAAATGAATTTCCACAATTCTGACATCTCAATGTGTAACTCACATCTTGATCAATCCTTTTATTTTGCTTTTCTCAACTTTTTCTAATTCAGTTTTACCTCTTAATATTCCATCAATGCAGCAGCAACTGCATAATGTATATTGTTACGGTTACATCTTTTTTTTAATGTACCATGTTCTTTCCATCCTTTGTAGCTCTTAGCAATGTTAGTCTTTTTACTCTCCAACTCCTTGTTTTGAGGTTCCTTTTGCATTATCCAATTGTAAAATTTAAATAAATTCCTAATACAGATGGTGAGTTATTTGTGTATCCTTTTTGTGCTGAAGAAACTCTTTGTGTTGTAATTTATTAAATGTATTTGTATAATCTATGAAACACATGTATAAGGCTTTCTGTATTCCTTTCGCTAATTCTGACTTTATTTTGGCCATGAAATTAATATTTCTTATTTCAACATGTTGAATAAAGTCTGAGCATGCTTTCTCTATTTTTGTATATGATTCTGTTCATTAATATTCCAATTATTAGTTTTATTATGTGGCTCACATTTATTCACATCTGGATTCTTTGTCAGTACTGTTAACATTTATCTCTTTAGATCTCTCCAGTGTTTTGTCACTATTGTATATTATCACTTCAATAACCCAAAGTCATTCAATGTTATTAATGATCAAACACTTAAAATGTATTATAACTTATCCTCTTATAATCAAAGATCCAGGCATTTTTATAATGTAAAGTTGTTAACAATGGATTAAATAACATAGCAATGTATTTATAACCGTAAATGTAAATTTATAGCAGTTAATATAAATTGTTCCAATTTTTATATGATTCCCTTAATGTTATCAACAATGTATTATTATATAAAAGAACTTGTCTCCCTAAAATGATCACAGTAAGTGGTTTTCTCTTTATTCTGCTACAGTTAATGGGTTAAACACTGATTCAAATAAAATGAAAAACATTTGAACTTGAGAAAGGAAACAAAGAGGAAGATTTTCTCTGAAGAGAAAATGGCATGAAGAACTTTAAGAATTGTAACATTGAAGATGAATAAGCTGCATCAAATGCCATTACATGTAGAATTCATTTATTACAATTGCCACAACAGACCTCATTAATCTAAATAAAGTCTGGAGACTTTAGTGACAGTTCAATGTTGTTGGTGTGACACTCTAGTTGGCATTGAAAAGTATTGAAAGCCTAACTTCATTATGGGATATTGCTTCTCCAAAGACTGTCTTCACTCACTACATACTACTGTCTCCAAATAGTCTCCTACCACAAATTTGATTTCAAGATTGAGATGGTTGTTGTGATGTCTGGTTGGTCACATTGGCTTCCAATCTAGCATGCAATCTCTGGCACTAGTCATCCCCAAAGAATATTTCTTTTAATCAACCATAACTTCTCTGCTGTTACAGAATTAGATTACCCAAGCCAAACTGTTGGAGTGTGTTTGATACTAAGCATCTATAAATCAATTAAGTCCGCTTTCCTTTCTCTATAAGCTCAGGACAAATTAGCTTTCTATAAATGACCAGATGTAGAGGCTTCTGTTGAATTTGATCTCCTTTCCTGGTCTCCTTCAGGTAAGAATTTGCTTCAGCTCCATTACTTGACAAGAAGATTTTGGAAATGTGACAAGGCAGTTAATAACAGCTGACAAGTAAGGAGATTTTGTGTCTCTGCACTATTTTATACTCCACACCTTTTGAGCCTGGATCAAGTATAGCTGACTGACTTTTTAGGCATATCACATTTCATAAGATTATTTAGAATTCATTCATTGTTGCTGGAGGAATATAAGATCACTTTGATTTGGATCAGTGGTTCAATTTTATTTTTGTTTTACTCTGACCATTTTTTAATAATTAATTTAAATCAAACTGATTTACTGAATAATCCATCTGAAAATAAAATTTTATTATTGTTTTATTTCTGAAAAAAATCATTTAATCAGTTTTTGTAATTTAAAATAAACTGACTTATTTGTTTATAATTTTAGACAACTTTTATAACATAAAAGGGAATTAAATTCAAGTTATCTAAAAATAAAATGAACAGTAAGTAAATAATAAGTAAAACTTTCAATTATCATTAATTTACGCTTTAATACTGTATCAACTTAGTTGATAAACTATAGCAAATAAATATGAAGATATTATAAATATTATAAAGATAATAAATAAATGTAATGAGATAAATATATAAATATAAATAAATAAAATGTAATAAATTAATACATTTATTTCTTGCTTTCAATGCATGAATTAATACATTTTAACACAAGTTTTTAACTAAGTTTTAATTTTTATGTAAACAAATACACAAATAAATGAAACTAAAATATGATTAAGTTCAATTATCATACACTATCAGAATTTACTTGTTTTTTCCAATTGGTTTAATTTATTTATTTAATTTACTTATAGGTAAACTTTATTAACATTATGAAACCCACATTCTGTTTTTTTAATTCTTTTTTATGCGTTCTTTTATCCCCTCTCTGTTAATATCATTTCATAGATTTATAAAACTAATAAAAATGTACAATTTTTATATACAAAAAGAATTATTTTTCAAACATGAAAGAATACATTAGTAATCAATGTCACTCATTTGACAATTTTGTATCAGAAAAAGCATTTTAGAATCCCAATGGTCATTGGCATTTGGCATAATAGAAAATGGATCAATTTTATTTGTAAGTTGCAAAAGTTAACTTTAAAATGTTTATTTTTATACAAATTTTATTATACTTTGTAAAAAGCATGGCTTTTGTGTGGGTTGTAAAAAAAGCAGTAAAACTGTTTTTCTGGTTTAGATTTGAGTAAAAGCTTGAAAATCAGTTGTGCTTAGCTTGATGGTCGACCTGTCAATTTGTTTATGTAGCACTTTGATGTTTTATGAATGAACTGTTGGCCTCATTTTCAGATGACAAATTAGCAAAGGTATTTATCTAAAGTAAATCAGTAGGCTTCTTAATTTATATATATTTAAGAAAATAGTATCTTATTAATATATTAAGTGGTTAATTCTGCAAAATGGAAGGTCATTTTATTTTAAATTGATATTTAAAAAAGTAATTTTAAAATAAAAAAAGGATAAATGACTTTACAGCAATATTTTACTTATATTTTAATTACTTTAATTTCTATCATTAAATGTTCATCAATATGTGATCATTTAAAATTTGTTTTAAATAAACTGATAATGGTTGGCAATACTTCATTTAATAAAAAATAAAGATAATATTATAACTAATATTACTAGTGTATATGAAGAAAACAATAATATCAAATATGATGGCACTGAGTGATCAAGGAAAAATAAGGAGTAAGTTTTTATAGTAAGACCTGATCTCTTGCAAATTGTTGGCTTTCATAGCACAATCAGTTAGAACAAGATATGATAGGCTTCCTAAGATAAAAGCAATGCATGTTTGAGTCTCACTAACAGTTTAAGCTTTATTTCCAAACTGCTCTATTTACTGATCCCTATAGAATGACAGTCTGAGTAGTCATGATGAAAAAAGCAACTGAAATTAAAATGAAAAAAATACTTGTCAAAAATTAATAATGATGATTGACAATGCATCATATAATAAAAAGTCAAGATAATATTGTTTTAAATGATTTTGGAAATTCAAGTTTACAAAACAATGGATTTGTATTTTGTATTAAATAGCTGACTCATTTTGTATTATTATGATGGAAAAACAATTTAAATTTACATGGCAAAACTGAATATAACTGAGTTACTAGTAAACAAATACAATAAAATGGCCAAAACTTTTTTTATTTGTTTGCTATAAGGTATTTATTAATATTCAAGACTTGACTTATAAAGGCCTTTTGTCTTAAAAGCATTATCCTTCAAAAATACACAGGTTGACTGCAATATTTAGCAAAATATAGTCTTTGTTGTTGTTGCTGTTATTGTTATTGTATTTATAATTGAGTTACTATAAAAACATATATAACACTAGTAAATTTAATGGCAAAAAATTCAGAAAGATAAAATGATATAAATTTATCATAGTTAATTTTTCATTTTGGTAATGATACTAAGCAGTTTCTTATGTATGTGTACATAATTGTATATACATAATGTATGGCCTCATATGATAATGTATAATTAAATTTGAAATGTAACCAGCCAAAAAATACTAATAATGTAGGTAACAAATCTTGTCTATGATACTGACAGCATTTAGTTCTTGATAATGACCAAGAAGATTTGAAATTACTCAAATAATAACAGCAAAAAAGTGAACTTTGAACAATTTAGCCACAATTTTGTTCCAAGTGTGCATCAAAACTTGGAAAAATAGAATAAAAATTAAGCAGATCTTATCAGTTGAACTAAATAAAGCTTATTTAAATTAAATTTTGCTGCCTAAATAGACACAATATATGATTAGGATGGTCAAAAGTACTTTAAAAAAACAATAACACAATATGTACACAATTTTAAGCATGATACTCAGCACCTTATTCAAAAACTGGAAAAGTAAAATAAAAATTGAACCAGATGGACCTTGTTGTTTTTTTTTAATCAAACTTGTTTGTATACACGCACACACACATACATATATATATGTATATATTATATATATATATATGACCATCATATATATATATATATATGATGGCCATGTTGGCCGAAATTAGTCGAGGAATCTAAATGAAATAATAATAAAAACGAAGGAATATTAATATACAACCCAGTGTGTATATTAATGAAGAAATAATTAATGAAGATTTTAATTTTTTAATATTTTTTATTGTTCAAAATATATATATATATATATATATATGTAGAGAGAGAGAGAGCGAGAGAGAGAGAGAGAGAGAGATATATCAGTGAGTGAATCAACATTCAAGTATATTTATTTTAAAGCAACAAAAATTTAGTGGAATGTATCTTTTGAGAAAGGGCAAACTAAATTTAGTCCGAACTAAAAATTGGTCTTAGACTGGAGGGTTGGAATGAGGAGTGTGACATGGGTAAGTGTTGAGGAAATATGATATCAGTCATCACTACATAAACACAGTCAGAGAGATACATAAACACACTAATGCATAGATATGTATACAAACATACATTCAAAATAGATACACATTATTTAAAAAAAAACAAACATATCTGGCTTTGTCTTGACTCTTTTTCCTTATATGTCTGGAAATTTTTGTAAAATAAATGTTTATTTTTATAGAATTATTACAATTAATATTAAAATACCATAATGTGTTTTTTTTAAATTTCATGCACAGAGATTTTTAAA
This sequence comes from Acanthosepion esculentum, assembly GCA_964036315.1. NCBI lineage: Eukaryota > Metazoa > Mollusca > Cephalopoda > Sepiida > Sepiidae > Acanthosepion > Acanthosepion esculentum. The sequence continues at coordinate 46,515,124 of OZ038496.1, forward strand.
AATGATATATTTTATTTAGAGCAAAGGAACTATTTTAGCATCTAATATTTTGTTAAAGATTGTAATGATATATATATATATATATATATATATATATATATATATATATATATTACAGGTAATAGGTCTATAATAGAATGGACTGTCCATTCTTCAGGGTTGAATAAGGCCAACACACTTAGCGATGGTTGAAATAATAAATTTATATGCACATGAGGTAATTTGGGATTTTTTCGATATATATATAACTATTAAATGCTTTAAAGTTGGTTTATACCAAAGTAGAATTTATTCTAACTAATAAGTATTAAATTATACGATAACATTTGAAATTAAAATTATAAATTACCCATTTTAAAATCTAAATTTAATCTCTATTAAGTTTAAAATTATAAAATTACTGAGGAAAAAAGAAAAAATACATATGTTATTCTATTTATTTTGTTTTTATTGAAATTAAGTTGAAATAAACGTTAAGATCGACTGCTCTTAACTTCATGACAACATGGATACATTTGAATTCTAAACAGAGGCAGGGAATGATAACATCTTGCGAAAGACAATACATACACAATCAGATTATAATACATAAGCAGGCAGACATATTTAGATATATACACACACAAAAAAGTGATGAGACAGGAAATATCTCCATGACCCTTTAAAAAAAAAACAAAAAAAACACATACATGCACAATTAAATGTGCATGCAAGTTACCATACACATAGACACCGATAAAGACACATACATACACCCACATACATTGACATAGACACTCCAATACAACAACCAAGAAATATTCAAGATTGAAAGTGTTATTAAACAAATTTTAACCACTTATTAAAATATAACGAATATGGGCAAATACAAACACATGCATATATATAAAAAAAAAACATACAAACGGAAACTTAAACATACACATATATATACATATATACACACATACATACACACACACACACACACACACATATATATACACACACACACACACACCCACACATAAACAGGTATATACATACATAAACCTACACATATTCTAACAATATTATCTTATTGACAATAAAGTACAGTAAAATCCATAATAATTTTAAAATGTAACAAGACACAAAGGTTGATTAAGTCTATAAGCAATTAAAACACTCTTATCAAACAAAAGCAGATTTTAGTTAGTACTGATGATACATTCCAAGACACTAAGATATACAAACATATACATATACAAAGACATACGAACATACATCCACATATACACATATATAATCATGTATAAATACCCATATCAACACATCCACATATACACATATATAAGTACGCTCACATCCAAGCATATATATATATATATATATATATATATATACACACACATACAAATACACATACATATACATATATACACACATACACATACACCTGCACCTGTAGACCAAACCAAAGTTTACATACCTACACATATGCATAAATAAGCTCACATATGATAGGTGTCAACACATACACACACACACATACATACATATATATACATATATATACATACATATACATATGTATAATTATAAGTACAGATATATATGCACATACACATAAACATATACACATTCAACCATATACATACATATACATACATACATATACATACATATACATATATACATATACATACACACACACATATACATGTATCCCTACATACATACATAAACATATTCATACATACAGAAGTACACGTAAATAGAAATATACATACACAATACATCTGGACATATATATATATATATATATATATATATATATATATATATATATATATATATTTACCTTCCTCTCCTTTTCTCCTCCTTTTTACCTTACTTTTTATTAAAAAAAATTACTTACATATATATACATATATACATCCAGCAGTACAAACACACATGCATCCACACATACATACACATGCATACAGACACGAACAACGCAGTATACGTACACTAACACACACCCACATCAACAGGAGGATCATGAGGTAATAAAAGTAATAACTTATTAAATTTACAGTGACATATCATTGAAAGTATTACAACCCCTATAAGTTAAATTTATAATAGTGTTTACAGTTAACGGTTAGTTCATTTCTTTGATTTAAGAGATGGTTCTTATTTTTAAATCTAATTATTTCAAATTTTTTGTTAAGACATAGATAACATGGGGCACATAGGGAATTACATGTTCAGGCTTTCCTGATTAATTTCCATTTAACAGTAGGTGTTTTATTCTTTTCTTTTAGACTCCAAAAATACTTGGATAATGAAGTCATGTACTTATAATTACTGCTATTAAAAGATTGCATATGCCCCTGCCAGCATTCCTTGAATGGATTCCTGGTGCTACCAATGTAAATTTTTTTATGTTTGGGTTTTCTAGTGTAGAGATTGTACTAAGATAAACTACAGAACTAGTCTAACAATTATTCTGTAGTGGACAATTATTTGGATTCCTACAATTGCACAAGTCATTATACTTGGTAGTGCTGCTTGCAACCTGGTGAATAGTCAAGTTTTTTGAGTCCCTATACTTGTTAAAGACTCTGTTGTTATGTTTTTTAATTAATTTCTCTAGGTTATCCGCACAACTATAGCTTAATTTAAGGGTATTAGGATTAAATATTTTACTAAGTGGGTTAGTTTCTAGGTTGGGGAAATGTTTCTTGATGAGATTTAGAAATATACATCCTAATTTAGTTTTAACCATTATATTGAAAGGGGGAGTAAACCAAATGATCTTTCTAGATCTTCTTTTTTATTATGGTTGCAATTAACTGGGTTTCTATATTGAATAGTGGTATCCACTATTTTTAAGGGCAGAATTGTAAAAATCACAGTGTTTATTAAAAACATCTTTGTTAGAAGAGTTAGTACTAATCCTAAATCCAATGGAGGAGGGTATGTGTTTGATAACCGAAGGGTGGGGGGTTGGAATTTGGATGCATGTATACTGGGTTGGAATTAACTTTCATATATGGTTGGAAAGTGTTGCTAGTAAGGTCTGGGGTGATGTCCAGAAAATCTACTTGTTTAACGTTAGTTGTAACTATAGTCCTAAGACCTAAATCCTTAAATTCCCTATGGATCATTTTCCTAATATGGTCTACCTTAATTTTAGTAGAGTTTTTAACAACTAATAAGCCATCATCTCTATATAATCCTACACTATCAGAATCTAGACATTCAAAGGCACTTAAATTGTATAAAAGAAATAATCCAACCAAGTCAGAAGCTTCTGCAGAATCCAAGGAACCCATTGAAATGTCAAAATTATCACTGCAAGACTTTTTGGTCCACTGTTCTTCATTTCAGCATTTCATGATAATATCCACTTCACTCTCAGAAATATTTGAGTATTTCCGGGTGAACTCCAAGGCCAAAGTGAACAGATCCTTCGATATCGAGGGATAATAGTCGATAATATCGAACTGTATGAAAGTACAGTTGTCCTTATATCAGATGTTAGTAAACCAGTTGATAACATCAGCTGTATTAATCCACTGTAAGAGTCCAAGAGTGTTTTTTATGGAGTGGTTGGTTCTTTCCAAGATAGTTTTACTGATTCTACCGATTTCTGGTCTAGTAGGGTTTATAAGCCTTGTAGATGGCTTAGTTCTGAATTCGGGTTTATGGTCTTTTAACAAAACATACGCCTCCTTTGTTTACAGTTTACTGACCCAATCACTTATTTGTAGTTTATCAGTAATTGATTTACAGTTAATCCTAATTCAACATAATCACTTGATAAGACACCAGAGGTGTTGAAACAAAATGGCTATTTTTGTAGTGATTTTATAACATATTTATGTTATAATTTTCAAATAAATAATTATATATATATATATATATATATATATATATATATATGGTAGCATGTTTTTGTAGAACTTTGGCAATGTAAAGCTCATAGAGAAAGTTATGTTGAAATTAGATCAAGAAACTAAGAGAATGATTGCAGATGCAAGCTCACACACACACTGACATCAACCCTTACAGACATATTTATCACTGATATGAGACACAAGTGATACAAAGTTGTCTCTCTGATTTGTTTTTTAATGATAACGATGATTTTTCATTTCTAATGCTGAGGGAATGGGGTCAGCCATAATTAGTACATTATTTTTTTTACTTTATGATCTTGTCTCAGCTTGAAAATGGTTAAAGGGCTGAAAGTTTATAAAATTTATGACTGTAGGAGCTTTAAACAAAGCAATCATCAGGAATGACCCAAGACAAGGCTGTCAAGAGAAAATAAAACCTTTTGTTTGTCCCTGCTTCCCAGATATTGTTGAATGTCTCAGTTACACCAGTTGGCTCACCCTGCTTTCTCCCCTGCCACAGCATTGCCCATCTCTGTCACAGGGCTGTCACAGAACTTATGCCTCCTTTCTCCAACCTTCTGTATCAATTTTTCCTGGGTTGACATGGTATAATGAGCTCTTAAAGACAATATATGGCCAGTCTGAAGTATTTTGAATCATCAATTCCTGAATGTGATAATATGGAATGGAAAGGAGAAGGGCAAAGCAAAGGTATCATCGATGCAGAAAAGAAAACAACATTTGGTGGCCTAAAGGCAGAAAGTAACTCTGAAAAATAGATAGATAAAATAACAAATAATAATAATAAAAAGTGAATTATAATAAGGAATAAGAATAGTAGTAAAGAAAATATTAAACAGGTATAAACATGACAAAATTAATAATAATAATAATAATAATAATAATAATAATTGTGATACTAACTATAAACACAACAAAATTTAAAATTATAAAGAAAAATATACTTAAAACATAATAAACAAGAAATAAAAATTAATAAAAAGTGTTATAAATAAATTTAAAAAATACAAAACTACAAAAAGAACTTCAACAAGAAACAGGCATTTCATTTCCAGAAAAAATAAATAAATCTATTTTATCCCAAAAGAAAGAAACAAAAAAAGGAAGAAAGAAAAATATTGTCCCAAAATTAAAGAACTCTGATTGGCTTATGTTTTATGATAAATTAAAAGAAAACAAGAGGAAAGAATCCTGTTTTATGTTTATGTTTTTGTTTCATTTGTTTGTCTTGTCAGAAAAATAGAAAAAAATTGGTAAAAGGAAAATAATCTGACTGAATGAAAAAGGATCTTAGGAGTTTGTTGAAAAAAAAATGTTAACATTTGGCCTTTTGCCACCAGTCTGCAAAAGAGCTTCATTTACAAGGATTTTTTTTGCATTTGCTTTTATTTTGTTCACAGTAGAAATCATGTATTACCTTTTTTCCTATATGCTATCATTTAACAAGTAATTAAAATTTGAACCTTTTTCCACAAAAAAAAGGTTTCAGTTCATCAACAATTAATGAAAAGAGAGAAAGAGTTTATTAATTAAACTTTTTGTTTGGCATTCAGTAAAGAGTACTTCTCATTCATCAGGAGGGATTTTTTTTTACACCAGAGTAGGATTTATGTCCACATAAGACAATTAATAACTTCGGAATATGTCAGAAAATTAGTTGGCTTTTGCTTTGGACATTTGGGAACATTATTTAAGCAATAAGTTCCTTACTTTGCTTGATTTTGCTTTTATTTTTTTGCAGTTGGATCAAGGCTATTCATATAACAAGCTTGGGAGTTGTACAGTTGAGGCTTATCACTGGCGGCAGACATGTGATGGCCTAAATTAATACAATTATGAGAACATTTTTAGTAAGTATGAGACCGTTTTTAGTAAGTAAATTGTTAGTGATATCCAATAATTAGTTAATTAGTAACCATACATTATTATAGGAATCAATTATTATTTCTTATTGACCAAAAACAGAAAATGTACTTTACTAAAAAAACTTATGAAAGAAGCATAAAAACACTTTAGATAAATGTAAGAAATAATAATTTTTCCCAAAAGTTTTATCAGAAATAAAAACTTTCACATACATATTTTACCTTTATTTCATTGAATATGAAGAAAATACCATGCTAAAAATTTCAAGATTTTTTGTGCTGGTTCTTTAGTTGTCTTAGGAGACTCTAACAAACAATAATTCTTGAAAAATATATTTGACAATGTAATTGCATGCTTATTTTTCATACTGAAATGATGCATTTTAGAAACTAACATAAAAATTTGCTAAAGAATTTCTACAAGCATTTAATTTCACAACATTAAATGTGAAATAGAAAACCACCCCTTGAACTATAGTATCCTGTGAAATTTTTAAATTTTCCCAATAATTTTGATAATAAAAACTTGCAATAATTTCTCTTTTCTGAAACAATCTTGATGCAAATCAAAACCAGCAATATTAGCAAGTGATATTTTGATATCTTTGGGAATACTATTTTCAAATCTGACAATTGATGAAATGTTTGAGATGTCATCTCTTCCAATTTTGAATAGTTATGTTATGGATCAATAAAATTATTTCATTAAAGATCAAATTTCAATTTAAGAAGTAATTTTTTTTTCAGTATGAAATCTTTTAACTGTGATAAAATATGGCCCTCCTGAAGCTTATCATAACTTAACAAATTCTCTTTCCAAATTGTCTGTGGTAAAATGTCTTAGCATAACAAAATTAAACCTACTATTGAGTAAATGTGTACAAATATCAATTAAACCATTACATGTATGCTCAATGGTTATACTAGTGTCTCATGTAAATGATTTTACTCTTTTCACTCATTTATTTTGCCATTTTCACAAAATTAGCTAAAAATGTTAAATTGTCATAATTTATAAGTGATACAACTTTTTTTTCAGATGATTATTTGTCCTAACATCTCTGTATACTTCTTTCATGTTTTAAATACTTTTAAACAATGCGTAACCTTTTACCTCTCAATTGCTTTTGGATAAATTGCTACTTCTGTTAGTTTTGAGAATTTAACAAATTGATTTTTTTCATGTTCAAAAAGTTTTTAAGAATTTTCCATTTAGCCATCGTTTTCTTGTTTTCAGAATAAAACCATAATTCTGAACACGCTTCACTTATACAATTAAGTAAGAATAAACCATTTTTATTTATCCAAGGTTTATTTTCAACTGTGTCAAATTTACTGAAAAAAAGTTAGATTGATATTATTATCATACATAACTGCAATTATACAGCCATTTAATTGGTTGATTAAATTAACAATACTAAGTAGCTTGTAATTATCTTGAATTTTGTTATACAGAAACCTAGATGTTAAAAAATATTCAAATGCATGTACAAGAAATTCTGATTCAAATTATTTTACCAATAATTTTGGGTGCCATAACTTGAATATGTTATTTAATTGTTTTTTTCTTTTGCTCAATTGTTAACCTGTTAAGTAATGTATTGCTTTGTCAATCCGTGACCAGTGCTGAAAAATAGTTATCCTGTGAATAGCATTCAAACTTCAATGTTTGAAAATTTTTAATTAAAAAAAAATTTTAAAAACTGGTATACCTAAAAAAAAAAGTCAATGGACTGGATGAGCAGCTGATTGATTAACAGTGTGCATTTTGCACTGTTTGCACAAAAGCAGAAACTTATTTTCATTACTCTTGGTTTAGGTGGAGAATTTAGCAATTGACTTAATGGCAAATTGAATGCTGATGGTGAATCTTTAGGTTGTATTTTTCCTCTAACAACCACAGTTGTATTACTAGAGGGAAAATGCCCTTCATAGACAACAAAGTTTGGATGGCCAGGGGTGCTGTCACTTAGTATTGCCTCACCATTCCTGCTCATCATTATCTTTGAGAAGATAAAATACCCAAACCTTGTTTAGTCCCACATAAGTAACATCACACCCTGTTACACAGCACTTTACTTAACCTGACACAATTTATTTTGTAATATTTACAAGATGACTCAAAGTTGTACAAACCTTAAATTCATATATTGGAACACAGGAAGATTTTTAGTTCCCTTACTCTGTCTGTATAAACCTGCAAAGTTGCTAAAGGTTTTCAATATGAGAATTTAATTTAGCAACTTTCTGGATTCAGACATGGGAATTTAACATCTTTCTTTCTAAATTAAATAATGTGAAATATTAATCTTTTTAGTTTTAATTTGTCATATTCTAGTAATAAGCTTTTTGAAAAAAAAATAGTATTAAATTTTTCTTACTGTAGTCTCCAGAATTCCTGAAAAATTGCTTTTTTAATTTCTAAAAAAATGTTTTTAAAACAGTTTTATTGCATTTTGTTTTATTTATATTATTTTCAAAGTTTTATTTTGTTTTTAGTTTTACACTGGCTAGGCCAATACCTACAACCCATGAGTATTTATTTAATTAATAATTGATTTATTCAAATAATGAAATATTAATTTTATTAACATTTGTTATAAAATTTCATAATGTTCTTATTTATTAAAACTTTTGTGGTAGATTTTTAAAGAATTTTTTGGTTAAATATTAAATCAATTTATTTTTTTAAAATTGCATGTTAGAAAAATGCCTAAATTTCTTTTAATAAACATGTAGTGATATACATTGCAATGTCAAATGATAAAAAATGAAAAGAAAGAAAATAAGTGAATATAATTATTTTAATGTCTTCTATAATAAATTTAAAATAATCCATTGTTGGGCTAAAAGAGTCTAAACTAAACACTTTGAATTACTCATAATTCTATAATTAAATATTGTAAATAAATAAATAAAATGAGAATGTTTAATGTAATTTAAATTTTTTTTAATATAAATATACAAGGATGTATATGTTTAAATTTGTTAATATAGTTTATAGAAAGTACTTAAATCTATTGGTACTGTTGGTAAGGTAATAGTTTTTGCTATATTCTTATAAATATATTATGAAGTAGAATAATTATTACATTCTATTTAATTTTTTATTTATTGTTAGGAAATAATTTAAAAAAGGAGATATCAAACTTATCAATCCATCAGTGTTTTTCTGAAGAAAAATAAATTGTAATTTTAATGCCACTTTAAAATATCAGCCATGAAAAAATAGTTGCAATTTAAATCGATTGCAACTGTTTTTTCTTTGGTGATAAATTATCTTACTAAAAATTATTACTTCTAAAATTTTAAATTTAAATTCAAATTTTAAATCTTCTGATGTAGATGTTTAAATGAAATGAAAAATCCAGATTTGTTGTGCTTTAATTGCAAGATGGAGTGTTAACTGTTGAGTCAAGATGCTACATCTTAAAAACTCTGCAAGGAGCCAAGGAAATAGAAGAATATGACGTCTGATTACACAGGTTTGGTTGATGACTACACAGGGAAAGCTTCAGAATGATAATTATGTCTGTATTATAGAGTGTAATGCCAGTGGTTATGAAAGCTATCGTCTCAGTCAGTGCCATAGTGATCAGTCATAATTAACTGTGGGAAGATGATTGCAGGTTTGGAGAAAGCTCATTGGATTAATAGAAAATCTTAGATGACCACAAACCAGTGGGGAACGCACCACAAACATTACTGTGTCTTCTTTTGTCACTCAATGATACATTTCCCACAATTTCTTCAATATTTCTTCCAGAGAATCCCAGGACACACTGGCCTTTTCATCCCCAAGGGAAAGTTAAAAAGCTATTTAAAAATATTAGATACAATTTGCTCTCTTCATGAATGTTTCCAAAAAACAATCTACATAGAAAGTGAGTAACTGAAATACACAAAACAATCATCTTCATAATGATTTAGAAAAAAGGGAAGCAGAAAACATTCAATGAATTTAAGATGTTTTATATATCTGAGGATAATTGGAAGTCTTGAATTGAGATTATAATCTATTAATTGATTAATGGATGGAAAGATATTTGATCTTTGTTTTCATATAACTTACAAACATTTAGTAGATTCTATGGTGAAAGTTTAAAGAAGGTTTACTAGATAGCTGTATCCTTCATAATAACTTTAATTTCTGCCTTTGAAAATAGATTTTGGATACTATTAATGATAGCTTTAGCATAGAGGAAGCACTACGCAGAATGTACCTTCTTATGGTAATTGAAGGTGAGGCCATAACATACCATAATATGTACCATAATTTTTACTGTAAAAATGACCATGTGTACAATAATATATGTAAAGGGATTTAGTAAAATATCAAGAGCATTTGTCTTTCTTTTGTGAAATTCTAACATGCAAATAGATAATATTTTGTACAGCTGTGATCACAATGCACCAAATATGAGTGTAAGGTTCTTAAAATCTGCATATTTACACCAGATATATTCTTATTTGTGGACTCAAATCTTGTGACATAAAACAATTGGGCATACATTGCTACATTGTGATATATTAGAGTTTCTTGTTAGTGATATATATTTACTCCCCTAACAACCCTGACTTGTACAGTTCTTTCTGTTGGTGTATAAATCTAAAATGACCCCCTGCCTATGTACACAAAACTATTTGGAAATATTTTATGGGCTTAGTGTTTAATTTCCAGTATTAAACATAAATTAGTTACATTGGATATAATTTATGTCTGATGACTTGCTTCCAATGTTGAATTGAGACAAATAGAAAGATTGATTGACACTTTATTCATTATACCAATACAAGAACACAACCAATAAAAAAACCTAATATGCATTTATACAAGGAGTGAAAATTAAAAGATTCTTTGATTTAAAAGAAGATTAAATTGTATTTTAAAGGGAAGAAAATAAATTTGTAAAATGCTTCAAGGACATTTGTAGTTTTTAACAGTTGTTAGAGTCAAATGGCATAGGAGAGACATCGATGTTTTTCCACTGGACTTTTTTCTAGTGGAAACATTACATGTGAACTTCAAATGCATTATATCTCCATAACTAGCCTAATTTTTATTTGAGGATAACTGATGTGATCAATGTCATAAGAAATGCATAGTGTTCATAAAGCTTAAAAATCACATCATGTTTTATATTCATAATGATGATTGACATACTGATAGGCAGTGCTATGCTAAAAAGAAAATAAATTACTTCCCAAAAATAGGATCTTTATCTTCTTTTGTGGTTTCATGGAGGATTAGACTCTATAAACATTGAGCTTTGTATGGATGTGTCTATCATTTTTTATATAGCTTTAAAATTCCCAACTTGCTGGGCCATTTTCATGATATTCTGTGTTATCTTGGCATCTAGAAAAGAGCAAAAAGAAAATACAATTATTTTTCTCAATTTAACATGGATTAAAAATCAGTATGTTTTTAAAAGATTTTATGCTAGGGTAGTAGCAGTAGTAGTAGTAGTATTACAACTATTACTATTATTATTTCTTCAAACAAATTTAATGAAATAAATAAACAAGTGACTTTTATCTATTTATAATTTATATTCCTATTTACCTAAATTCCCTTAATATTTAATTTCCCAAATTTCAATGATGCTGTCATTTATAAATATAATAGAGCATTGAATTATATTAACATGTTAACTTAACAAATGGATCAAACTAAGTCTTTATTTTTTTAGCTTAAAATTATTGGGTTAACAGTCTATCCAGGTGAAGCCTGTTTTTCCTAATTGTCCCAAATAACCTCAAGAAAATTTTATTCATAGAGATTTATGAATTTCAGTATTTCACCACATTAAAGTAAAAAGTTAAAAGATAAAATTATTCACAAATTCCAGTAGTATATATATATATAGAATATGAGTCTTAATAAAAATATTAAAATATATTCAATTTAACAGAATTATGTTGAGCCATATTACAACTATATCATCATCATCATCATCATCATCATCATCATCATCATCATCATCAACAAGACCCTCCGCCCCCACTCCCTGAAGGCAATGAAAATGTCTGAGAAGTAGAGAAAAAGACAAGGCAATCACACTAACTAATACCAGCCAAAACAGAGGATTTATATATGTGCTCTTGTTTTTATTCTTTTGGGTAGATACTTTCTCTTGGTACAATGCAAAAACCCTTTTGAAGAGAGACCCAGCATTGCAAAAACCTTTCTACAGCCTGTCCCTATTTATTCCACTTCATGCCATTCCAAGCATTTTATTTGATCTCTTTCTTTCTATCCCCCCCCCCGCCCGCCAAGACTGGAAATTTGATATCTTGTCATGTTTCATTCTTGCCACATGACCTGTCTATTGTAATCCTCACTATTCTCCCATCACTATTCTCCCATACACATACTCCTACTCCTTTCTTATCTCTCTCTTCTCTTATTTATCCAAGATTCTCTCTCTCCTCTCTCTCTCCCTTACACTCCCCTCCCCTCTCTCTTACTCTTTTCCCTTCTCTTTTTCATCATCTCAGATGTTTCACAGAGGAAAAATTTTCAGCTCTTATTTCAACATTATCACTATTTTTTAAATATATTATGATGGCCAGTGAAGAATTTATTTTAAATCATGTTTGGTTGTTCTTTACCTTGGATCATATTACAAATTCACTATTTTTGAGAGTTTTAAACTTTTAATAATAGACATTTTGAGTTTTTAAATAACTAGCATTAAAAAAAATCTTCACAGGAGTATTGTAACAATATTTTAAAAATACCTCTTCAAAGCTATTATCTGACATCAATTTGTTTTTGTATATGATTTCTTATTTGCTTCATTGTTCTGATTTCAGTGTGGTATAATGAAGTAAAAATTTAATTGTTGTTAAAATGATATTATATGTATTGATATATTTAAAATATATTATTTTGCTAGATAAAGATTTTCCTCTTTATTTTCAAGAAGTATTGATGATAAGGATGTCATTAAGCTGAACACAATAAAAGCTAAAAATTGGCAAATTCATTTATTTCCTTTATTCCGGAAAATATTAAATATGATTTGTTAAACCAAGTCACTTTAGTTTCTCAATTCATTTATCTGCACAAAGGTTTCTGTTATGCAATATATTATTTTCTATATATAGACCAATCATTCATTTTTAATGCTATGCTCATCAGAATTTTGAGAATTTATATGTTTTTCAGCCATGACACACTCTTAGTATTAGTAATCATGGAAATTCCAATAACTGCCATTTCCTAACAAACATGTTCTATTCTCTTTTAAATTTTCTGAGATTTAAAAAGCAAAGTTTCTTTTTTACCTTTTCCTCTGTATTCTTCTCTTCACTTTCAAACTCCTTCCTCTTACCTGTCTTTTAACCTTGTGGGTATTATTACATACCTGAAAGAATATTTGGTCAGATGTCTGAGGTGCAGACCTGTCACTAACTATCAATGTTCACACACAAACAAATGTCATTTGTTACTGGCAGGACTGTTCTTCTCAGATCTTTGGACATTTTCATAGACAGGGCTTTCTTACTGTCACTTTTTCTATTTAATATTTACATACCTGAGTAGTAAAGTGACCACTTGAAAGAAAAGGCTTTTGATCTCATCTGAAATCATTGTTTAATTGTCTTGAATGAAATCAGTTTACCCACCCAGGCCCTGTAAGATATCTCAAATTGCAATTCTGTGTTCAAACAACTAAGATACTATAAGCGCCAATCATGAGATTTTTTTCATTTTATTTTACTCTGCTTTATGTTGGCATTTGGGTGAATTCATTTTCAAATTGTTATGGAAACACCAAAGAGCTAAATATACCTACAAGGCTTAAAAATTGATCTTGAGAGGAGGTTTAATATCAAGTAAAACCATTTTCCTAAATAATCTAATACTTGTAAAATACTCTATCATAATAATATATACAAAAATGAAATAAACATAAACAAAAGTAAATGTAATTTCATTCAATTAAATTATAATCTAATTTAATGATATGCATAAGACAGGTTTTTTATGCTGAAAGGAAAAGTAAATTAAGGGAATTTTCATACTGATTCAGTAAAGTTCTTTTTCTTTTTTTTATAGAAGACAAAGTTAGTGATCTATCTTTTTATAGTGCTTCTATCAAAATCATTACACTGATTTAGAAACTTGGAAATATAAAAATTTAGCAATCATTTTGTCATTTTGTAATATATTGAAATATTTAGCATTTATGCAAATTTAAATAAACATCAAATTAAACAATATCAAAAACAAAGAAATTACATTTTTTATTTATTGATCTCTGAATTAAATAAAAATCAATTTATTCAGATAGAGTTTGAAATAACACATTTCTTGAATATGAATTCTAAGATGCGATATAATCTTTCCTAGCAGTATGCAAGAAATATAAATTGTTCTTTTAACTTTAAGAATTCATACAATTGGGTTCCTGGTTTTATTCAGTTTTCATGTTCTTCCATGTTAAAGTTAGTTTAAGAACTTTTTCAACACCTTGTATATGATGGGTGCTGAAAAGTTCTTGAGCTAAATCATGTCCCATCCTCTAACCAAATGACCAAACATCATAATTTGGAGGGAAAAGTCTATCTATCTATCTATCTATCTATCTATCTATCTATCTATCTATCTATAATGCACAGACTGACATGTCAAAAGTCATAGAAAAGCAGTATGCAAAGGTAATAGTAGGTGACATCATTGTATCTTGATGTCATGAAAATGACCAGACATGTGATTTTTGTGAGTCAGTGTGAATACTGGCTAGGTTTCTCATGGTAAAGCAATGTGAATTATCAGAGTTTGAACCAGGAATAGTAAGGAATGTCAAATGGTTGGGATCTTTTATTTCTGAAATTGTAGGGATATTTGATATCCCTCAATCTATGGTGAATACATGATGGAAGACGTTGCTCTCTCATATAGACACTGGATAACAAAGTGGTTGATCCTGGGTCCTTAAAGATTGTAACCAGAAGTATTTGGATAGAGGTGTCTGTGGTAACAAACCAGCAACAGTGGCTCAAATCACAGATACATATAATGCAGGCAGAACCAAACTCATATCCAACAGATCAGTTCAATGTTCTTTACCCTCTATGGGAGAGGAGTAAAATATCTGTTAACACCATGACACCAGACAGTGTCTTGCCCTGATTTTGGAGGTCACTAATTGAACCCTAGAGGTCTGGAAAATGAGACACTGTTCAAGGTATTTCAGGATGGTAGGGTTTAAATGTGGTTCAGAGCCCATGATGCTATGGACTCCAGTTTTTAACAAGGCACCATGCAGGTTGGTGGTGGGTCCTTAATGGTGTTGGATGTTCTCATGTGGCATGGGTTGAGTCTGCTGGTTCAACTAAATATTTTATTGACTGGTAGCCACTACATTCTACTGTTTCATAACTATTCATACCTATTCATAGACTTCATGTACCTCAATATTGATAGGTTACTCTATCTGTGTCATCAGGCATTGGTTGCTAAGAATTGGTTTGTGGAACATTCTAGAGACTTCTGATGAATGTTGTGGCCACCACTTTTGCCCAATATGAGCCCAATTGATCATTTGTGTGAAGTGGTAGAGATGTGTATTTCCATTATTAGGGAGCTGGAGGTAGCTATTGAAACAACATGATTCAATATCTCTAGACATGTCCTGGCCAATTATAAAATCAATGCCACATCTAGCTGCTGTACCACTGTGCTAGAGAGGGCTCTCCACAAGCAGAGAGAGAGAGAGAGGGGGGTGCAATGAGTACATTGTTGCCATTTTATATTTTCAATTATGCATATGTATGTTGTTTGTTTTTGATTTTGTCAACTGCACAGTATAGTTGGATCAGCTAGGCACTGTCTGAGAAAAAGCACACCATGATGCAATTCACTCTGACTGAAATTTGGAAATGGTATGCTGTACTGCTTGGCATTCATGCCAGAAGCTCTAATACAAATATTTCAGAGTGTTTAGGTATCAATCTGAAGACAGTGCAGAGGATTCAGAAAGAGTTGGAAGAGTCTAATGGTGATTACAAAGGTACAGTAGCTTGAAAAACTCACTCTGATCATTCTGATAAGAAAAGAACTCTTGAATTTGTTGGTGAGGGCCTCAGACTCAACACAGAGGCCTACATCAAGTGCCTTGAGGAGCTAGTGCTACCCTGGGTGAAGAGGGTGCCTGTTGGAAGACCTTATATGTCTGGCATCATAACTCTGCATTATGCCACACAAGCAGGAGAACCCAATCATGACTGTTAGACAATTTCTGCAACCACATCACCCCTTACATCTGGCCACTTAACTCCCCAGATCCCCTTGATTATTATGTGTGGGGTACAGTTGAGTGAGAGACCAACAAAACTCCTTGTAACACCAATGATGAACTGAAGGCAAGGATTATGGCAACATTCCCCAACTTAAAGGAGACTGCCCAGAAGAGTTGCAGGAAATTCCAAAGTTGTCTGGAGGCCATGGTTGAAGCCAATGGCAATTTGATTGAATAAATTTACTCTTTAGTATTTCAAGATATTTTTGTGTAATTTTGGTAAATATATCTGCTGTTAAAATGAGATGTCAGTGTTGTTTTCATTTTTGCGTAATGTTCATAATGTTTCAACCATTGTACGATCCTCTGCCTTTTGTTCTGGTGATTAGAATTTCGAACTGAACACTATTTCATACACTGGCATAGATTGTTCTAATCCATGCCACTTATGGATATCACAATATCAGTTATCTCAACTTTCCAAGCTTTTGTTCACCTCTGCTGTAGCCACAAGTCTTTGGTCAAGGATATATGGCCCAATGAATAAGAGCATTGGTTGAATCCAGTGATATGTTATTTATAAAAAGGATTTCTTTTACATCTACTAGATACTGTAGGCTCCCTGAAAATTACAGGTCCATGCCAATGGGCCCACCTGGCCTTCCAACTCTTTTCTGGTCAGGTTTTTATTTTATTATCTTGAATAAAGTCTATTTATTTATATATTTAAAAAACTAACCTTCTGTAAAAATCCATTTTTAAGAAGCTTTCAGCTTTGAACAAAAATTCAAAGCCAGTATCTTGCAATTCAATTCAATACTACATTTATCAACCTGTACTCAATTATAGGGTTATTATCTGGAGCCCAAGCTACAAAAAAGATATTGACTTATTGCACTCAGCATAGGACAGTTGTTTCACCCTAGCTTCAGGCAAAATCAAGCATCCTTCACTCAAGAGTCCAGTTCAATGATCTTTGTGAGGCATACAAAATACTGAATGGTAATTATGAAGTAGAAGTGAACAATTTATTCACCTTCTCAAACAGGAGGATGCATGGTCACTCACACAGGTTGATGAAACAATACTTAAAAACAGTTGCAAGATCCAACAGATAGACAAGTGAATTTCCTTACCTAGTGATGTTGTGAATGTAGCAACACTGGTTATTTTCATAAAGAAACTGAGGATCCTCCTCAAATGAGCTGAAGAACTATCGATAATTTCAATTCAATTCAAATAACAGTAAATGCAATGATTTTGCATTGTTTCTGGAAAATAGAAAATCTTTTGGAAAACAAAAAATCTATTTTGTTGTATGAAGAATTATACCCGATTCATTATTGCTTCAAGGCAATTACCAAAGATTTTCCTTGCAAACTAAAATGAATTTTTTAATTTAAGTTTTACAAGTTTAAATAGACTAATTATGCAAATGCTATGTTTGTACATGAAAGAAAGTTTGTTTTTTAATTAGAAAATTTTTTTAAAAATTATTGTTCTGTTATATAAAATTCTATCTCAATATAGAACAGCAATATAGTTCATGGTCTGATACAGTTATTAGCAGGATTTTGATTAGAAAACTTCAATGTATATTTAATCTCAGTGATCAATAAAAAATAATAGGTTAAGTGCATTGACAAGAAAGGAGGTTATATTGAAAATTAAATATTTATATTGAATGCCTTTTCCATCATTAGGTTCTTTTTTAAATAGAAAGATGCCAATTTGAATTCCTGCCACACTCAAGGTCAGAATAAACGCTACCACTATCATCCAAACAGCACAAGATATACATCTTAAACAGTCAAACATACAAAGAAATTAACAACACCTAAAAACAAATCCCCTTGAAAATGGGTAAAGATGTGGCCAAAAGCACTTGGGACAATGGACAATATTGACAATTTTTGTACTACCAATGGGAAAACTAAATAAAAAATGAATAAAATTTTTCTTTTCTGGCATATTCATTGAAACATGTTTAAAAGAAAATTTGCTGCCTAAATATACATTACATATATATATATATATATATATATATATATATATATATATATATATATATATGAGTACTGACTTCAGTATTACTACTAATCACAAATCTGATTGACTGACTGACTGACTGTATGACCCTTTTTCTGTGCAATGCCATCAGAACTTGCAGAATCTAAGGTCATGTGCACATATCTCCAAGCGATAACCTTTTCCAACTTACTACATGCTGCAAACATTCATTTCTCACCAATCCTGCAACTGTTCACTCGCAGTCTGACATTACAGAACTTCATCAGTATTGCTCAGCTCACAAATAAGTACAAAAGTGCCTAGCCCACTTTATGTTCAAACATCTTACACTCAGTTGACCAGTGCAAGGAATGAAGGATACTTGCTGCATATGTGAGTGACTGTTCAACCTGTTGAACCATACAGTATTGATTTGTCTCTAAAACAAAAGCTTGTATTACTAAGATGAGCTTGACACTTGATCTCTTGCTACAGGTGTAATATCACAAGGAACAAGAAGATTGCAGAAAAAGACAAGAACAGTTCTACACAATATCATTTAGCAATCCACCATTTATGTTTTTTGTTTAGTTTTATATTTTATTCATGGCTTACAGAAAAGAATAAATCTTGCAGTCACCAAAAATAATAATATATTTAAAAATCATGAAGAAAAATTGCCAATTTTCATACCTGCAAAAAAAAACAGTTTCAAAAGGTTGATTTTTCCTTCATGATGGTATTATTTAAACTACTTCATTCCTCATCAATGTATATTGTTTTAAAAAGTGATGCTTGGAATTATTATAAATCCTAAACATATGACAAAAATGATTTTATACATTTTTTGTTCTTGAGAATTTACAGCAGAAATTGTTTATTTACACTATTTATTGATTATATTGTTTATTGGAATGTTTGGCAAAACATCAATTAATTGCCAATCAATTGGAAGTTTATAAAATGGTAAATAATAAGGATTTCCTTATAGCTGCATCACATATTTTAATAATTTAGTAAATATTTATAAATTTATGAATAAAAAAATGTTTTCATATTTATTTCTTTATAGATGATAAATATTGCATTGCATTAGTTTTAATACAATTGTATTAGTTTTTAGAATGTTGTAAATATAACATGATTCTTGTAAATAAACAATCTAATAAATATATAGTGTTTGATATTTTTGTTGTAAAGTCTCAAGAATAAAAAATGTATAAATTCACTTTCATCAAATGTTTAGGTTTTATTACAATTTTAATTGTTGCTTTTTAAAAAGATAAAAATTGCTGAGGAGTGAAGGTAGTTAAAATAAAAGTGGTGTCAAAGGAAAAACCATCTTTTCAATACTCTATTTTTTGTGAGCACAAAAATCCAAGATTACCAAAAAATTAATTAAAATTAAATTCAGTCATACAAGTTTATCTTGTCTTATTTATTTTAAACTAATTTTAAAAACTCAGAATCTGAAATTTTAAATTTATATTGGCAAACACAATAGTGACAAAATAATGAAATTCATGATGCACCCTCAAAAGACATTCATGCAAAGAAACAAGGAAAATGTTATGAATGAAAATCATAATCAAAATATACAAGAACGAGAAATTGTAGAGCCGAGTACACATTCCAATTGAGATTTGTTACATTTACTGTCATGCAAATGACTTGGGAAAGGTATGAATCCATGAATCACCCAAGGTATGGGTTAAATAGTAAAATAGACTAGGCTCCCGAGTCATGGGTGGGCAACTAGTCAAGAAGGACAACTCTAAATTCAAAACCATATGTCAACCTGGCAGAGCAAATTCTATGTAGCCAATGGAAGGATCATTGAGTTTACAATGACTCTATGATCCTGACTGCAGTGATTTATAGATGTGTCACTGGTGACTTAGAATGAGAAATCAGAAAGGTCAGTGTGAATTCCAGTTGCATTTCATTGCATTCAATTTTGTGCAAATACACTTGGAAAAAAAATCCACCACTTCTCTTTTCAGCCATGGATTACATAGTAGAACAGACTGGGCTCTTCAGCCTTGCTTGGTAACAAGTTAAGAACTATTCTGAATGTAAAACTATGTAGCTCTGGCAAAGCATATACAATGCAGCTAAGGAAAGGATTGTGCAGTTCACAATGGCATTATGATCCCTAATGCAGTTGGTCACCTTTTTTTAAAAACAAAAATTGCTCACTAAGTACAAAATTATGGTTATGTCCTTTGCTTAAAAAATAAATCAATTTTTTAAAACTTTCTCATTCTATAACTTTGTGTTATATGTAGATCATGGACAAAGGATGGATAAAATTAGGTCTTATGCCTTTGCACAGGAATAGAAAAACACATATATATTTTAATTTATATATATATATATATATATATATATATATATATATATATATACACACTACTGAATTAATTAATAATATATATATTCACTACAGAATATATATATACATATATACATTACTGAATTAATTAATAAGATATATGTTCACTACAGAATTAATTAATAATTATCGTAATCAAATTAAGTCGGCTCCCCACAAAAGATTATTACCTGTAGAACAACATTTCCACCTAGAAAAACATGATTTTAAATGCCATACCAAATTCACTATAAAAAATAGAAAAAGATAGAAAAGATAATATTAGATAAATTGTAGAAGACCATGATGACAAATGGATTTTGCATCTCAAAACACTCCATTCAGACGGACTTAATCACAAATTTAACAACATAGATAGAATTAATATATAACCCATAAATCAAGCTCTTCCCACATCTCACCCACACAAAACAAACATGCTTGCAGAGGTGTTGAGGTCTCACACTTATACACAACCCATACTAATATATACACTTACACACATCATACACACTCCCAAAGAACTAAATGATAACATACACTTAACACAAACACTTCCCCTTCCCAGGAACCAATAAAACTCTCAAAATGACCAAGGAAATTCACAGTTGCATGAATCTGTCCAGTCTCTATCTTAAAAACAACTTAAAAGAGGCTGTTTGACCAACACAAAGACTGACCAAAATTAACAATAAAAAACAAATGAAAACTACATATAAGGTTCCTTTTCTTCAGAAAGTCATTCATTCCTGTAGTTTACTGCTACTAACAAGCAGGAATATTTTATCTCCTGATGATGGCCATGCTGGCTGAAACTAGGTGGGGAACCTAACTGAAATAATAAAACAAAAAAATATTTTTTATTGTTCAAAACTTATATATATATATATAACCGAATGGGTAGGTATATGAGCGAGTGCACAATCATGTACATATATATATAAATACTCTATAGTGTAAGAAAAAACAGTTCTCAATGTTAAATAACAGAGCTATTTAATATATATTAAGAAATATACATAATACCTTACATTAATTGCACAACTTTGAGTTTCATGCCAAAGCAATTGTCAAGTGCAGGAAAATAAAAATAGAAATAATAATTCATGCACTGGACAATTGCTTTGGCATGAAACTCTGAGTTGTGGTATTATGTATATTTCTTATATATATATATATATATATATATATATATATATATATATATATATATATATATATATATATTCTCATTTACATTATGTATGAGAAATATCAGTAACTTCCAAATTATTACAACAAATAAATGCTATTTTTCTCCAGTGGTATTTTTCTTTTGCAGATACTTGGATTTTATAGCTTTCCAGTCAACTTCTATCTTCAAAAAGTTAAATGCAATGTTAGTCATTACCTTCTGTCTTAATTTCTATTCTTTTATTTTTCTCTCTCCTTAATAATGTTTTCTTTTTCTCATATTCATTCACACTCATTAATGCCTTGCATCTTAGTGACTTTATGGCCTTGTTTGGGGTGAAATGGTTTTTAAAAAATACCAGAGTAATTATTAAATAGTGTTATATTATCATATAGATATTTTTATGTAAACGAATTTTACAAAACTTAATAGATAAAAAAAGTAAAGATCATGTTTACTGACACCAGAAATGTTATTTTTGTAAAACAGAATTATACATTTTTAGTAAACACCATCAACATTGAAAAATCTCTTTAGTCCTTTTCTCCTGAATGATGTCAAAGAAGTAAAGTGTAGTGATATGCAAATTAGGTGCAGTATAAAAGGCAGTATTATTATACCTATCAGAGAGTTACCTTCTTTTGACAAGACTGCACCAGTCAAAGAGAATACCTATTATAACAATATGGCGTCACTGATTGATTACTTAACCATGATGGAGGATCCTGAATATGAGGAAACCTAGCTTAGGTCTTTCACAGTGTCAGCAAGAGTAAAAAAGTTAAAGGACACCAAAGCTAGTGGAGAAGAAAATGAAGCTACAGATTTGTTTTTGGTGTCAGTGGGGTGTGAGGCCATTAAAAAATCTCCGTCATGATCTATTCCAAAGTGTTGGAAGACTTAGCATATGAAGAAATTGCTGCCATCATAAAAGCAAATGAATGATCAAAAAAAAGATTGGTCATAGTGGAAAGAACTCAATTTCTTGAAAGTAGACAGAGACTGGACAAAACTATTATGCAATATGTACAGCAATTGAAAGAAGTGTCTTGACATTGTGAATTTGAAAGAATGGGTTTGGAACAAATGTCTATCAAAGATGAGCTAAGTTTGCTAAAACTTATTGAAGGAATGTTTAACATCACGCACAAGTGTAAAATTCTAGAGCAGCTTCAAGCTCATAATATGAATCTGGAAGCATGTGTGGAGTTCTTACAACAATTGGAATTGATTAAAAAATTTAATACCTCTGAAGGCAGTATGGAAACTTACAGTGCTACTAAAAGCTTATTTGTATGCAGATATTGCAATAAGGAATATGAAAAGATAAAAAATAAGTGTCCGGCCTTTGGAAAAGATATTTTAAGTGTAAAAAGAGGAATCATTTCCAGGTGGTATGCACATATGAAAAGCGAGTGGAAAAAGTGGAAAATATGGATCTGCCAATTGAAAGTATGGAAGTATTTGAGATAAAAACACAGGATAAAAGTAGGGAAATGGTGAAGTTGAACAGAGTAACTTTATTCATGCAGGTGGATACTGCGCATCATTTTACATTGATACTGAGGAATTTTTGGGAAAGAATGGGTAGACCAAAGTTAAAGAAATGTAATTTCCAGTTGAAACAGTTTGATGGGTCAATCATCAAAATTTTAGGATGCTTTGAAGGCACATTTGAGACAAAAAGGAATTTAAGGAATTGACATGTTAAGAGTGGTTACTTTGAAGCTGGTAAATTCCATGATGTCTGTGGAACTGTATATTGGATTATTAAAGGGATACCAGGTGAGTATTCAGCTTAAAGAAAACAGTCAACCCATGTATTTTCTAGCCCAAAATGTCCCTGTTCACATGCTACCTTTGGTGGTTGCCAAGCTGCACAAAAAGGTGGAACAAGGAATATCAAAAAATGTCAGCCAGGATGGAAGCAATTGGGCTTCACCAATTGTGGCGATA
Source organism: Acanthosepion esculentum (assembly GCA_964036315.1). NCBI lineage: Eukaryota > Metazoa > Mollusca > Cephalopoda > Sepiida > Sepiidae > Acanthosepion > Acanthosepion esculentum. The sequence goes on from OZ038496.1 coordinate 46,538,628, forward strand.
TGCAAACCCAATGGAGATTTTAGAATTTGTGGCAATTATAAGGTGGGTGTGAATTATCATATATGTTCAGATTCATTTCCATTACCAAAAATTGAAACAGCATGCTATGAGTTTGCTGGTATGAAATACTTTGCTAAAGTTGACCTTAAGTCAGCATATAATCAGATAAAAATTGATAGCAAATTTCAAGAAGTCACCACAATGAACACCTCTATTGGATTAATAAGATGGTCTAGTTTGCTGTTGAGAGTAAAAATGCCAAGTCACATTTTCCAAAAAGCTATTGAAAAAGTTTTAGAGGGGATTAAAAATATAATTCTATATCAGGATGACATTGGTATTGGTGCATGCAGTAAAGAAGAGCTCAAAAGTAAAACAGAGCAAGTTTTGAGAAAATTAAATAGCATAGATTTGACAATTAATTGCGACAAATGTGAGTTTAATTGTGAGGTATATTGGCTATGTAAATAATGTTAAAGTTTCAAGCATGGTGGCCAGGCTATTCCAGAGACATGGAAGTGTATGTTAAAAAATTCCCAAAGTGTTCAGAAATAAAGAAATTTAGGCTAACTAAAATTCATTCTTGGCCAAAGGAAATGGAACTATGGACATGAGTAAGTATGGATCATGCCTACATTAAAGGTATAGGACTATTTCTGATATTAGTCAACTCATATTCAGGTTGGCCAGAAGTTATTAAAGTCATGGATAGAAAAGCCACTACTGTGAAGCAGGTGTTGAGGATAGTGTTTTCAAGAAATGGAGTTACAAAAATCTTAGTCACCAACAATGCACCTGAGTTTTACGAAGAAAGTTTATGTGCATTGGCTGCATTCTATACAAAACACCACCTTGCCATCCACAGTCAAATGGAATTGCAGAGAGAATGGTTCAAACAGTAAAAATGGGATTCAAAGCATTCTCTCCAGTGGATAGTGAATATAGAGAGTTATTTACCAAGATTAGTCTAAAGTTATAGAGTTATTCTGTATGCAGGCTGAAGACAAAGCCTATCTGCATTGATGGGAAGACAAATAAGAGCTTGATAACCATATCATTTGTAATGAATGAATGTGTGTGGTACAGAAAGGACAAGGATTCGAGTCCTGAAAAAGCAAATTTTGTGGTGCAAAGGGGATTTAACACAACTGTGTTAACAAAAAATGGACAGGGTATACTGGCTCATGAAGACTAACTTAGAACCACAAGAGAGCATGAAGTTATGGAAAAGGAGGAGGAACATGAAACAGAAGAACAGACAATTCAAGAAAGGATGAGTGAATCCAGTATTGAGAGTGATCAAGAAGACCACCAGAGATGTGAAAGTAAAGAACAGGAAAGGGAGGAGAGAATGAGTGTATCCAATAGTAATGAGGAACAATCTGGGGTTGAGAGTGACTGGAAATATCATGATGATTCAAATGAGGAGAATAAGTTACGAACTAGATCTCCTATAAAGAGAAATAGAGACTCAATCTGAGAGATGGATTATGTCTCCTAGTATTGTTCGTAGAAGTCAAAGATCAACTAAAGGTATAAAGCCTCTTAGGTTCAGGGAGGTGTAGTGATAAGTAAATTAAGTGTGGTATAAAAGGTCTTAAACCTATGGGAGAGTTGTCTTCTCTTGACAAGACTACACCTGTCAAAGAGAATACTTATCATAACAAAGAAATTTATGCTTCATATAAAATCTTGTAAAGGACTGATAAAATTAAATTTATTTTAAATAAAAATGATTTCATAAATTACATAAGAAGGTTCTTCTGTAAACAATTAATAGTTTTAATGATTTCAAGTATTATTGCAGTAATAGTAGTGTCAATATCTACTATTAAAAGAGCAACAGAAACTTTGTAATTCCTCTTATCTAAACTAGGTATATTAAATATATATTATATTTAATATAATATATTTGATATAATATATTAAATATCTAAGCTAGACATTTACACACAAATGAACACACATTTAACTGCATTTGTATTGTTTGCAAAGACAAAAATCCCCAACAAAAATTAGTTTCTGGATTATTACATTATTTTCAATTTTATTTCATTATTTTTTTTTTTTTAAATGTTTATACTTCCCATAATATAGACCTATGTGTTGTCATATCATTTAAAGAATCATTTGTTGCATAAGAACACTTAACTGTAAAATAAATTAATCATATTTTTTAAGTAAATAAGAATAAAACCAACTAGAAAATCTTTTTAGTTGTGTACCAGGCTTTTTGGACTACTGTGCTAACCTTTCAATAGCTTCAGAATAAGAAATTTATTTTCTTCAGTATAAAAATAGAGATTCAAGTATTTTTGTATTCTGATATTTTGCCTTAAATACAAATGAAAAGGAACTTATGAAATATACCATATTACAAAAAAGTTCTTTGACCTGAATTTTTGAGATAATTTGATGCCCATCATAAGTTCAAATTATATCAAAATAAAATACTATTTTGTTTCTGCATCAAATAGAATTATACTGACTTTACTTTTCTCCTTTGATTTTTATCCACTATTGTAATCTTGAGAGGCACATAAGAATAATTTTCAACACAATTTTTTAAACATATCTTTAGCTGGTGTATCTAAAAATTGCAATGTACTATTTAAAAAACAAAACAAAAGTTCTTTTAATAATTAATGATAATTATTGATACAATTTTGATATATGTTTAAATTTCATCTCTTTAAATTATTAAATTCAGATATAATTGTCAACTAGTTTTAGTTTGACTGCAAAATAAACTCTATTCTATTTGCCCGTACTAAATGATTATAAGAGAATTTCAAATGAGGTCAATAAAAAGATGAAAAATATTCATTTTACATCCAACTGAATGCAATGGCAATTTTTTATATTACACAATTACTATGACCCAAAATGCTTGGATGATTGTGACTATCTTAGCAATTTATTACAAATATTTCAATCCCTACCTATTCCTATTCATAAGATTTAAATGATATTGTAATTCACTGGCATATTTTCCAAATCTTTTTATCATTCATCAATGGGGAACACCTAATGAGGAAAAAGGTCTGGAGAATTTGCCACACCCAAAACATGCTGAAGGCAAGAAAATCAGAGAAAACCTGCATGAGAAGTTTTTGTAAATGGATGGAGTAACAAACACAAGGGGACCTTTCATCACTGCCGACTCAACACTGCCAACTCAACACCAGCCAACTGGTGTTGGCTGTCATAGTGTGTGCTTCTCTTATCTCTTAGACTGGCTTTGAGTTGTAGAGATTTTGAAAGTTTGGCTGTTTGTCTTAGTAATTTATTAGTTACAACAGCCTATTTGACTGACTGGTTTTTAATTTTCAAACTTTTCATTAAGTTTCCTCAATGAACCTTAATAAATTAAATTTTTGTTTTTAAAAAGTTGATGAAAAATTTTCATAGTTTGTATGTCATTGATTTGGCAGTCTTGAGTCAGCAGCATTGAGTTGGCAGTAATGAGTAGCCTTGCACCCAGTAACAACAGGCAGTTGTCGAGAGCCATGATTGCTAATGTCATGAAGGAGCATAGTACATAAAGGAAATGAGAATTTTCATTTATGTTTATTGTAGAAACTACATATGGATACAGAATTTCTATTAATAACATAAAAAATCAATAATGAATTAATTTCATATCACCAGACTTCTTCTTCGATGTTCTGTGTGTCTTCAGGACATGAGTGATCATGGCTCTCCACAGTTTCATATCACTTGTGGCACTTAGCAGCATTTCTCCCTTTGTCAAGCATCCAGTTCCCATTACTGACATCCATTACTTCCCAAAGTTAAAACTTTCAAACAGAATTCTTTTTTCAATAAGACAACATATGAAAATATATCATCTTATAAAACTTCATTTTAATTTAATTTTTGATAAATTATTCAAACTTTAACTACAAGTTTCTAGAAGAATTCTTTCAAACAACAGTTTTATTGTTCCTTATAACAGATTATTTTGGTATGTAATATTTCAGATTTTTCACTTTACTGTTAAATTTAGCTAAGCTATTCAATAATGAATATTGAAAGAAACAAATTTTTGTTTGTTCTTTCTAGTCTCTCTCACATATACATGCAACACACAAATGTATACATATCACAAGCACACACACACACACACACACATATTTTTTTTCTTCTTTCTTCTTTTTGTCAGATTTTATTATACAAGTCAAACTTTTCACCAAAAGAATTGGTATTAACCAAACAATGTTGATAAAATGCTAAGGATATATATATATATATATATATATATATATATATATATATATATATATATATATATATATATATATATAAAGGGAAGAGGTTATAGTTGTTCCAATGAGAGAAAAGTGTATATATTAAAAAAAAGAGAGAAACTGCAAAGGTTTTTGGTTGTAATGTGGATTTTTAAAAAAAGTATATATTATACTTTATTTTCTATAATTTTGCAACATGAGTTTTTCGGGTCTCACAACCTTCTTCAAGAAAGAGTGGATATTTCCACATATTATTAAAATAAATTAATTTTCCTTATGTTTTTTGATGTTAAACATTTTTAATAGTAAACATTCTGGATGTTAAACATTCTCTTTTTTGTGTGATAGTGACACAAATGTCTTTCTTGAACTGGCAGTGAGAAAGTTTTACTGCAGGAAGGGTAATAAAACAATTAATATTGATCGAAGAAAGGGTGAGGAAAGATATCTGTATTCTTATCTTTTTATAACCCCTGTATGTTCTTAGATCTATTTCAATTTTTTTGTATTGCCTGTGTTTCTATGTATACATATATTCCCTCTCTATACATACGAACTGTCTTATTATAAGGAATTAGTATACACACATCTACACACATACATACATACACACATACATACACATACACACACACACTTCATATGTTGTGTAGGGTTTGTGTGTGTGCCTGTGAGCAGTCTATTGTTTTTGCCATTATGTGCATATATATTTGTGCTCCACAGATACCTGTGTGTGAGTGTGTGCACATGCATGCGAGTAGTTCAACCACTGTACTTGTCATTATGTATGCATGTTGCATGTTTTTGTGTGTGGGGTTATGATCTATTTAGTGCTGGTTTAAATTTGTTTATGAAGTTTTTTTCTTGTATTTGTAGGTAAGAATAATTGCCTGTTTGATATATTGGCATAATTTTAAATTCACCCTGGTTACATTTATAGATGTGTTGTGACACAAAGAGTTTTCTGTTGTCTTGTAATTTTATGTTACTTTTGTGGAGGGAAACTCTGTTGTTTAGTTTTTTGCTGATACCTATATATGACTTCTTGCATTTTGTGCATAAATCACATTTTTGGAGTTACAGTTTAAATTTTCATTTATTATGAATGTCGTTTTGGAGTTTTCAAAAGTGTAGGAGTTTCCTTCTATAATGATGTCACAAAACTGACATCTTTTTTTTGTTGCATTTTGTGACTCCCTGTATTGCACGTTGGTTAATAAATGTTTCAAGTTTTTAAATTGGCATTTGCTTTTAATTATTTTGGTTGTTTTTAGTATATTTTTCAGTTTGTCATTCTTGTTATGTAGGCCTAGATTTTTTGTAATTTCTGTAAATAGTTCTGGGTTGTTCTTGTTGTATGTTGAAATATATACTAGAGTTTGTTTGACGTTACATTTCTTTGAATTTCGTAGTTGGTCTAAACAAATTTTTTTTAAATTTCAAAACCTTTGTTTATTAGTGTTGTGGAGTAGCGCCATTTTTTAGAGTTCTATGTCGTTCTTCTAAGCGGGTTTTTTGGATGTTTGTCAGTCACTATTGTACAAACCCTACGTGCTAGAGAATAGGGGATGGATTTTAGGCAGCTTATTGGGGGATGGCTCTTGAAATGAAGATATTGTTGGGTGTCTGTAGGTTTGTGATAGATATCTGTGATTATATGGTTGTTTTTATTTCTAATGAGTATATCTAAAAATGTTAATTTGTTGAAATTATATTTTTAGGTGAATTTGATTTTTGAGTGCAAGTTCTGAAATAGAGAGTGGAATTGGTTAATATCACTCGATGAAGATTTCCAGATAATGAAGGTATCATCTAAGTATCATTTTTAAGATTTAGTGAAGTGGGTTTTATATTTTCCCCATATATTTCTATCTCTTCATAGAGGTTTTTCTCTAGGTAAGCTAATGTTAGGGTGGCATATGTTGATGTCATTTTTGTTCCCAATTCAGCACCTGGTGTTTGGATATAGTTTTGTTGTCAAATTCAAAGGTGTTATTGTTTAGAATTAGGTCTATACTATCGATAATTAATTCCTTTGTGAATCTGGAATATAGTGTTTCAATCCAGAATGAGATTGCCTGTTTAACTAATATACTCATGGGATATGTTACTATATAGGCTACTAATGTCAAAAGTTGCTATAAGTATATATATATATATATATATATATATATATATATATATATATATATATATATATATATATACACATATATATATATATATACATATATATATATATATATATATATATATACATATATATATATATATATATATACATATATATATATATATATATATATATATATATATATATATATATATTAGCAAATTATTTTGTGAATTTCAGCTGATAATATCTATCCTTATTAAAAGCATTGATAATAATTTATTTGGGGGATATAAGGTTTTATTATGCAAATATTATTATAAATTTTTATTTATAAATAAATCTAAAAGATCAAAACATATTCAACAATATCCTGTATACTTAAATAAATTATTATTCAAATATTTTTCTTGTTAATATGGGCTTCTCTTTGATATTTCATAAACATCATCAGTCATTTATCCACTGATTTCTGTTAACTTTTATGCTGTTTTGATCTTAAAATTACTTGCAGTAGTTTTTTTATTGCTACCATTATTTTTTCCATTCATATATGTCTCTTTTAATGATGGACCACATTTTTTTCTATTGGATTAATATCTAGAGACGCAGGAAGGCAATTCTATTTATTTGGTGTTTTTGAAAGCATTCTTGTCAAGGAAGGCAGTAGCCAGTTTTGTAGGATGAAAAAGCACATAATTTTGCATGAAGATACTGTTTAATTTAAAGCTAATAATTCTTTGCACTTATTTCATAATTAACTTTGAAGGAACCTGTAATTTTACTGCCTACAATACTAATACAAAACATTACTCCATCTCCCCATAGTTGTGTTAGTTGACTATTTCTATGAAAGACCCAAACTCTAACTCAGCTATGAAATTGCTATTGAGAAATTACTTTTCATATACTTCTTTCTCCAACATAGATATTCCTCTTTGTGGCATTTAAAGGCAGTAGTTTAGTTTCTTTTATTTTATTAGCTAATGGTTTGCATATTTCTTCTTTGTTTTCATTTTCTTCAGGATCCATCTCTTTTCTTACTTAATCTCTTTTAATTTTTCCAGTCTCTTTTTGTGACATTTCTAAAGTAAAGTCACTTGTTCTTATGTTTTCAATTTCTTTTCTGATTGTTAATTGATTGCCGTTTAATGTTTTCACAATTTCCAATGTTGTATTCCCATCACTGAATAACTTTACAATTTTTCTTGTTTCTCTTTAGGCTGTATTTTTCTTTCACCTATAGAAATCTTTTAATAATAGATCACAATTTTTCTATTGGATTAATATCTAGAGAGGCTGGAGGACAATTCTATTTATTTGGTGACTTTGAAAGCATTCTTGGCAAGAAGGGCAGTAGTCAGTTTTGTAGAATGTGAAAGTTTATTGTCTTGCATGAAGATATTGTTTAGTATAAAGCTTCTTTGTTATGACCGCTATTACTTTAAAATGTTATAATAATTCTAAGCATTTAAATTATCATCATCTGTTTTGAAAGAAACTGTAATTTTATTGCTTAAAATACTAATCCAAAATTTTGCCCCACTTCCCAACTGTTATCTTTTAAATTACGTTGCTTGATTATTTCCATGAAAGACTCATGCTCTAGCCTTAGTCATCTAATATATCTCTACATTCATCACTAAAATTACTACTGCAAAATCACTTTTCATGTACTTCTTTGTCCAGCATATATATTTCTCTTTTTGATTTTATTTAAAGATAGTAATTTGGTGGCTTTAACCAAATTTCTTCATACCCTGCTTCTTATATCTTTTTACATTCAAAACACTAGTGACTTAAAATATTTTCTTGCTGGGCAATCCACATCTCTTTTTTATTATTGATTTGATTTTTCTCAAATCTTTTCTGTGCCATTCTTAAAGCAATTTGTCTCTTGTTCTTATCTTGCCAATGTTTTCAATTTCTTTTCTGATTGTTCTATGACTGCTGTTCAATGTTTTCGTAATTTTCGATGTTGTATTCCCATCTTCCAATAACTTTACAATATCATTTTTCTCTTTTTAGATTATTTCTTATAACCCATGACAATATTTATACATATCTGAAATTTAAAAAAAGTAAATATCAATAACTATACCATTATATATTATTAATTTATATGATGAGCAACCCTCACATTGCATAATAAAATCTCACATTACCATATTATTTATAATAAAAACAGATATTATAAGCTGAAATATATATGGCATATTTATAATATAAGTATATGTATATATTGGATATTTTACGAACCTCAGTCAATTAATACCACTTTTATTGTGAAAAAATTGACTTGCGTAATAAAATCTGATACAGCATTAATTCATAAATATATGAACATATGATAATAAATTTACTATTTATACTACTAGTGTAATAAAAGTTAACTGTATAATAAAAGAGAAATACAATCTCGTAATTCTCTACATTTTATAACACCATGAATTCAGTTATGACTCAATCCTTCATTTTTTAAAATTGTTCAAACTATTTTAATGGCTTGAGATCAGCTAAGTAGCTTTTTAAAATAAAATTGAATATTCTAGATGTAAATATTGACATAAAATATATGACTTTTTAAATTAAAATATAGTATTGCAAATTTAGATATTAGAAGTCACCCCAATAATTAAGAACAATGAAAAAATCAGAAAATACACATATCCATCTGGAAATATTCACTCACATATACACTTATATTATAGGACATATGGATATATACAAATAAATTGTTCACATACAAGATTAAATCATGAATACATATTTACTTATAAGCATATACTGTGTCTAACCTTGAGAAGAGTTATTAGCATTTCAAATATTGTTCAGACAACTGAACCTATTTTTTATACTTGATATGAGAAATGTAATTTTGGTTCAGTGGAAAATGATGTGGTAACAATATGAAGCATGCAAAGAAGAGGTTCAAATGGTTAAAATGTCCAATCGATATTTCAAAAGAAGATTATATATTTTATGTGCCTGTGTATGTAAACATAATCCCCACAAATTCTTACACTTTCACGTTTATGCATTAGCCTCAATATATATATATACACACATATACACACACAGATATATATATATATATATATATATATATATATATATATATATATATATATATATATATATATATATATATATATATGTACATGTATGTATGTATATGTATATATATGTATGAAATGTATATGTACATGTATGTATGTATGTATATATGTATATGTCAATATATGTGTTCTGGGGTATATGTACATATGTTAGTATGTGTACTCTTGGGTATGTACATATATATATATATATATATATGTATGTAAAATGTGTATCTATTTAAATATAAATATATATATATATATGTATGCAATTTTTTATATATATTATTTATATATTATATATGCGTGGTACTTATTGGATTAGAAAGGGCTCAATATCAGTGATAGAGCTATATATATATATATATATATATATATATATATATATATATATATATATATATACACACACAAGCCCAAAAGTGCACAAGTACGCTCTAGGGTATGTACACACACACACACACACATGCCCAAGAGTACACATACTAACATATGCACATATGAAAAATAAGCACTTACAGTATCCAGCACAAATACATTTATCCCAATAAAAATGAAGACAGTTAAAATGCAAGTGTTGATGTTCTTGTATTGTTCAAAATCTAAGAATAGCCAACAGAATAACATTTAAGTTGGACATTTTGATGATAATCTGGAGTTGATCCATTTGCTGAGAAAATTATCTTGTTGCCAAAGCAAATTGCAGTGAAAGAAGAGAAGTTAGAAATGATGAAGATGGCAATGAATGCCTTGAATGCAGCCTATCTTTGTAAGCATCTCATGATTAAATAGAAACTGGGAAATTATATACGTGTGGACAGGGGTGAGAGAAAGAATGATAAAGAGGGAAATATATATATATATATATATATATATATATATATATATATATATATATGTGTGTGTGTGTGTATGTATATATATATTTATATATATATATGCAGTCACACACACACACACACACACACACACACACACACACACACACACACATATATATATGTATATTCAGTGACTGCCAAAATCTTGAAATTCCTCTTTTGTTTCCTTGAGGAATTAAAGTCTTGCCAAGAAACCTGGAAACATTTACATTACCAAATGGAAAAATAATCATAGGTAAATTAATTGAAGTCTTCACTGTTGAAAAAGACCTTGTAATATTACCTATACAACTAAATATATATTGAACTCTGCATAGTATTTTAAAATGTAAGAATACGTTTGTATAAAATCTAGGCAAAGAGAAATCTGATATCTAAAAATTCTAAATTATTAAAAATTTTCATGTGTATCAAATGAATTTTCTTTTTTACAGTAAAATATACTCCTAAACTTATTTCATCTACACCTCTATGACTATACAAAGAAATATTTTTACTAATTCCAAATACCAAGCCTTCACTTTACTATCATTAGGGGAATTACAGAACTGATTTACTATGGCATACCTGGTGATTATAATTTAATTAAATTTTGAAATTAGAATTAACTTCTTTTCAAAAGATTCCTAGCAAATTAATATGTTCTGTCTATTAGAGTAGAACAAAGATTTTTTAAAGTGATGTCCATCATCTTTAGAATGTACAACTGAGTTTGGTTAGAATGTACAATATCTACTGATATCAAGTGGATATTAGAGATCTTTCAAGTTTTAAGTAGATTACACAAGTTAAGAACTCTTAACCGTGGTTTGGAATCTTTTGTAAGTGCATGAATAAGAATTCTGAGTCACTGAACAAAGATAACCAAGAAACAAAAGGACAGAAAAAAAAAGAAAAGTGTTCTATTTAATAAATGATTAACACTGGAAAACTTTAACAACAAATAAGTTACCAATGCAAAAATAAGATGATTATTGTTAACCATTAAGAAAAGGTAATTAATATGACTGATTTGGGGAAGCAAGCATTTATAATAGACTTTTGGCTAGAAGTTCAGTGTTATACCATCAAGCTATACTTGCTAATATTTATTCGGTCATAATTTCTACCTTCAAAAGTCCAACTAATTAAACAGAAATTAATAATGGAATTCTAATAGAGGAAAGCTATAGAGTTTATAAAAATAAACAAAAAATTCATCATTAAAAGATCTTATTTTCTTGAAAATCTATATTAATTAGATTTTCTGAAAGAAAAATTGAGCTGTCATGTTTTCTATCTTTTTCACCTTTAATAATGTAAAATATTAACATTAGATTTAATCATTAATTAGATAATTAAATTACTTATTGATATTTCACTACTGAAATACCTCTCATTGAAATGGATCCCTTAAACTTAGGTTTTTTATACTAACACAAAATTTAGTTGCTTTCACTCAATTACCTCCCTTTGATATATAACCAATCCATCTTCCATTTCCTATTAACTATATTCAAATGGAAATTTATTTGTTTCTTATAATTAAAAAGTAAGTGATTATAAATATATTTAAATATTAAATCAAGGCACTAAATCATCTCTTTGACTGTCAATAGCATTTGTGCCTTTATAATTTAAATTTATAAATTTAAATGTTTTTGAGAAAAATTTTCAATTCTTTAGATTTAAAAAAACCTTTTTAGTTAATATTTATGTTTCTGTTGAAGAGTGTTTGATTTTTTAATAATTTGTCAATTTTAATAGAAAAATCTTATTGAGATAAATGTATTTTCACTTACTAAGAATATAATTCAGTTTTTGAAAAATTGAATTGGCTCTGCATGATACATTGATTATGTATATAATGTTTTACAAGTATTTGATTAGATGTTGTTCAAGTTACTTATAATATGAGAAATTATTTGCACATTTGTAAATGTTATGTCAAATATAAGAGGACATTGGTGTGGTAATAGATTAAAACTGATATATATTTGGCTCTTGTCACACTCACTATAGAAGTCAGTTTGATTAAACTGCTACTCTAACCCAACATTTCTGATATTTTCTATGAGATAGGACTTAAGATTTAGTTTGGTCAAGGCACTGGCAACCTCAAATGTGGTTATATATTTGACTGATTGCTTCAAAGAACTGATAATGCAGATACCTTTAAGTTTCAAATAAACAGGCTGCAATGATTACTAATCCATACAGGAAATGCTTATTCCAATCAACCCATATATTAGTAAGTATCACAGATAATTTCAAACAGGTACTAGGTGTTATCTGATTGCATCTTCTTAATCTACATGATTAAAGAAACTTAGCAGTTTTCATTTCATCAAAATATCTCAAGCCGTTTAATTTTGGCAGATTTATTTTAATTTTTACACATGTGCTCGACATTTTTTTGTCTATTATGAATTAGGACAAAATACCATATTTGGACTCCTATATTTTAAAAAGCAATTAAGAACAACAGTTAAAATTATAGTAGCTTGTTAGGTACATAACAAAGAAATTAATAAAAAAAATTCAAATAGTATCACTGCATATTTCTTAAATAAATTCAGTCTGAATATGCAAATTTTATAAATCAAAACTTCTGCAACGACGTGCAAACAACTCATAACCTGAGGTTTTACATTTCATAAAACTGGAAATAAGACCCACATTCATCCCAAATTTCAAATATCACATTATGACTATACCCGTAACATGCCTAATTTTTTGGGGAGTGATAGAATGGATATATTCTGGATTATTCCACTTCAAATTTTAAAAGAATTGCTTTTTAACCTTTTGTCACAAGGTATTTGAAAGGCTGATTTTAGACTTGCTTGAATTGTGTCATAAAATGAATACTTCTTACAGTAGAAACACCAACTTTCATATCTAGCTATTTCTGGGGGTGCTCTTTCCATTTATCATGGTTAAAATGACATAAAATCAACAGATTAGAATGTATATGGAGCAGATCCTGAACAAGTACAGTCCTGACTTAACATGTACAATTTCTAGACTGTAGAGAGAGAGAAGCTTAACACACGCCAAGCAATACCCACTAATGATTACTAATAATCTGTATGAAATAAATATTACTAAGAAATAATAATAAATTAGGAAAATGAATATTAAATCATAAATTTGTATCTAGATAGCAATAAATCGTAACTAAAATCCATTCATTAGATAATTTAAAAAGTAAGAAAATTGTTTGAAGGGGTAACTTTAAACAAAATGTTACTTGGTAACTGAAATGCTGATAATTATTGTGAGAATATTGCAAAAACATAAAAGACATTCTAGAATGTTTTTTTTATCTCATTCTTTGAATATGAACATTTTTCGATCAATAAGTCCTACTTTGTTTTTTGTGATTTGAATCTGAGTGTAAAGTAAACAAATCAATTTTTGTTTCATATTTTTTATGACAAAAACGGTTTTTAAATCCCATTTACATTTTACATATCATAGAAAATTAATATTTAAAACAAATTCTTAGCAATTTCCTTGAAAATTTTGTCCATAGAAAACATGCTGGTCGATTCTTTTGTGTCCGTGTTGACGCTGTGTATTGAGTCTCGCGTGGAGTTGAAATGATGGCTGAGCGAGTCGCACATGGTTACACATAATCGCACACTTGCAAAATGGAGCTATCATTTCATATTTGATTTTCATTTCTGTTTCATAGATTATTAAATGAGCGTTTTAATGATATATTTTATGTGTTTTTATTTTTACAAGAAGCAGTTGAATTTTATGATCAAACTTTTCATTTGAATTGTTTACAAATTTCTTATTAAAATTAAAAAATATAAAATATATGGAAATGAAGCTTAGAATGTTAATTTTCAAACTAACATGTTACCAAAATTGTAATAAACCCTGCGGAGTGCGCATATTACAAAATTTGAGGAAGTCTAAACTGCCATCAGTGAAAAAGATGACCAAAATTTTGCGAAATCACCAAAATGTCTCTATTTTCAAACTGTAATGTTCATCGCACACTGTAGTACATATAAAATAAATAAGATAGAAACAAAGTTCATGAAATAAGCTTTTATTCGGTATGCATTATGTTTTTATGGAGATATTGAATGAAATAACACGGCGGGTTGAATATTTGCATTTTTTAGTGTTAAGAATTTCATCGGCTGTAAGCTGAGTGTTGGGATAACTAATATTAGATATTTTTAATATTTGCACCCATTCCATAATTTAGACTGTGAGCATTTCTTTACTGAAAGTAATTTAAAATTATTAAAAACTCCAACCGCCCTATCTATTTGAAACTCAAGTGTTCTCTGATTGTAAATCCAATCTCCTAATTGTGTGTGTGTGTGTGTGTGTGTGTGTGTGTGCTTTACACGACATATGGATGCACGCATATGTCATTACAGGTTTTAAAAGCATTTTTTTTTTGGTTAGAACTTTTCTGTCTTCAAACTACTGGCAGTTTTTGCTTTCATCTCAAGAATTAAGTTGTCTTTTGGATGCTATTATATAAAATTCTGATGATTATGTATCCACTCACCTGAATTCTAGTGGCTTATAAAACAAACTCAAACCCACTTGTTGCTTCCTTGTAGCATTGAGTGTGAAAACTAAAAAAAGCAGTTATGATAAAGATTATATTTTCCAGAATTATTTTTCAACAGTGTATTTTTATGTCTTTTTGATGAATGCTACTATAATTATAGAAGTGTTTGTTTCTTTGTAAGTTTTGGAATTCACACATCTTCCTTAGCTGAAACTGATGCTTGGCAATAGAAATGAACTGATTCTTTTTCAATATCTTCCTCATTAGTTCATTTGTCTTCTCAATAGGATCAGTTATTCTACTGAAAACAAATGAGATAAACATAATAGTAAAAGTAAATGATTGATGTGCCACTATAATGAAGAAAGATGAAACCTGGTAAGATGCTGATAATCTGGCATTGTCTTTTGGAATTTGGTCAGGTATATTGATTTGCATTTGAAATGCATAAGTGCAAAATGTACAATGCTAATAATAAATTATCAGATGTAGCGTTAACTGAAAATAATCTCTTCTATATGGCAACTCACTGATATTTGATGACAGCCACCATTCCTTAAAAATTAACATAGCTTTTGTAAAGAAAGTATTTATTCAATATTTCCAAGTATGTTAACTTGGTTGGTAAATGAGTATTTGATAGCATGCCAGATTGAGTCTAAAAGGATATTACATTTTATTTACAGCAAGTGGTAATCTTAAAATATCAGCCATTTTGTACTAATCTGTCTTTTAACTCTTGTCATGATGCCAAACACTGTAATAAAGATAGGAGAATATAGACTTTGCGAATTGTATTAGTTATTTACCAGAAATAAGGTTAACTTATATGAATTGGATAACTGGGCAAAGACTAACAAAGTCAAAAGAATCAAATTTTGATTATATTTTCTAGATGAAATATCATTAAATACTGACACCCTCACTTTACCCAATAAACATCACATGTCCATTAACTTCAATTTATATTTAGTTCAATTCAAGATAAGACTTAGTAGCCAGCAGCTAACATTTTCTAAGTGGATATAATCTGGGATTACAGAAAAACAAAAACAAAAGAGAACTCAACATTTCTTGCTGTCTTTCTAACTTACTCTTGATAATGTTGTTCAGTATATGCATATGTATATACAAATACATGCATACATGTTTGTGTATATGTACATGTATATATTATATCAGATTTTATAATGCAAATTAATGTTCTTGAAATAAAATTGATATTAACCAATTGATGTTGATAAAACATTCATAAAATGTGGAATGGACTTTTTTAAAGGATCTGTTTTAGATATAAAAATCTACCAGTGTGATGATGCTAGATTGATGTTCTCTATAAAGAACATTTTTCATTCTGAACTGGTTTCTTTAAAAATAGTAGAAATAATTTTTAATCAAAATGTTCTAAACAGTTTTCTTTCTCAGGTTTCTATCTTCTTGAAAAATGTCTATTTTCTCAATGTCTCATTTACTAATGAATCACATATTGATTTCAATAATGTTGATTTCAAAAACATGAATTTTTATAGTTTGCTCATTTGAGTTAACTGGTTTTATCAAAGATATATTTATATGATAAGTATTCCATGTTACATTTGGAAAGATATATTATCTCAAAAGTGAAGATATTGTAAAGTTATTGAGTGACAGGAATACAGCTTTGGAAAGTGCAAAGAAAAAATTGACCAAAGATCAAAGAATAATCCCAAAAGAAATTGAAATCACTAACAAAAGAAGAGCAAGAAAAAACGACTTTAAGAATGTTGCAAAGGTAATTAGAGTAAAATTAAAAAATGGTAACAAGCAACAAAAGTGTATTGAGTAGCAAGAAAAAAAAAAAAATAATACAAATATTATATATAATGTTTGTGGCTGGTATTGTAGGCAGTAAATTTATGGATTCCTTTGAAGCTGCTACTGCCACTGCGGCTGGTGATGATGATGATGATGATAATGATGATGATGATGATGATGATATAAGATAGGATAAATGTAGAGAATTCTTATAAATTCTTGAACAATACATTTTGCCCACTTTACCAAAAAAGATTTCAATGAAATCAAATTAATAGAATGGTCACTGCAGATACTAATCCAATAGCAAAAATATGTCAAAACAGTATAAAAGTTAATAAAGTCAGTGTCTGACAAACTGAGGAAAATTGCAGAATGTCAAGCTTCCCATACAAAATACTAAAATAGTTTCTTCAGGTATATATTGTGTTAATCAAATATATACTTCTATGCTCTATATCTTTTGGATTTATTGTTCCTACCAGCAGTACCTGGTAATTTAAACTGGAGATTCTCTGGTTTTCAACAATACACATGTTTGAATTTTCTTGAATATTACCTTACTTTTCCCATTATTCCATCATTTTCATGGACTGTTTCCAGTGCTTTACTAATAGCTAATATGAGTGTCATCATTATGTTTTAGCCCCCAGGAGAGGTCCTGGTAGCTTTCCAATTTCTCACATTTCACAGGCACATTCATAATCTGTCAGGTCCATTTTCCTTATGACAATCAGATACCATCATCTTGCTTGGATGAGATCTTCAACATGAATGTGAAAGATTTTTCTTATCTCCCTGAAATATTCCTTTCCTACCTTCTTTCATTTCCTACTGTTTTATTGAGTTGCATCGAAGTACTCACACCTATTTATAGCAGTCTTGTGTAGCTAATGTCCTCATTGTCTTGTTATCTAGTATGCATATCAATTCACAATACTACATTAGAACTTTTTTTTATAAACAACTACTTGAAAGGTGAAGAGGTCATATGTATCATATGACTTGATGGTAAATAAATAGATATATTCTGGTTTGCTGCTGTTACATATTTTGAAATAAATGACAGGAAGAAACAAGTATATATAATAAAAAATATACTTATTATGTTGAAAAAAAACTACACCTGTTTTAAGCTATTACTCCAAATTTTCATGCAATGTGTTAACTATGAACCCCAGTAGAACTTTCTTTTACTGTCTTTAGCATTAATCATTAATTTTATATTCAAAGTAGAACTTTTTCATTTAATGTAAAGAAGTAAAACATATATCTATTGATATCATAAAATAATGTTTTCATACTATAAATCAGGATATATTTGCATTAAGGCATTTTTAGTGTTTTTCATTCATTTTAAAGCTGGAAATTTTTTTACTTATTATTAACTAATAATTAATAAAAAAAATATTACTTAAAAAAAGACTACATCTGTTTTAAGCTATTACTCCAAATTTTTACACAATGTGTTAAGAATGAAGCCCAGTGGAACAATAAACTTTCTTTTAATAACTTTAAATATAAATTAAAATATGTAATTATTAATAAAATTGATAATAATGCAATCCTCATCATTTTGTATGATGAAATACTTTTAAAAGAAATGCAACAGGTTTATGGGTGGCCTATTATACAAAATAATATATTCACATATGTGTTGAAGATTATCCTTTTAATGTATTTAGATATCAATATACTTGTGTATTTATCAGTTTCAAATATTTCTGATTATATCTTGGCAAAAATTATTCATCCTTCTCTATTCTTCATAAACCCATTTTGCATTTCTCATCCACATATTTAAATTGCAATGTGTATCCATATATATATATATACATACATATGTATATATATATATATATATATATATATATATATATATATATATATATATATATATATATATATATTTATATATATATATTTATATATACAGGGTGTATAAAAAAAAATATATATATATATATATATATACAGGGTGTATCAAAAAAAAAAAATATATATATATACAGGGTGTATCAAAAATGCTTTTACAAACTTTGGGGGTGATTTTCGCGCAACAAAACAAGGACAAAGGTCGATATAAACATGTGCCCGCAAAACCCTTCATTTTTGAGTTTAAAGGTTATAGTAGACACTGTTAAATGTACAATTCAAGATACAATCCAAGAATACTTTTACAAAATTTTTATACCCTCCATGTGGTACTATGAGATGTACAACATGCTAGGGCCACTTGAAGTGTGCTGATACCTGGATTGTCTCTGACACCCTGTAGAATGTGTTCTCTGTGGTCAGGTGTATCAGTGGATCTTGTCTTCTTCAATCCATAGTTTGTGGTGCTACAGATCCTGTCTCAGGAATGCAATAAACAGCAGCAAAGGTTGGATGATTTGTCTGCCTTCGGTCTGGAAATGCAATCTGATACACAGCTGTGCAACTTTGCGTCCATTACCATTTGTGCAGCTGTATGTAAAAATCATATCTGCTTTACTCAAAATACGATTATCCTGCTATTGTTAAATGGAACACTTCTCGGTTAACTCACTAGATCACATGTTAAACACTGAAGACAGACTACCCAGAAATGTACACAAGTGACAAATGTAACCTAAACTACATGGTAACACAGTGTCATCTACCATAAACTTTCTTTAAACTTAATAACTCAAAAATGAAGGATTTGCAGGCGTATGTTCATGTGGACTTTTATCCTTGTTTTAGTGTGAGGAACCCACCCCCAAAGTTTGTAAAAAACATTTTTGATATATATATTAGGTAAGAACCAAAATTTGTAACACTTTTCAATAGGTGGTGTTTGAACACATGATTTCCTTTTATATGTACCATAAATGCTCAATTTAGTGCTCAGGGAAATTATTTTAAAAATATAATTTGCAGGGGGACCTAAATTAAGAAAAGCACTTATTTAAAAAATGCAATTTTTAACCATTTTCATCTTTTATTTACACAGATATAAGAACTGCTCAAGGAAGTATAAAAACAAGAATAAACTGTCACATTTAGCAGAAATATAATTTTGTTCTATCATTTAAAGTCCTTCAATATCAATATCTTCATCATCCTTAGCATTCTCATCTACAATATCAGAGTCATCTACTGCTTGTGTTTTTTAATGGATTTTCATCATCATTTATCATTGAGCACCTTCATTTGTAAAATTAAAAGTACCAGAAAAATTGCCAAGTTATGGGAGGATGGAATCATGAAGCTGCCTCAAATACGGTTGGTGATAATGGAACAAAATGGTACATATGTTGGTTGAATAAATCTATGTACAAATCTCTAAATATTGTCTTTGAAATTCAAATAAAAACACTAGATACTTTTATTCTAACTTAATATATATGCACAAAAATATATACATTTGAAAATACATTGAATACATTTAAAATGTCTGATGTTTGGTTATTTGATCAGATATTGTAAAGTGGACTGTGCCAAGAACTTTTCAGCAGTCCCTTCTATGTATGTGTGTATTCAAATGCATATATGCATAGGTAGGTGTGGTTGTGTGCATGTGTGTGGTGGGGGTTAAGGAGAGTTGCTGAAGGCTCTATTTGAAAGCTGGCAGGAACTGATTCATTGTCTATTAATCTAAACATACTACTAAATAATGCATTTGATTCTCAGATCTGAACCTGTTACTGCCTAAAGAAGAGCAGTTCACATAATTGCTTGACCAGCAGCAGCAGCAATGTCCAAACTGATTGGGATAAAGACAGGCATGGATGAGAATTGAAAGGAGAAACAAAACTTGTCAAGACAACATTTCAAGATCATTGCAGTTAGACATTGAATATAATAGAAATTTCAATTGGTATATTTATGAATGCAGCACATGTGTACACAGCAGTTAACAACAAATCCATTTTACTCACACACACACACACACACACACACACACACACACCTCTCTCTCGCTCTCTCTCTCGACGTATATATATATACATTATAATTATTTTTTTAAAATATGTATCCATCGTGACACAGAAATTACTAGGTTTCAAAACAGTAATTTCTATGTTGCGATGGATAGACATTTTTTTAAAAATAATTATAATATTATGCTCTACTGTATATCAAACATGTTGTTTTTTAAATAAATGCTAAAGAACCCCAGATTATAAATCTGACTGTTCTTTCTTTTTATTTTTGAATATATATATATATATATATATATATATATATATATATATATATATATATATATATATATATATATATATGTATATATGTATGTATATACTGTATTATATTATGCAAGTAAATGTTTTCATAATAAAATTGATATTAACCAATTGATATTCAAGATACATTCATATTTATATCATAGAAATTTCAATCTATAATATATGTTTTATAAGAAATATTTGCAATAATTTATTTGGTGGTATGAAATTTTGTTAGATTCTCCATCATATTGAAAGAAATATATATAATAGTTTGGTTATGGATATTAATTTTTTTAATTTCAGATATGTAAAGATTTCTATATGTGAAAGAAAAATATAACCTAAAAAGAAACAAGAAAAATTGTAAAGTTATTCAGTGATGGGAATACAACATTGGAAATTGTGAAAACATTGAACAGCAATCATAGAACAATCAGAAAAGAAATTGAAAACATAAGAACAAGTGACTTTACTTTAGAAATGTCACAAAAAGAGACTGGAAAAATTAAAAGAGATTAAGTAAGAAAAGAGATGGATCCTGAAGAAAATGAAAACAAAGAAGAAATATGCAAACCATTAGCTAATAAAATAAAAGAAACTAAACTACTGCCTTTAAATGCCACAAAGAGGAATATCTATGTTGGAGAAAGAAGTATATGAAAAGTAATTTCTCAATAGCAATTTCATAGCTGAGTTAGAGTTTGGGTCTTTCATAGAAATAGTCAACCAACACAACTATGGGGAGGTGGAGTAATGTTTTGTATTAGTATTGTAGGCAGTAAAATTACAGGTTCCTTCAAAGTTAATTATGAAATAAGTGCAAAGAATTATTAGCTTTAAATTAAACAGTATCTTCATGCAAAATTATGTGCTTTTTCATCCTACAAAACTGGCTACTGCCTTCCTTGACAAGAATGCTTTCAAAAACACCAAATAAATAGAATTGCCTTCCTGCGTCTCTAGATATTAATCCAATAGAAAAAAATGTGGTCCATCATTAAAAGAGACATATATGAATGGAAAAAATAATGGTAGCAATAAAAAAACTACTGCAAGTAATTTTAAGATCAAAACAGCATAAAAGTTAACAGAAATCAGTGGATAAATGACTGATGATGTTTCTGAAATATCAAAGAGAAGCCCATATTAACAAGAAAAATATTTGAATAATAATTTATTTAAGTATACAGGATATTGTTGAATATGTTTTTGATGTCTATATCTTTTAGATTTATTTATAAATAAAAAAATTATGTTGCACTTAGTGCACAGTAAAACCTGTTAAGCAAAAACAATTTATTATCAATATGTTTATTAAGAATAAACATTATAAAGAAACATCTGATGGTGTATTGTTAAGTTTATCATATGTCTTGGTTTGGCCAGTACTGTCCTGATTTAAGTATTCCACCCTGTTGATATAAACTATTAATATTCATTTTTTTATGCTAGATTAATTAATGTTAGATCATGAAAAACACTTTATTATATGAGAAAATTAAATCAAAAATAAAAATTGAAAGCAGTTTTGGCTTGAAGTTTGGAAATAATGATAAACCTATATATTGTTCATATAATTTGTTTTTTTAAGCATTTCACCCCAAGCAAGGTTAATAAAGCCACTAAGATGCAGGGGGTTACTAAGTGTGAAAGAAAATTAAAAAATATAAATATTATTAAAGAGTGAGAACAATACAGGAACATGCCTTAAGAAGACACAAGATAATGATTGATATTGCATTTAAATTTTTAATGATAAAAGTTGACTAGAAGGCAACAGGCTAGAGAGTTCTACAATTAAGAAGTACTGCACTTTAATTCATAAAATCTATGTACCATAGAGGAAAGTTCATCAGAACAATTACCATGAAAATATTTATAGAAAAGGCACAAGTAAACTATATTACAACAGTGAGAAAGTAACTGAAGCCGAGATGCTTCTTTAAATTTTATCAAGGATCTCTAAATATATAACAGGAACACTAGACCATAAGTAGCAACAATATTCAAAGCAAGGATAAATGGTAGACATAGAAATATGTAAGATAGATTTGGGTGAGAAAAATTGTCTGGCATGACACAGTGAAGCAACTTTCCTCGCAGAAGACCTAGCAACTGATTCAATATAATCTTTTCTTTCATTAATGTGAAAAGACCTAGAAGAATGACCATTCAAGACAATTTTCATTTTGCAATTTGATAAGAAAGATTGAAGCATTTAAAAAATTTGGCCAGAAATACGATAATTTTTCAACTTGTGAAGAAGATCAGTATACTAAACCATGTCAAATGCCTTCAAGATAACCAAAGCAACAGTCCAAGCAACAGTCCATTCTTATGTAAAGCTTTCAGTAATAATCGTTTACATCAGCAGTTGGTCTACAGAAGCAAAACTGCGAGATGAGATGCTTAAACAATTCTGAATTGATTAGAGCCTCTAGTACTTTGTTAAAAAGAGGTAGAAGGCTAATAAAGGGATAGTTAAAAGGATCAGATGAGTTTTTAAAGACTGGAACTATAGAAGAGGATTTCCAGCAAGCAGGAAAGCAAGAAGCAGCAAGGCATTTATTGTAGAGTTTAGAGAGAACAGTTCAGGAGCACATTTCTTAAGGACTATTGCAAGGATGCCATCAAGTTCACATGCTTTGGGTCATCCAGTTTAGACATGATAGCAGAAACCATGGATGGAGTTATATGCATATCACTCAATAAAGACTCAGTTCTAAGTGGAAGTCATGCAAAAATACTTCAGATGAGTCAAGAGTAGAATTTGAATAGAATTTATGAGTGAAACATTCTTCTTTATCAGTAGAAGATGTTAACACCTCAAATTGAATAATGAGAAGAGGGATAGAAGACTTCAGTCAGTTATGTGCCATAGGTGATCATGTATCTTTCGATACATGACTGATGAGACAGATTTTTTTCCCGCAGTAGGTTGCCATTTCTTTCTGCGGTAGACCAGTTGCCATCTAAGGCTATAGAACCCAGTCTGTCCTGCTATTTACCCAAAGCTGGGGAAAGAAAAAGAGGATTCATACCTTTTCCAACGGTATTATCATGTAAGTGAATGTAATGGATTTGACTGGAATTCAAACTCGGCTCTTCAATTCCTCAATCCAAGTCGCTATCCATTATTCCACTGTGCCTCCTCATAGAAGACTTACTCTTATTTAAAACACTATTACAGAGTTGCCAGTAATCATGAGAGCCAAATGTATTAGAGGCTATACAATGCTTCATTCTATCAATAAACAAATATTTAGCCCCTTTGAGGACATGTTTACAATTATTATGAGCAGACACAAATAGTTGTTGGTTCTGATCAGAATTATCATGTTGATACACCTGGAAAAAGAGATTCCTGTGGGCTATAGTAAATGAAAAGGCCAGTTTGAGCCAAGAAGATTGTGGTTTCACTTGGTATTTCTGAGAATGTACAAAACCAGTAATGCCAGGTTTAACCTAAAAAGAAACCTCTATGGCACAATTCTCAATAGGAAGGTTAATAATACCAATCCAAGAGGTGTTGAAGAAAGTTAAAAAATGAATCCTAATCGGTATGCTGGTAACAGAAAATCCAGAATATATATA
This sequence comes from Acanthosepion esculentum, assembly GCA_964036315.1. Classification (NCBI taxonomy): domain Eukaryota; kingdom Metazoa; phylum Mollusca; class Cephalopoda; order Sepiida; family Sepiidae; genus Acanthosepion; species Acanthosepion esculentum. The sequence continues at coordinate 46,563,085 of OZ038496.1, forward strand.
TATATATATATATATATATATATATATATATATATATATATATATATATATATATACACACACACACACACACACACACACACATACACACACACACACACACACACACACACACACACACACACAGACACACACATATATATATATATATAATAAATATACATATTATCCCTCAATAATAACATGACTTGGAGTTTCATGCACAATGCAATCTTCAGGTACTGAGTATAGACTGACTGTTACACAATTTAAATTTTAATAAAAAATATCTGGTTATTGCAATGTTGGCACAGTTATATATTTATACTGGGATTACAATTTTTTTTAATTTAAAAAGTATCTTTGTCATTTAAAATAAATGGGATTTATATATATATATATATATATACATATATATATATATATATATATATATATATATATATATATATGTATATTTATATTAGGGTTGTGAATATTAATTTTTATATTTTATATTAAGCCTAAAGGGAAATAATTTGTTCTTTTAAAAAAAAACATAATTTACATTAAATATTAATCTGGATCAATGTATTTAAGCAGTGTCACCATCAATTCATTTCTCTTGTTTAATAAGTTAGGGGAACCAAAATAAAATTTAACATCTTTACTGGAATATATTCTAGCTTGGTATACAATATTATCAGTGATACACTGATCATTTAAGGGACAGATCTTATCTTTTTTGGCAGTTGGAATTATTTTTTTTTAAATTAACATTGTTTTTGTTGGAAATATATTTATTTAATATAATGTTATGTTGGAATATAGATTTATCAATGTTATTAATGCAGATCATAACATTATTTTTGTTAAAAATCTTTTTCAGTGTTGGGGAATAAAGAGTTTATGAATTAAATTTAGAAAAAATATCCCAATATTAGTTTGAACTTTAAGGTTAAAAGGTGGATTAAACCATATGATGTTACACTTACAGTGTTTCTATTTATTTTTACCTTTTTTGTTTTTTTCTAGATACTCTAAATTTATTTTATGGTTGCTTAGTTTTAAAGCTTTTATATATTTAATTTTATTATTATCAAATATCTCCTTATTATGGAGTTGGTAGATAGTCTAACTTGGAATGATTTATATAAATTATCTAGAATTTTATGTTGGTGGTTTGATTTTATACTGATGTATCTATGGTTATATAGATCTTTGGTATACAGTCTATAAGAACCATTATTCAAATCCATGGTCACATTAAGAAATTTAATCAATTAGCATTGGTGGTAGTGGTAATATTTAGCTTGTGAACTTTGAAAAATTTTGTCAGTTCCTTTCTCAATTGGTCTATAATTATTATTTTATATATTATTATTTTGAAGTTAGTACATTCATGTTATCCCTAAAGTAAGTCACATTACTGCATATATATATATATATATATATATATATATATATATATATATATATATATATATATATATATAGTTGACCCCACGTAGTCGAGGATAATTGTGTACGAGTGTGGCTAGCCAATCCCTACTACTCAGGCACGTTTGTGTTTGTTTAATACCCACAATAGCTATGGTGAGCAGACCTTAGTTACAGATTTTGGTAAAGAGCATGTTATCTCGTGTGATCAACAATTTGATCAAGGCCAGCATGCTCAAACCCTCGGTCACAATGACTTGTGACTTTGTGCTAGCACAGCTATTGATGGCCCCCAAGGATACCATCTACACAATTTCACTCACAAGGCTTGAGTCAACCCATCAGGTACTTTCCAAAGGTGCTGTATGCTGGGATTGCCCCCTCCAGACCACTAACATCAAATTCGAACCCGGGTCTAATGGTCAGAAAGCAAATTTTCTAACCACCCAGCCAGCCAAATATTCTTTGCATATTTTTCTGTTCTTTATTTAGTTGATATGTGGGAGCACAATATTTTTTTTTTTTTTTAATAACAAATTTTTAAAATTTTCAGCTGCTCCTGCAGCTAATTTATTGTCACTACTTGCATCTTTCAAACTGAAACAACCACATGTTCTCTAAATGGTGAGTGTTGTGGTAGAGGCAAAGATGTGATGTGTATGTTTTTTTTCACAAGTTTGTACACCCATCTATTAATTATCAAAAGATTTAAGCCAATTAATCATACACTACTTACCTACCAAAGAATATTTGCCAACCGCCCCATGTGGTTAGGTGTGGCACAAGGCCGAAATTAACATGGGGCATCCAAGCCCATAAACTTGTGCAAAAAGTCCCCGAAGATCCTGTAAAAAACGGGGTCAGGTACCACCCCAGACGAGACTCTACCCTTCAGCATAGCCTCGTATGGGTTCCTCTCCAATCGAAGGCAGAGAGTTTGACCAGCTTAGCTGGAGACGAATCTCCAACTAATTGCTGAAGCAAGACCTACTTACCTACCAAATACAGTATCAGCTCTGCTAACAAACCTTTACAAATTCTCCAACAAACCTCAGGATGAAATCTTAGCATCCTTAGACATTGAACATTTGCTCACTAATGTTCCAGTCCATGAAACAATTGACATTATTTTAAATAACATTTATCACTATTCTTCTCTGTCACCTCTGAAAATGAATCCTACAATATTAAAAAAAAAAACTCTTTATTAGCATCCACTACTTTTCTACAGTCACCTTGATAATACTTATACCCAGATTTACAGTGTCACTATAAGCAGACCTCCTCAGCCGTTTATTTTGAAACTTTATTATGGCTAACTTAGAAAACAAAATATTCAATAAAATAAATAAACCCACCATTTATCCCATATATATTTGTGACATCTTTATCCAAACCAAATCTATTAATGACATTATAGAACATAAAAAAGTTTTGGAAAAGATTCCATTTTAAAGTTCACTTATGAACTAAATATCAATAAAAAAATCCCATTTGTAGAAATTCTCAATAACTATAACAGTAATAATTTTACCACATCTCCATACAAAAAGTCTACTAGTTTTATCTCTTGCCTTCTAAACTACAAGTGAAAAATATAAAACTGCTGTCATTCATAACCTAATCCAAAGAGCTAACATGTGTACTCCAATTATATAGTCAGCAAGCAAATCAAATTTCATTTTAACAACAACAATTTTAAAAATAAAAACCTTAGTCATAAACATAATATTGACAATAACACTATTAACATATATTACCAAAATCAAATGCACCACAATTACAAAAACGATGAAACAGCAATAAAAAATACATCATACATTGATATATAAAACCAGCCGATAAAAAATAAATATAGCAGATTCATTATTTAATACAAAAAATTCAAAAGTAGCAACTTAGTAAATAAAAATAATATATCCTAAACTTCCAACCTCCTATATAAGACCAATATTGTGTCTGAATATAATGTTTTTCTGTAAATAAAAAAATGAATTTACATAGGATATATCACAACCACATTGTCACAAAGACTCACCTGCCACCTATGAGACCAGATGGCCATCAGACAATACATTAATAAGTGGTATAAGGATCATAGTAACATACTAGCAAAATACTAGCCAAATCAAATAGTAAAAACAGATTTATGATCCATGAAGTAATACTCATAGAACAAAAACAACCATCTATAAATAAAAACAAGAGCTTACATCCACAAATGTTTATCAAAAAATTGAAAAACATTCATGTCACATCTTGCTTATGTCATAAAACTCTTTGCCTACATCACAACACTCACCATTTGTCTCTACCTACCATGATGATGACTTAAGGAAGTCAAAAGCTTGGACTATATTTCTTCTGAAATGAACTTTGGACAGTTTCTGCATTGTGAAGCCAAAGAAGTAATGAATGACATTAGGGATTAAGAGACTACGGCCATGTCAGATCTACTATTCTTGGTGCAGGGATTGTAACTTTGTGTTTGGTGCATTTTTTATATGAATGCAACCATTTAAATTTTTGGATAAATGTTTACTCTTAAATTTTATATTTTCATTTATTTCTGCCACAATAAATTTGTAAAACAATAATGACTTGTTTTGTATTAATCACTTCCTTTCAACTGAGTCATCCATTGTACAATGGCTAACATTCTTTAAAAACAACTGAAGTATATAAGCATTTTATCAAACAGGATAAAAATACCTTTCTGCTTGGCAAACACTTGTATTTTCAGAGTAAAATCATTTTGTTAACCTAACTTCTTATAAATTATCTACTTCAACAGGTAAAATTGTTTGATTATTGTTAGTTCACAATGATGTTTTGTTAGTCGATGAGTATTAAATTTAATCAGCTTTTCTTCCTGTCACAGACATTTTTATATATTTTGCTACAGACAACATCATTGTTATCATGAATACTGTCTTCACTACTATCATCATCATCATCATCATCATCATCATCATCATCATCATCATCATCATCATCATCATTACTTGTTGAGTAGAAAATCATTAATGTATAATATTCCATATACTTCATTAAAAAATTTGTTCAGATAATTGAACCTCTTTAGTATGATCTTGATGTTGATAACACAATCTTACCAAAAGAAAATCTTATAACTTCAGATAATGGTGCCACTGTTTTTCCTTGTTTGTGTCCCTGACACAGAGGCTGAAACATTCTTCAGTTCATGTCATGTGCAAAAAAGACTCAAACATTGTGTCAGCAATAATTGAATTTGTAATGTTAATGACTCACCTCAAAATTAGGGATAAGATATTCCATGTACATTTTATATTTAAAAAAGAATGGTGACAAAATCAAGTTTTTTTTTCTAGCATAATACTTTTCGTGTTTTTATCTTTTGTTAATTATAAACATTAATTTATATTTAATATTACATTTATAAGCATTTATATATTCTTATCTAGACCCTGATGAGTGAAATTCCATGAAACTTTGAGACAGTTTTTAATAAGTATCCTGAACTTAATATGTTTATGTATACAGGGTGTGGCAGAAATATTTTGCACATTTACCTTCCAGAAATACCTCCCAGATAAGAGCCAGATGAAGATACCATTATGTGGGACGTCTTTCTGGGAGGCATTTGTGTGTATATAAAGTCATCCACATAAAACCCTGTTTCACTGTATAACTAAATAAAAAGTTCATCTCAACTCTTGTCTATGTAAATCCACATCAAGATAAATCAATTCACACCACAGGAGTAAGAGAAATCAATTTTAACAATTCAGTATATACCATATATACTTGTATATAATGCAACTATTGTAGACCTAATTTTGAAGTTAATTTTAAGGGGGTTGCATCATACATGAGATATAAAATTAGCATATGTACAGCTGGACCTGGCAATCCTGTTAACCAAATGATATATCCATTTACTGTAGGCAAATTAGCTTCAAAATTATGACTTCAAATGTCGCATGATACAGTACATACATATTGATATATATATATATATATATATATGTATGTATGTATGTATGCATGTATGTATGCATGTGTGTGTGCATGTGTGTGCATATCTATGTAGTTATACATTTGTGTGTCTGTATATAGATACTGTTGCATAAATAATTCTATATCGTATATAAAGAATGTTATATGCGTAAATATGAGCAGTTATATATGCATGATCATGCAGGGATACATATATACCTACAAACATACATCTATATATATATATATAATTATATATAATTATATACAGTGATATATATAATTATTAATATATTTGTACATCATACCAGCATATTTGCAGAATTATGCATACCTGCTTTCTGCATGTATAATTATGTGCAGAGAAAATTTTAAATAATAAAATTAAAAACGGTCTCCTTATGAGTGTCTATGTTTATATATAAACATAGATACAATGAATATAAAAAGGTTATATTTTTAAAGCTCCTAAAAGGATGGTTTCATAGCAAGGAAAACAAATAAAAATCTATACTCAATTTATATTCATTAATATTTACATTATCAAATAGGAATTCTTTGTAAAAAGGAACAAAACACAAAGCCAAAAATATATCACACTTTATCTTATAAAGTTACTCAAAATAGATATAACATTAAAATAAATATTTTTATTAAACAATTCTTTTTGACAAATCTGCATTGATCTTTAAGAATTTTTTGTTCATCATTTTTCCTATTGCATTTGTCACTGACAGCAAAATTGTACTTTAAAATCAGAGTGAAAGTGACAGATTTTTTTTAAAAATCAATATTTTCTCTTGCTTAGAAGAAAATGTGTGGATCTGAAGGGTTTTGTAAGTAGCAGAATTCTAGAAACAGATGCACTGGGACAGATCTGCTTTTTAAAGCTACCACAGTAAAATTCCAAATGGAAAGTACTTCAGTAAGAAGAGATTAAAATAAATTGCAAAGAACAATGTTCTAGCCCAAATCTTTATTATCACAACAATGGAGAAGTTTTCATAAAAATCATACAAATTTATTTGTTCTGATTTTTTCTTCATTGTTATGTGTTGATAAAATCAAATTAAACTAAGCATCAAAATATTTTACAATAATTAAAGACCAAATCATGGGTACAAATATGTTTTGGGGAATTGAAGACTTTTCATTTAAACACACACACACACACACACACACACACACACACACACACACACACACACACACACACACACACATAGATATAGATATATATATTCCAAAATTTGCTTGAAAATGAAACAGTACTAAGGATTTTAATTTAATTCTATAATTAAATTTGAAGTTTTTAGTTCCTGTTTTTGAAACATGGTAATTCCAGTGTAGCAATGGAACCATATTTTTAAATTAGTAAATATATATATATATATATATATATATATATATATATATATATATATATATATATTATAATTATTTTCTTTTTAAATTTTTAAAAAGAAAATAATTATAATATTTTGCTCTACTGTTTGTATCAAGCACTGTTTTTTTTAAATAAAAATAATTGCTAAGAACACTGGATTATAAATCTTACTGTTCTTTCTTATTATTTTAATGTATATATATATATATATATATATATATATATATGCATCTTAATATTTTTTATTTCTAAGATGAATAGTCTTGTTTAAATGCTAAATATTTGTTTAATATCTACTTTTTCATCAAATTTTTACTGAATCACATAAAAGTACACAAAGTTAACAAATACTATTAATATTGAATGTAACTACCTATACAATTTGAAATTCAGAAACTGTTTTTTCTCTTAACATCCATTTGAGAAATTCCATTCTTTATGAACAATATTTTGACACCAGATGCCCACACCAATGTCACTAAGAGATTCTGATGACAATATTTTAGATATTGAAGAATACCAGAATCTTTGGATTAGACTATAAAACAGATGCTTCAACATAGCTATAGAGAGAGTAGTGATTGGTAATACAAATATGTAAGCAAGGATTAGCAGGTATATATATATGAGAACATACCTGTACTCTGCCCAGACAATACACTTGTACTTGAAAACAAAATTCAACAACAGTTTCTGTGTAGTGTTGTAGCTATATTGCATTTATTCAGTTTAAGGATTCATCTTTCTATACAATCAAACACAAACTGACAGGCTTCTTGTGATTTAGTTTATCTCTTTTCTACTCATTCCCACTTCTCAAATTCTTCAGGGTTTCATGGCTACTTCTGGTGGAGTCAACATAGAGAGGCACTATCAGTATATGTTAAAGTCAATCAAATTCAAAAACTATGAATGGTTGGCGTCACCTTCAACTTTATTTCAAAGGAACTCTAATGTAAATGTCGAATATAAAGGTAAGAGAAGGCAGTCTTAATGGATAAAAAAAAGCAAGGAAAATGTTCCAACTTTACTGTGTTAAATTTTACCAACATACTCTGTGATTTAAATGTAGCCATCATATCTTGGATCATAAATCTAACTAGTAAATCCCAAATACCTAAAAAGTAAATAGATAAGTAGAATGTGTACATATTTTCTATACAAAAATCTGCAGTGTAAAACAACATTACACATAATGAGGTAAAATATTTCTCACAAAAACACAAATTATTTTAATGTTTATATTTATTGATATAAATCCATATTCATAATCTGCCCAGTGAGGAATAAAGTCATCATCAAATAGCATGCTAACCACTACAATAATTACTTCAGTATTTGTACCTCCTTAAATACACAAAACTCAAGTAAAATGTGCAAATCATCTGTAGACACTAGCAACACAGGTCCACTGATATGTTTATATCAAATGAATTCTAGCATCCAGGAAGTGATCTTTCTGGCTGATTTTTATAAAGATGAACATAGAAAGTATATTATCCTACATATTGCTTGGGTAGCTGACGATATTCTTTTGGAAAAACTGGTTCAAATTTTTGATTAATTATAGAAGCTGTTCTTATTCTTATTTGCATCTTGTGTTGATATTTTTTCAAATTAAAAAAACATTTTGAGTTTGGTAGCAGCATTGGTTAACTGTGATTTTTGCAAAATGGTCAGAATTTGTCTAAAAGATTAAATGGAGTTAAATAAATTATTTTAAATATTTTTAAAAAGCGAAAATAAATAAATGCATAAGACTATATGGTTACTTTGAATTAGGTGCTTTGCCATAGAGTAAATGTTAGCAAGCTTGCCAAGCTGCTCATACCTACTGTGCAATGAGTTTGATCCTAACTACAATTATGACCTTATACCAGACTAACCTAAAATTCATAAATCCCTGTAGTTACCTTGTAACTGTCTTCTTGTTTTCATTTACTCTGGCACAAATTTGAGTAGGTATCCTTTCTCTTTTCTAAGTACAGTTCATAATTATTTTGTTCATACATTTAGAATGTGAAAATTTGCTTTCATTAAGAACAAAATTTCTAGTTTGAATAAGAACAGCTTCTATAATCAATAAAAAAGTCATAAGAAGAAAAAATGGAAAAGAATTTTAATATTTCATTAATTGATATTTTTAAAATTTGTTATATTTTAAGATATATTTTGTTATATTTCAGAATGAAAGGATATTTTAGTATATGTAAAATAACATTTATAGTTTGGATTTTATAGAATGGATTTATAGTTTAGATTTTATAGGAAAATATTTCTAATTTACTTGTGGCAGGAACATGTTTTCACCAAAAACATACTTTTGTAAAAAAAAAAAAATAACTTCAAATATGTTACTACATAATAAATCAATTTTTTAAAACTTTTTGCATTACCAAAGTTATCTCACTTGCACTTGTGACTTTGTACTGACAATAGTGAACTGTTCCAAGATATTTATAAAACCAAGAAATGAAAAAACTGACTATGAAAAAGCAGAGTGCAACAATAATAACTGGAAAAAACATTCTAACAAAATATGTTATATAGTTTACATAAACCATTTAAATGTATAACACTCAGTAACCTTAGTGGCTTTATTGCCTTGCTTTGGGGGTGAAATGATTAAAAGGGAATATAATTGATCAACATGTGAAAGTCTCCAGAAACAGAAAAAAGACAATATAGAATAACAGTGGATATAAAAAGAAAGATTTTATCTTCAAACTACTGAAGCCATTTCAATTTCTTCATAAATCATTAAATATTTCCAGTAACTTTTTAAAAATAATCAGCACACATCTTCTCGCCAGTTCTATGTTCTTTTTTTCTGGACTATCACATCAGATTTATTTTGCCTACTACAATATTAGTGTTATCTTATTATCAATATTAGTGTTATTTTATCATCAATATTAGTGTTATTTTATCATCAATATTAGTGTTATTTTATCATCAATATTAGTGTTATCTTATTATCAATATTAGTGTTATCTTATTATCAATATTAGTGTTATTTTATCATCAATATTAGTGTTATCTTATTATCAATATTAGTGTTATCTTATCAATATTAGTGTTATTTTATCATCAATATTAGTGTTATCGTATTATCAATATTAGTGTTATCTTATTATCAATATTAGTGTTATTTTATCATCAATATTAGTGTTATCTTATTATCAATATTAGTGTTATCTTATTATCAATATTAGTGTTATTTTATCATCAATATTAGTGTTATCTTATCAATATTAGTGTTATCTTATTATCAATATTAGTGTTATTTTATCATCAATATTAGTGTTATCTTATTATTAATATTAGTGTTATCATATTATCAATATTAGTGTTATTTTATCATCAATATTAGTGTTATCTTATTATCAATATTAGTGTTATTTTATCATCAATATTAGTGTTATCTTATTATCAATATTAGTGTTATTTTATTATCAATATTAGTGTTATTTTATCATCAATATTAGTGTTATCTTATTATTAATATTAGTGTTATCATATTATCAATATTAGTGTTATTTTATCATCAATATTAGTGTTATCTTATTATCAATATTAGTGTTATTTTATCATCAATATAGTGTTATCTTATTATCAATATTAGTGTTATTTTATTATCAATATTAGTGTTATTTTATCATCAATATTGGTGTTATCTTATTATCAATATTAGTGTTATTTTATCATCAATATTAGTGTTATCTTATTATTAATATTAGTGTTATCATATTATCAATATTAGTGTTATTTTATCATCAATATTAGTGTTATCTTATTATCAATATTAGTGTTATTTTATCATCAATATTAGTGTTATCTTATTATCAATATTAGTGTTATTTTATTATCAATATTAGTGTTATTTTATCATCAATATTGGTGTTATCTTATTATCAATATTAGTGTTATTTTATCATCAATATTGGTGTTATCTTATTATCAATATTAGTATTATCTTATTTAAAATTGCTCTGTTGTTCAGCTATTTTCACATATTTTTGTATTTGTTTTTGCATTTACAAAATCAGGTACAAATGAGGTCAGAAATTTTAAAAATATCTATCCTTCATCTGAAATTAACCAAATACTGCTTTTAATAATAATAGTAATAATAATAATAATAATAATTTGTAATGCTCCTTTCATTAGCTCTTATGTCCTGAATTAGGTTTTGAATAGAGGCTAGTATTTGGGCTTTAGCACATAACTTTTGAAAGGTTATTTTTTACAAGTTAACAAATGTCTGAGAATATATTACATATTTTTTTCAAGTTTTGTATTTTTTTCTTATAACTTCATTCACACTTTGCAAAAATTAGAACAAGAAATAAAAGTGCACTTTTATTTATTCTTTTCATCTGGATGCAAATGCACGTTACAAGGATAACCAGATAATAAGCTTTATTTTCTGAATAAAGAGTTTTTTTTTCATTGCCCTGTAGAAATGTTGGGAATTTTTTAGGGGGTGAAAAGAATTGCAATCAAAGGAGCTTAAAAAAAAGAAAAGAAATAAAGAATGAGAAGGAAAAAATCTATCACTGTTTCCTTTCAAGTTTCTATATAGTGAAGCCTCAGTTATTTTATTTTTTCCTCTTTTTCCTTCATTCTTCTTGCTATTTTTTGCAGGTCTTGGGCCAAGCTTTGGCAGGTCTAGTGTAATGTCTTTTCACAAGTTCCACAGCAGCAGCAGCAGCAGCCAAAGATCACATTAAGAAACAGTTCATGCTAACCAAAAATCTTGACATTATGGATGGATAAAAAGAATCCTCTTTCCACTGGTAGTTCTCTCCTGCTACAACAACTCAGGTGAGAGACACAAATCAATAGAAAGAAGCCCCCTGTTGCTGGTGTGAATGCAGAGCCATCTTGCTTCTTCCTCTTGTCTGTTCCTCTCAAAATTGGAGCAGAGCTATTTTTAATAATAATAATAATAATATTTGGAAGAAATAATAAAAGAAAATTGTACAGAGAAAATTAGATGCAAATACCACACAAGATATCAATTTCTCTTAAAATTTAGAATTTTCTCCACAGCAAAAATAACTGAATAACTTATTATTTTGAATTTTAGTTCAATTGATACAACAAAATCATGAAATAGAAAATAATTTATTACATTTGATTGTTTCATTTGCACTTATCCAATATGAGTGATTTGTTTATGTAGGCAAAGAAGTACAATCTCATTACTCCCTGATTATAAGTGGGTAAGATTTAATGGTTGTATTGGCTGGTTTTAATGAACACCATCAGAAATGAAAGCTATGTAGCAGATTTAGAAGTAAATTTTTAAATTATTCCTGTAACATTTTCTACTTTTCATATCAGAAAATATACAAGTTGTTAAAAGATAATCAGTTAAATTGATAAATATGGGAACAGTTAAATAAATATTTATATTTGACAATATTGTTTAAAACAACAATAATAAATATCTAATCTCTTTGATTTATTGAAAAAAATCACATAGTAACAAAAGAAATGGCAGGATTATATATGAAGAGTTAGTTAAAAAAGTGGCAAATGAGAAATAGCATCTGAATTATATTCATCATCAACACAATTTTCTCTCTTAAAATCCTTGTTTATTATCTTTTCATAAGGATAAAAAATAAATTTACTATTGTAAATGACTGATAGTTAGTAAAAACTTTATAGTGGTGTCGTTTTCAAATTGGATATAAAATCATTTTTTTACAGATGTTTTCAAAAATTTAAAAACTCTATATTTACCTATGAAAGAAATTCTCAAGGACACACTTAAGTATAAAATATGCTCTAAACTAAAATATTCTTTTTTGAACGGATATTATATAGAAAAAGAGCAATTAAATGTAATGCATTCTCTATATAATTACTGCCCAGGTATAGTAAAAAAAAAAGAAAATGAATTATATCAAGTAATATTAGAAAATAGACAAATCAGATTATCTTTCTGAATTATCTCTCTCTACTTCTCTCTCTCTCTCTCTCTCTATATATATATATATATATATATTTATATATATATATATATATATATATATATATATATATATATATATATATATATATATATATATATATATATGTACAAAACATCATCAAAAACAAGTGACATGGTCCTGGGGTTAAGTTTTTATTTAATTTTTCTTATGTTCTTATAATTTTCTTCATTTCTGGATATAAATTATGTAGAAATTATCCGAATTTTTTAAAATAAAATCATTCTTGATAATGGCTAAACTATACCCAAAAGAACATTCAGACAATTTCTACATAATTTATGTCCAGAAAAGAAGAAAATTATAAAACCACAAAAAAAATTTAAATAAAAAACTTAACCACAGTACCTTGTCAGTCATTTTTAATGAAACTTCTAACAAAGAGTGATCACTGCCCAAATACACACGCAGACACACACACGCAGACACACACACACACACACACACACACACACACACACACACACATATTTAGTTGGATTGATATGAGTTTGTGACCCTGTGTTTCATGCTCTGCAATCGTCAGAGTTTGTCTAATGATCACAGAGAGCATGAAACCCAGGGTCACAAACTTATATCAATCCAGCTAAATATGTTAGCTATATCACTGATATTGAGTGCTTTCCAATAAGTAATATATAAATAATATATATATAAAAATTGCATATATATATATATATATATATATATATATATTATATATATACACATTTTACATATATATATATATATATATATATATATATATATATATATATATATATATATATAAGATTAATACAAATATAAAATTTATCACTTAACTATAAATATGTATTAATTGCTGAAATAAAAGAGATGCTTATGAAAACAGGAAGTTAGTATCAGGGAGGTTAATTCACGTCCTATGGATGGTTTTTACTATTACTGTTTATTGGTATTTTGCCTGAACATCAAGATAAATTATTAAATGGAGGCAAAATAATTCTCATTAGTTTTTTTTATTCTGCTGGTATTTATCCTAAAATAAAAAATCACTTATGATTAACAGATTTGCCCTAAAAAGGAACTTACCAATCAAAGTTAAAATACTTTGTATTTTATAGACAAACACACATATACATATACACTCATATATACATCAATTAAGTATGTGCATAAGTTTTCAGTTACCTCTTTTTTGAAACTAGAGACAGTAGGAAACCATTTTTTAAAAATATACTGGAAATGTTTATATATATCTATGTATATAATGTTCACATCTTCAGATAAATAATTCTAGCAAAATATTTTATTTAATTCTTGGATGAAGGCAGAATGCTGGTGTCATTTTCCTCATCTTTCATCAGTAAAGATGTGTTTAGAATAAAATATTCTATTAATAGATTATGATTACAATGAAGAATTTCTCTCCAAGAATTATTTTTCTTCTTTAACCCCATTGCCAAACCTAAAAAGCCTAACAAAACCAAATAAATTATGACATTTGATTAATATTTATGTAAATATTTATTCCATAAAATCAAATGCATCAGCCACAATTACAGTCTTTCTTGCCATAACTTCTGCCCAAATAGCCACATGATTCACTGATGGCAGGTTCCAGTCTCTTGTTCTGTAGTTATTATGTACTAATAATCACCAGTAAACAGTCTTGGCAATGCATGAAGACTTTACGCTGCCAGAGACGACAACATGAAAAGGAGGAGCTATCTGCGAGCAAGGCTCATTCATCAAATACACCAAGGTTATCATTATTTCTAAATGCTACTGATGTTGATAAGTTAACTGTTAGGACAGGCTCAATATATTTGCATAGAGGATTGCCATAAACTCTACTTGTCATAATTCTGGCCTCCTCCTGAATCACCAACCTCTTTATCCTACAATGTGTGACATAATTATGCCCATGATTTACTATCCTGCTCTTTTCATCCACTGACATTATTGGTGCCACTGTGCCAAATGACTTATGTTGCAACTAACTCAACACAAAACAGTTTAGCGCTAATATTTATGCCAAACTTTTATATGTAAAAATATATTTTGTAGAAAGTTCCATTCATTTGCAAGCATCATTGCATTTCTAATGAAAAGAAAGGATCAAAAGAATACAAAGAAGCTTTCTATCACAGCTGGATTTTTCAGGTTTTCTTTGCTTCCTGAATATATATACATAAATAAATTATACAATATCATATATATATATATATATATATATATATATATATATATAAGTGTGTGTGTGTGTGTGTGTGTGTGTGTGTGTGTATAAAAAGCTACCGATAATATATACATATTTATGAATTCCTACACACACGCATATATTTGCAACTGAATGCATCAAAATTATAAACCCCCATAAAGAATATAATATGAAAATGACAAGATTAACAATCTATTATAAAAGATAAAAAAAAAACCTTCTGATCTCATAACTTACAAATAATATTTATCAACCTAGAAATCATATTAAAAAAAACAAATGTAATATATGAATTTTCTTGCTTATTAGGAGATTATATAATTTAGCATTTACATTAGTGACACAACTACAACATTTTCATGCTGGCTAACATAGAATCTATTAGACAATAGCTGTAGAAAAGATCCTATTAATTCAAATAACACACAAGGTTATCATATTCCTAATAATTTCAAACTGATATTTGTAGACAACACAAAGATATTACGCAATGCAAACTGCAAAATAAAACCACGATTATTTGAAGTCATAATCCAGGAAAAAACTACACTAAATCTTTCAGTTTGTGAAATGATGTATTAAATATATTCAGAATTTGTTAAGCACACAGGCTCAATCTGCATAATACCACAAACTGATTTACATGTGATGTAATGGCAATTGTAATGGCAATATTAGCCATTTCCTTATAAGGAAGCATTGTAAGCAGCCAGCAAATGTTGTCATCAATAGTGTCAAAACATGATTTAAATTCTAAACACCAAACACCATGATGGAAAAAACAAATCCAAATTTTCTTGAATTTGAAAGTCATAATATAATTGAAATACTTGAAAATAACCAATGATTGATGAAAGTGCTCAGCCATGTGTGTGTCAAATTTTTACACACACTGGAACCAAACATCCATTATAAAAAATATAAAGTTATTAAACAAACCTTGTCTCTGATCTCAAAAAAAACTATTGAAATGAAAAACAGCTGTCAAAATAGACATAAGGGGGTGTAGAAACGTTTACAGGCATGATGAACAAGTTCTTCCAAAAATAAATCTGATATTTGGTCATATGATAAGATTTGGGAAAATAGGTCAGGCTGAGATCTTTTCAACAGCTCTGCATGTGTGTGTGTGTGTGTGTGTGTGTGTGTGTGTGCATACATACATACATATTATACACACACAAACACACACATATATGTAAATGTGCGTGTATGGTGGGCGCATGTAACCAAGAAGTTAGAATGTTAGTGTTTCAACAATGAGATGCAGATTTGAATCTCACTATGGTCAATTTGTCAAAGAGATGACTTCTTGATAATAACAGTCTGGGGAGATGATCCTAGCATTGGGCACCATTGAGAAATGACTGAAAACTATACTACAGGTTGACCTAAGCCTTGCATGTAAAATTCAGAAACCATATTTGTGCTAGCATGAAGTCACAAGTCATTGTGACCAAGAGTTCTAGTATACTGGCATTGTTTAACTACTGATCATGTCAGCTTAGAGGCTCACTCAACATAGCCACAATATAAATCAAAGTTTGTTTCTGTGGGTGTTCAAGAAACACAAATGTGCTTCAGTAACAGTGATTAGCTATCCACCCTAGCAGATTGCTTTCCAAAGTCAACGTACATGACTATAAAAATATTAAATAATTAAAAGAAAACTTAAATTCATAACCTGCTTTTATTTCAAATATATAATATATAAATAAATCCCAAACTAAAATAATATACATATTAATTACATTATGAATTTTTTTAAAAATTCAACAAGATCATTTACTTTTGTTTATTAGACATTAAATTATACCACTTAGTATCCTCCATAATTTACCAAGACTTTTCAGTTCACCTAATAGATATTTATAGGCCTCTCTTAAATTTAAAAATTTAGAAAAACTAACATTTTTACTTTTGTTCATAAATTATTGTTGAAAAATAAAATCTTTACATTGGCCTTGATAAAGTCTATCAAAGGACAAAACATGTTGGCTAAGATAAGTTTTCCTTTTGTCTTTATTCATATTCATATATATATATATATATATATATATATATATTATAAAATTCGCTTGACGAGGAAATGGAACTAATGTCTTTGGTTTAATAACAAAATTAAATTCAGGGGCTTTAGCTTCCATTTCTGAAACATGGTATCACTGTGTAGCGAAAAAACCATATTTTAAATCAATTAATTTATAATATTAATGCTCTGTAAATTTACATTGAGCACTATTGTGTAAAAATAAAAAATATCTATAAGAACACCGGATTTTATATCTTACTGTTCTTTCTTTTTATTTATATATACATATATATATATATATATATATATATATATATATATATATATATATATATATATTGTTTATAACTTTTTGTACTTATAAGAGGAGAGTGCCAAATATAAAGGATAGAGCATTTATAGATATAAACAATGTGCAAATAAGAATCATCATTGCATGGTGACTGTCAGTTTCATGCCTCATTTTGATCTTCTGACCAAAAAGACAACACAAAAATATCATACAATACAAATTGTAAAACAAAATTTTGTCAATGAGGTGTGAAACTGACAATCACTATGCAGTGTATATTTTATATATCAAAAATTGCCATATTTGTGGGACTAGTGTTCCATATTGAGCATAGAGCATTTGTAGATTATAAGTAATGAAACAGAAATCAGCACAGCATGATATCTGTCAGTTTCATGACATAAGCAATCATCAGACCTACCTATGATCACTGAGTCTGTTGAAATCTGTTCATAGAGTTTTGTTTTTGTATCTTTCCATCAGTGTTATTCATTTTTTGAAATCTCAGATATTTAAATGTTGAAGTACTGAATAAACAGTGACACCCAAACTTGTTAGTTGTTTGCTTCAGAGTCACATTACAGATTTTTTTCCCATATTTTTCTGACTTTCGTTTATAGTCCCTTGGATATCTTTCAAAGAAATAATATTTTAATTTGACAAGCTAACCAAATAGGCACATGTTTATACATATATAATTATATATTCATAAATATGCATGCATCTTACTTGTATATTTGTGTGTCTGCTGATATGTACGTATATACTTCAAGTTTTATTTTTAGCTTTTCTAACATTTATGTAGTCTTTTCAAAAAGAGTTTTACATTCAATTTAAATCTATATTTAGGTTTAAAATTTGTTGCTAGATTTTTTAAGCTATGTAAGCTATGTTAAATTTACACATGTATTTATTAGTCAATGAAATGCTTTGGAAAGATGAAATTTTAAAAGAGATGATTTTTTATCTGAACACATGCATATATGCAAATGTGCATGTTATCGCACACACACACACACACACACACACACACACACACACTCAAAAGTTATTGTTATTTGTAAGATTTTATTTTTTCATATTATATTAAGTTGAATTTATTCTGGTATAAGGCCTTGTGTACCTCATGAAGACTCATTAAAATAGTAATAATTTGTTAGACTAGCTTTTTATAGTGAAGTGCTCACATTAAAGATAAACTCAATTAAAATTTATCTTCTAAAAAAGAGAATGGCGAACAACCATTTTGGAATTATCAGCTTATACTAAAAAGATAATTGTATCATTCCACATGGACATAAGTGACTTGCAAAACATGATCATTCAAATATGATTTGCAACAATATGACAAAAGAGTAGTTTATTAATATAATTAGATATGCATAATTATTGTAAAGGTATTAGGACATACTATTTATAAAAAACAATTGTAAATTAATATTTCTTCTAGATGAAATATTACTTGAAACAAAGTCAGAATTTTAGAACATATTTGTAAAAGACGACAAAATTTGTTAAGAATTGCATGAAAAGTCTATTTTATTTAAAGACTAAAATTATCTTATTGATGGTAAAAACTAAAATACTTTTGCTATTTATTATTTCACGAAACATCTGGAAAATTTATCTGCTTTCAAGTGTCTAATCAACCAAACCACTTAAATAATCAAATGATCAATCAAAAGTGGATAATCTTTTTTTAAGCACATAAAAAACAATTAACTGTTTAATTACTTAAAAGCTTTTGCAATAATCTACAAACTAAGGATTTATTGTGTTGAGTGAAAAAATATATTAATGAATGTTAAGTGAAACATTTTACCAATGAATAAAAAACATTGTCTTAATCCAATAAAGATTTATTTCATTAATCTATTTGCAAAATAATGGGTGGGGGAATAATTAGATCAAAAGTTGATCTACTTGTACCAGTTTGGTACACAAGTTAGTTTAGCTTTATTTATTTATTCCATTATCTATATATTTCATGATGATACATTCTAGTATTTTATTTGACATAGTAAAAAAGGAAAATTTCACAAATTTACTTTCTAAACTAAAAATAAGAAAAACTGAGTTCTTTCACATTATTAAAATCATGAGTTTATATTTGTATAATTAATTAGCCATTCTCTACAGCCATGTATCATTTTGTTTACTCTCATTAAAATTCCTGCAAATAATTTGAAGAAAAATATGAGGTCAGTCTCTATATACAAGTCACTTGATGAAATGAAATCACATTTCATATAAAAAAATTTATCTTCATTATTTTTCAGTTAAAAGAATTCTACTGTATATGATGAGTTAAACAGAAATGTTTAAATATATAATTTGCTAAATGAATCTTCTTACAATTGGTAAATAAAAAATAAAAAATAATTGTCTTGTTGATTTTTATTGATACTGTTTAAAATTGTAAAACTGCTATTTAGAAAAGAAAGATTCCTTCAGTATCTATCTATATTTCTGAGATGAGGTATTATGTACACTATTTACAGTGTTTGGACTATCATCCTCATCTTTGTTGCTATATTTATCACAACGTTTTGGCCATTGTATACTCCAGGCTTCTTCAGGTGGTTGGAATGTCGAACTGAACCCTTTATTTCGCTCACTGAGGTAGACTATTCTAGTTCCATGTGCCATGTCTAATGGATGTCAGTTATCAGTTATCTCCTAGTTCTCCACTGCCTTGACTCTTTGGGTCCTGTCACTCGATCTAACTAACGCCTTTATCCACTGTGCCATGTGTCCTTGATTTTTTGATTTGGCATAACAAGTACCAGGTTGTCTACTATTGGCAAATAAGTTAAGCTAAAATTACGCTGACATACAGGAAACCAAAGGTTCATCCCTCAGACAAGAGCCACACCATTGCATTGAAAGGAATAGAGTTATACTGAGGGCTATTTAAATATAGGGTGGATCTATAAATTATCCCACGCTAAAAATGACAATGTGTCACATTTTGCCTTTGTAAATAATGTCACCATTATCAAGAAATATAAACATTTCATATGGATTTTACAGCTGAAGACAGCAGCAGAAGTGATGAACTGAAACATTATCAGAGCAAAAGCAACACAAAGAAGGAGTTTAATAGTTTTATCAACAACAACAACAACAGCAACAATTGAAATAATAACTCTTTTCAAATTTACAGTCGTTCATTGGTCATATGTAATGGGTGTATTTGGCCAGCAAAAAATCCTTAACAAAGAACTTTCATTGGTCTTTAACTGAACTTATATATATATGTATGCATGCATGAATGCATATATATATATATATATATATATATATATATATATATATATAAATTAATCTATTCACCCCAAGCAAGGTGATAATGCCACTATGACACAGAGGGCTACTAGAAGTGAAAGCCAATGAAAATACTTTAGGAGGAACTGGAAACCCAGCCCTAAACAGGGAATAAGTCATGTTTGAAAGAGTGGGGAGGAGTGTGATATATACAGTCCCCTTCAAAAGTTTTGGAATGGCAATGCCAATTCCATTGTTTTTGCTGTTCACTGAAGACATTTGGGTTTTATGATCAATTCAGCTTTTATTTCCTGGTATTTACATTTAGATCTGTTAAACAACCTAGGACATATAACCTTTTGTTTGAATCCACCCATTTTTCAAGTGAACAAAACTACTGGAACATGTGACTGACAGGTGTTTCTTGTTGCCAAGGTGTTGCCTTTTAGTTTGGTTGTTTAAACATTAAATAGCTCTGAATGACTACTCTTGGTCTTAACCTTGAGTTTCATCTGTAAAAACAGCATTTCTTGTTAAAAAGGATGAACCAACATGAATACAAGAGAACTGTCTATGGGAAAAAAGCAAACCACTTTGAAGCTGAGAAAAGAAGGAAAATCAATCAGAGCCATTGGACAAACATTGGGCATAGCCAACACAACAATCTGAAATGTCCTAAAAAAGAAAGAAACTATTCATCTACTACACAACAGACATAGAACAGATTGGCCAAAGAAAACAACAGCATTTGATGATAGAAATATTATTAGATCTATGAGGAAAAACCCCAAAATAACAGTCAGTGACAACACCAACAACCTCCAGGCTGCAAGGGTGAAGGTTTTACAATCCACTGTTCAAAGAAGACTTTGAGAGCAGAAATTTAGAGGACATACCACAAGATGGCAATCACTTAGCAGTAATAAGGCAGGAGTGGAATTTGCAAGGAAGTACAGAGATGAGTGACTAAAGTTCTGGAAGAATGTTTTATGAACTGATGAGATCAAGATTAATCTCTACTAAAGTGATGGAAAGACCAAAGTGTACAAAAAGTAAGGATCTGCTTATGATAAGCTCATCTGAGAAGCATGGTGGGCACAGTGTCTTGGCTTGGACTTGCATGGCTGCTTCTGGAACAGGCTCATTCATATTTATTGATGATGTAACTCATGATGCTTAGCAGCAGAATGAATTCAAAAGTCTACAAAAGCATTTTGTCTGCCAATTTACAGAGAAATCCATTCAAACTGATTGGGTGAAAGCTTATTATGCAGCAGGACAATAACCCAAAACATACTGCCAGCACAACTAAGGACTTCATCAGGGGAAAAAAGTGGACAGTTTGATGATGTCAATGGGTCACAGGCTTGATGAAGTTACTGCTAGCAAGTGTTATGCAACCAAATATTAAATGTTATTTACTTTAAGACTATCTGTTCCTTTACTTTTGCTTAACTAAAAAAGGGGTGATCTGATTCAAATGGTGGTATGTCCTAAGCTGTTTAACACATATAAATGTAAATACCAGGAAATAAAAACTGGATCCCCGAAATCTTGTCTCATATTCATCTTTTGATCTTAAACACAAATAATTTCAGTGAACAACAAAAACAAAGGAACTGGTCTTGCTTTTGGAGGGGACTGTATGTGTGTGTGTGTGTGTGTGTGTGTGTGTGTGTGTGTGTGTGTGTGTGTGTGTGTCTGTAATTGCAAGGCATATGGCCAAGTTGTAAAAACACTACCCTACACGCCAGATGCCAATGGACCACTAGCGGGCCACCAATGGCAATGCCAGCAGTCCTCTAGTGGCAGCTACTGGTAGGCCACCAGAGGGCCAACACTGGGCCACTAGCAGTCTGCAAGTGGTAACATTGCTGAGACAAACACACCAGTGATCCGACAGTTTAGTATAAACCACAGGTTGATTGTTGTTGAACAATCACTATTGTTAGTCTTTATTTTTATTTTTATAACATCATTGACATTTAATTCATACCTGTATTTGTTGCAAGTTTTTTCATATCATTATATATTATGGTTTATGCTTGCAAGGATCTGCATAAAACATCCCCCCTTGAAAATAACAAATTTAAAAAGACTGTGAAGCAGTAAACTGTTAATATGTGTTAAACACTTATTAAATTCTCAGTAAAAGAACGAACTGAAAAAATAAGAAGTGACATTCAATAAACACAGATTCTAATATATTTGGAGAAAGTTAATCCTTTTTTAATCATTTTTATCTTGCAAAGAGTAGATGAATAAAAAAAGAACCAATGGGCTACACGAACATTTTAGAAACACAGAAAGAGGAAAGTGAGTTGAACAATAAGTCCCATTATGTCAATAAAATTTAGGTTCATATCAACAGATAAATGAAGAGGGACACTTTAGAAATCCTATTCAGTCCACTAGAAACATAAGCCTGTGATAATAGAAAAAGTAAAAATGATCACATTATAAGCATTATTGACTTTTATATCTAAGAGGAAGAAGCAAAATTAAAGGTAACCATTTTATGAACCTGTTTAATGATTACTGTACCAATTGAGCCATGTCACTTGCCACCAATCTATCTTTTTAACCCCAAATGCCTGTTTTATCTTGGAGGGGCTGCCATCAGAGTTCAAAGATCTGCTTCTTCAGAGGGAAATCAAAGAAAAATAATCTATTCACATTTGGTGGACAAAGAAAAAATGACTTTAATTCACCACAAAAGGTTATATGATTAAAAAAGAGAACTGTACACTGGGGCATGAAATTTGGCAAAGCATTGATGTTGTGTCGGATTTTTCTTTTAAAATATTTTTCTTTATGTTGATTTTGTAAGGACAAAGCATTTGTACCTTGTGCCTATATCAATTTGCACTTACATGATACTTATATTTTACACACACTCACACAAGCACACGTTTACTGGGGGATATATCTGTATATGAGTATACAATGTGCACATACATTTCTTAATTTAGTGATTTTTTTTACCATGTATTATATTGCGGACATGCATAATTTCATAATTTGGAAATATCAAATCTTTTAGTGAGGTTGTAAAAATAATCAAGAATCCCAACATTCAATTGTATTTTAGGATCTGTTAAAATGTAGTGTAATCAGAAAAATCCATTTACTTTATCTCTAATAAAACATTTAGCGCAATGATAAAAATTTAAATTGTTCCTTTTACTTTAACAATGTGCAACTTTACTTAAATTGTTTGGGATAGAATTTGTAAGGTCTTAAAACTTGTTCTGCTTTGATTTTGAAGTCTTTTGGATGCAACAAACTAACAAATTTAAATAATGCTATGTGAAGATGACTTTCAGGTCACAGGCTGTTAATTCAAACTGATCAATGAAATATGATGTAAGAAACTTATAAGTCTGTTTATTCACTCAAGACCACTTCTATTCTGTGGTGGATATAAAATAATTTGTTTGAGAGTGATTACATCCTATGGCAAATGCTGAAAATCTATGATGAGAATATAAAACAGAAAAAGGTATTAAACTGATTCAGGCATTTCTATTAAACATAATAGATTTGTGCATTTTCACATGTGGTCATATTTGTTGCAATATAAATCACAATTTTAAGCTAATTTTCCATTCCATTCTAAAATAGTAGTGTTGCAAAAAAGTTGTAAAACCAATACAAATTTGTCAAAAGCTAATTCATATTTATAAGCAGACACTAATATATATATATATATATAATGTGTGTGTGTGTGTGCGGGTGTGTGTGTGTGATAAGGAACAAATAGGAAACATTTATAAATTTAATATGTTTTCATCAAAAAATAAAATATGTAGGAGAAAAGAAAATTCTGGTATTTTTATTTTGGTTAAGAAGACCTCAATGTATAGACAACTAGGATTAATATACATGCACACACATAAATTATAGACACAAATGCTGCTTGACATGACAGATAAATGTTGACTATGAAAAACAAATAACACAAAAATAAAAAATACCAGAATTTTCTTTTCTCTTCCATATTTCATTTTCTGATGAAACTTAAATGAAAACAAAACATTCTGTCAGATTCTGTTCTATATTTGATCCCAATTCATATGTATGCGTTGATATTCATCTAAAATAAATGTCTTAGCTAGTTCAATGAATGTATTATAATGTACTAGCTTACTTGTACAAAATGACAGCAAGAGTTAAGTATTTTTATATCTTACATATAAATACAATGCAATTACAAGTTAAAAATATTCTGTGATGTAAAACTAAATTATGCCATTTTATTTATTCTTATGCTTATTTTATTCTTTATATTTCTTTATATTTTATATTTATTTTACTTATATAATTATATTTTATTCTGTTTAATTTTTCCCTTTACATCATCATAAGAGGTTATCACTGTTTTTTAATTAGATATTGAAAAGTATTATACCCAATATATATATATATATATATATATATATATATATATGCATATATGTGTATATACACACACACACACACACACACACACACACACACATATATATATATATATATATATATATATATATATATATATATATATATATATAATTAGTTTCTCTGAAAACAATGTTCTGCCACCATCCTGCAACTAAATGACAAATAACATTCTATTCACTATTTAATAATTATAAAGTATTTCTATAGCACCCGACAAGTTCACAACAAAAACACCCCAATGTAGATACACGTTGTGTTTAATAGATATGGATTATAATGTTTTTTCAAATTAAAATATGATGGATTTTCTTTTACAAGAGAAAATGGGGAAGTCTACAATATTTAACATTATTAATACGTATGTTATACCAAATGAAAAACTTTTGTATGATATTGTTTAAAATATTAAAATCATTTGACAAAGTGAAATATAACAAATTTATTTATTATATAAGTCTAAATTTGTTTATTATCAATTTAAAATAGAAAGATTGTTGAACTAAGCTTATATTCAGTTCTTATTTTGAAATAAACTATGTAAATTTCAGACTGAAAACTGATGAAATTTGCAGTTTTAATTTTGGTTAGTAATAAGTAATCATCAGAAACTATCTGGTTCTTGTACAAATTTTGCTGTTTTAACTAAAAGCAGAAATCAGAATTAGATTATTTATTTTATAGCTATCATATACCATATACACCTGAATATGTCTTTTGAGTTTGAATATAACAAATTTCAGACTTTGATAAATTTATATATATAAGCTAAATGTACAAATCCTTAACTCATTTAATGATAGTTACATTTTTATTAAATACTTAACTTAATATCTGGTGCAGAAAATCTGTTTTGATGCACTTTGTAATGGAAGTTGAAATAAAAAATTGTTTCTTGTGATGAATTTCCTAATCATTTCTTTGCATGTTAAATTTGTAATTACTTATTGCATACAGGACAAATATAAAATATTTCTCCTGTATGACCCACCAAAGGTTATAAAATCTTGCACCCAATTTTAGATATTTTTTCAATAATTTACATGGTAAAAATATCTCATTTCTTTATAGTCATATTTTCTTTCATTCCATCATCGATCCAACATTCAGCATTTACTAAAAGGTAAAATAATGAACTTAAAGCATATATCTGAGATTCCTACATGCCTATGTGCTAATGAGGTTTTGTCATCATAGACACTCACCATCAAGAAGAAAAACTCATTTCAGACTTATACAAAAGATCCTTTCCCCTTAGCAGTTAATCATGAACTTAATAAAATCCTCATTCATTCCTCAGTAACAATAAAGATATTGACCAGAAATAAAATGCAAGCAGACATGCTTTGCTCACTTTTATTTTTTTGTGTGTTTGTGTTTGTGTGTGTGTGTCCTCATTGGAGAAAATTTAGTTCAGATATATAATGGCATACAAACGTTATGAAAATATCTATGCATAATGCCAAGTAAAGTGATTGAAAGAGAAATTGTTCTTTCCTTTTAGTGGGAGTGGTCATCCCAACTGTGGAGAAACAGGAAAAGATGATTGGCTGATTTATACTCCATATATAATATACACATAAATTTAAAATTTTACACCCAAAATTCGTTTTTTTGAAAACTTTCATCTATTTATTGTTTCTACCTTCATTATTTTCACAATATTAAAAATATCCAATCTTGCACATTTTTATTGGAGGGAGGGGTTATATTGTATAATGTATTCTATGTTATTTTTGTAACTTTCTCATCAATGGTTGATTTCAAGCATTTAAAAAGATGCTTTTTTTTAAATATTTGTCTGATGAGTAAGGCACTTTGTATATGTCAGTCAGAAGTCATCAGCAAATAAGTTTCTTAAATAAAATAAAAAATATTAACATTTTACTACTCAATTGTTTCTGAAAGGTGTATGAAAAAATGAATGTGATTTTTTTCTCTATTGACACAATGACATAATATTGCAGGCATATATGTATGTGTATGCGTGTACACTTTTATATATGTTTGTTTGACTCTTGTGTAATTAGAAGAAAACTACTAACAAAGAAATTCTAAGAAATTGCTTTAATCGATTAATTCTACAAACAAACCTAGAAGAAAAACAATTACCTCAAAACTGGATAAAAATCCTTTTCTTTATGGAGTGAATAAAAACATAAGTGCAAAGTACTTGACTTTTTAGTTAATTATATCATAATCAAATGACCATTTTTTCAAAATGTATTTGTGTCATTATTTCATTGCATCTTTAGACTAAATTGTCAAATTATTATTAAAATAAAACCCATTTACAGA
The DNA here is from genome assembly GCA_964036315.1 of Acanthosepion esculentum. Lineage (NCBI taxonomy): Eukaryota > Metazoa > Mollusca > Cephalopoda > Sepiida > Sepiidae > Acanthosepion > Acanthosepion esculentum. The sequence continues at coordinate 46,590,370 of OZ038496.1, forward strand.
ATTAATTAATTAAATAAGGTGAGGCTTTTGCCATGCTTCATTTTTGTAATATAATTCTTAAAATTTATCAGAAACTCAAATTTATTAAATTAAATCCATATCTTTTATAATTAGTATAATGTCTATAATTAAAAATAAACATTTTTAATTTTTTAAATATTTTATCTTACTTAATATGGTCAATGTCAAATAGCTAACTATTTGAAATTCATGTTTCTTTTAAACAATAAAAAACCTAGAAAGTAACACTTTAATCTCAGTAATAACAATTGTTTTACATATTAATAAGGATACACGGCTTTAGCAGAAATCTAAGAAACTATGGACATTAAAGTATCAAACCTGTTCAAAAGTTATGATTATACTACAATAAGTATTTATATTCATCTTGATAAATCAAAACTTTTACTTATTCAATGTAAATACCAAATATCATATATTTTTGTCCTATTACAACTTAGATTATGAGGAAGCTCAAAGGTGTAGTTTAAACCTGCAGGTTTTTAGCTCAGTTTACAGGTTTGATGCTGATCATGATTAATTTTGAAAAGAAAAATAACTTTCCTCACTGAAATCAGTCACAAATTTACTCACTCTCAAATTTTAAAATAAAAAAAACAGTATCAAGCAATCCATTTAATAAAGGAATCTTTTTTTAATCTTTCAAAATTCTGATTAATATATAAACATAAATATTTTATTATTGCTAAAACATATATGCCTAGATTTTACTGAGTGTTATTAGAAAAAATTAAAATTTTTAAATATGTTTATGAATATCAAAAATGTGATGTAGAGGATTGCATTTCATGTCTAGAATTATGCGTAATAAATTTAAGCCTGAAACACGAGCACATTTTCGCATTGTAGTTTTAAAAAGATTATTTGAAAGCTACATTTATATGACATTTATGTTATTGATATATTGATCAGTTAGTGAGTAATGTTATAGAGCCAACCTTAAGGAGAAATGTCTGAAACCTGGCAGCAAAAGAACCATTATCCTAAGTGCCAAGATTCTATATTGTTGTCTTTAAATTTGCTCTTGTTTCGTCAATTTTACTTTTCTCTTGGAGGTCATTCAGGTGCCCAAAATTCAGTCCTCTTTTCATTTCCAATTCATCAACTTCAACACTATCTTCTTTTTGATCCATGTCATTATCTTACATTTAACAGTTTTTATCATTTTATTCTACTTTTTTTTCATATAGATTTTCTTGTAGATAGAATTTTATATCAAAATGTCAGCATATCAATTAATTTAGTTGTCTTAGTAGGCAAAGAAAATATGATTTTTCTTTGCAATGGTTGAAGATGATAATGAAGATGAGATGGTGTGGATAAAGATAGAAAAATTCATTTTGATAGTGATGATGGCAGTCATCTTGGTGTTAATTATAACCGAAATGATGATGATGATGATGTAAGTGTAGGTGATTATAGTGAGGAGGAAAAACATAATATTTAGCATAAATAAAGACAGCAGTAAAATGTGAAGTTATCATTTAATACAGACTGGAAATTTGGCTAGAAGATGATGACTGCTGAAATTTTTAATAGTACAAAGACACCATAGACTGCCATCACTGTTTTTCACCCTATCGTATATATTCAAGTTTAAAGTATATTTAATATATATATATATATAACGCTACACATTATGAAATGGACAAAGTCCGACAATTATTTAAAGACATTTTTATAGATACAAGTATTTAAGTAAATGCTCTGTTTATAATAAACAGTATTAAATAACATTTACCGGCCTGAATGTCCGAGAAATTTTCATAGAAAATATTCGTCCCCCAACAGGATTCGAACCTGTATCCTATATGGAACCGTCATATAGCCTGACGTGCCTTAACCGAATCGGCCACTGAGGATTGTTCGGTTGGCAAGGTCAAATTTACTGCTTATAAACTTCAATCTTCCATGAATCTCTCACGTACATTCATAACTGCTCATGGCGTATCAAATGTAAACAAATGATGTTACTGAGGATTATAAGCAGTAAATTTGACCTTGCCAACTGAACGATCCTCAGTGGCCAAATCGGTTAAGGTACGTCAGGCTATATGACGGTTCCATATAGAATACAGGTTCGAATCCTGTTGGAGGATGAATATTTTCTATGAAAATTTCTTGGACATTCAGGCCAGAAAATGTTATTTAATACTGTTTATTATAAACAGAGCATTTACTTAAATACTTGTATCTATAAAAAGAATGTTAAACATGAAAATGTCTTTATATATATATATATATATATATATATATATATATATATATATATATATATACCTAATACAAGGCCTAAGAGCCACTCAAGGGAGATGATTACTGAGTGGTGTTGTATTAGCATAAGAAAGGGTAAGAAATGAGGTTCTTGGACTATACAGGAAAGATAATGGCCTTTCTAGACTTGAAAAGGTCAAGATTTAATTAGTGAATAACATTTCAGAGTTCACTCAGAGATGTTAGAAGTATAGTGTGGAAGTAGACTTTAGAAGGAATCAGAAGCCCAATCCTAAACAAAAAAACAGGGATAAACCTCTACACCTGATCAAAAGGCCAGGGAGGTCTTATAAATATATATATATATATATATATATATATGCATGCATGCCTGTTTGCATACCCACATGATGGACATGTGTGTTCATATCTGTATCCATCTATCTAATTTAGAGAACCTGTTTGGTAGACAAAAGAGTTTTGTTCTGGTCAGTATTATATATATATATATATATATATATATATATATATATATATGCTCAATTCTTAAGTGTTGTTTTTTAAGTTACTTGAAAGATTGATGCAATGCATTGTTCCTATCCTCATAAAAGCCAGTAAATTTAATATAGATTTAATATTGCAATACTTATAAGGTGTATATATATATATATATATATATATATATATATATATATATATATATATATATAAAACATTTTACAGTGTAAATTTCAGATCAAAATTCAATGAATAACTGTGTCAGTTTACTGCCACATTTTAAAATGTGCTTCTTCATTGTTCAAAATTTGCCTCTGAAATATTTGGTGAGAGTTGTACTGCTACATATCCAGCCTGATCAATGAGAAGTGAAAGAATAAACTAAAAGCATGGGGTGGGGGTAACTTGATGTTTGGAATAACCTAGTCCCCAAGTTTCTTGTTTGGCAGGAGTGGAGTGGGGGTATCATCTGCCAGTAAACATGTTGGCAAAGTTTGCAGCCACTAAGAAATTTGATTTTATGGACTAAAATATATGAAAATTAAAATGCTTTATTAGTTCTAATTAAAAAAGTAACTAATGATAAAATTTTAAAAAAATTGATGACAATTTATTTCCTTTAAAATTCTGAATCCTTGGGAAACCTTGAGCAAAGATGACACTGGAGGAGGATGAGAGAATTGGCAGAATAAAAGTGGGAAGGAATAAGATTAAAGGTTTTCATTGTGGATCAACCTGATATTTTAATTTATAGCCAAACAAGCTATTTTTTAATGGACTCACTCTGCTTACTGATTCTCTTTTTATATGAATGTTGATTTCTCTTTTACTCTAAGATTGTTTGCTTTCCTTGAATGAACCTGAACTGATCTAATTCTATGGAATTGTCCTGTTTTTAGCAATGTAAACTTATATATTACTGCATAACAATATAAATTTATGTAATGACTTATGTTACATAGATTTACATTGTTTCTAGTAATATATAAATTTACATTGCTAAAAACAAGAAAAATAATTCTTATACAAATCCTGTTTCTGTACAAACTTTGATTAGTAGAAGTAGGATCCATTGAAAAGGACCAATGGAAAATGTGAATCTACTCTTGATATTAGCTAAGTATGGTACAAAGCCAAATAGAGTAGAAATGGGGGATTTTATTATGTCAATTTTCTATATGAGGAAAGCCTGTCTATCTAGAAAATCAGCTTTCTTTGCTTTTTATCTGGGTTCAAACACCAATATGGGTGGTAAATACATAACATACCATGAGGCAGGTCCCATCTACTTGATGACATGAAATAGAATATCCAAAATGATTGTCATAACAAATCAGTTTATCTTTTGTGATTCACAGTTTGATATTATGTAATTAATTTCTTTTGGAAATAATATTTTAACAAGCACTTTTTTACAGTTACACCATTATAGAGATTAGATCTTTAAATATTCCATTATAATCAGAGTAATATTTTAGAAATAATCTTAAATACTTTTGCTTTTATAAATGGATGAATTTTAATCATCATTATTTGATTTTCTTTTGAACCTTTCAAAAGGAAAAAATTATTTTAGAAAGCAGTCATATAATAAAAATGAGATTCGTATAGTGCTCAGAATGGAAGACAATGAAGCAATTTTCTAATATGAGATGTACAATAAATAGAAGCCCATAGTTTAACTGAGGCAGATTTAATGCCAAGAATTTCCAACAGGCTTTAAACAACAGAATGCCTTATGGTATTAATATGTTTGGGGAATTTGGGATTAGTTTATAATTCTTAATACTTTATAAAACACTGACTATATAAGAATAGCAAGTGCTTAGTTTAATAATAAAAAGAAACCAACATTGCTTGGATTCCATCTCCAAAAAGAATAAAAACTAAACTGTTGAGATATTGCACTTTTTCAAGTTCCTTAGTCTTTGTTGACCATTTATAACATGATTCATCACAGACAATAGAATTGAGTGTAGATAGATTTTAAAATATGAACTTGTATGATAAAAAGTTCAAGAAAAGCTCACCATGTTGACAACATAAAGAAAAGAAGACAAAACATCAGATGAAAGCCCTTACTGTATGTGTATACCAAATCTATATTATTTCTTGGATCCAGAAATTAAGTTTTTCTCTCCAGTTTTAATAATCTAGCAAGAAAAGCTGATGCAGCAACAGATAGAAAAAAAAATGAATTTATGAAGAAAATTAGGAAATCTACTTTGATCAGATTCTTTTGTGAAAATCCTTTATTAGTTTTGTAAAAATCTAACTTGAAAATGATTTCTTTTTTAACTTTTTCTGTTGATTTATCACTACTGAAATATATATTGAAATCATCTGTATTGGACATGCAAAAAGAAAAGAAAGAGTAATTCCATATTTTACATCTGAGAAGACATACAAGGATTTAATATATACATTTTCAATATATACTATTTATTTGCACATATGCATACAGTTTCTACATGTATATATGCATATGTATGAATGTCAAAAATGGAAAAACAAAAAAGAAAAGCTAGAGAAGAGATCATTTTATGTCTAGAATTGAAAAGTTTAGCTTGTAATATCTAGTAATAAAATAAATTAAATTTTTGAAAAAAAATTAATTCTTTTATCCTGAAATCTCGCAAAGTTTTGTTTTCTCACTAGATCTGCTCTTAAAAAAAGAAAGAGACTCCAAATAAATTGTAATTTAATAAGATTTAATCTATTGAATTTTTCAGATTCCATTTTGTAATAGAAAGGTATTGTTTAGCACCTTTGATGGATGAAAACAAGTAACTCTCTATGTATAAGATTATAATTTATGCATGAAAAGCTTCTTAGAAAAATTCCTTTTTCATAAGAAACTGGAGTAAATTATATAGAAAACTATGAGTAGAAGATAAAATCCACATCAAAATAATTTCTGAAGAATTCAGAATCACTTTTTCATATAAGCTATGATTCAATGAATTAAAGCTCTATGACATAAGCAGTTTCTTGAAGAATCCTAAGAAAATTTGGTTAAACCCAAGAATAAACAATTCTAATTTGACTGACAAGCCACTGCATTTTTGATGGATTCATAAATAAGAATCTTAGAAATATTTATTCTGTATACATCATGTTTTGGCTTCATCATGCATCAGTGATTTAGAATTTTAATAATAGCTTACAAGAGAAGACAGATATTGCCAAATTGAAAATCATCAAGGCTTATTCTAATGAATTCATATTATTACTAATCAGTCAACAGATGAGCCACATCAGACTAAAAAGCTTTGTTTTTCTTTGATTTTTCTTATATCAATAAAATTAATGTTTTTTCTTTTTAAACATTAACTATTATCATTAATAATCTAGCAAGATTAGATGGCATGGCCATGAGTAAACTAGTTTTTTGGCCTCTGTTAATATTTTAAGTAAATTCAATTTAACATATCCACTTTTAATAGTATAGAAGTAAAAAAGAACAGGAGATTCAATAAAAATAATAGAGATTAACAAAAAATATCTTCTAATTTCTTGTCAGGCACAGGCAAATATTAACATCATCACATTTTTGCATTTAAATGTTGAGAAAATTTAATATAAGTTTAAGAAATGCACAAATGAAAAAAAGACTATCAAATTAAAATCTATTAGAAAAATTTAATGAAAAATGACTTTTCTGTTTGTGAGACAGGCAAATAAAATGGCAGATGACATTTTTTTTCTTTTTCTTTTTAATGAACAAGGATAAAATTAGATGGAAACCAACTTTCCTAATGAAAAATGTCTTTTGAGTCAGAAAGATGAATTTCTTTTATGGAAATTTCCTTTATTTCCTTTAAGAGAAAACCTTGAGGGAAAGAATCTGGTAACATGTCAAATATGTTATATATATATATATATATATATATATATATATATATATATATATATATATATATATATATATATATGGATGCTTTTTATGCTTTTTATTTAAAAAGGACATTGGAAGTTATATTCATATATATATATATATATATATATATATATATATATATATATATATATATGTTCATTCACATCATATCTGGATTTTGAATATTGTATATAAATATGTACATGCTTAATACATGTATGTGCATAAATTTTGAATACTGAGAGAATGTTAAAAAATATTGAATGTCAGACTTTATCATGAAATTCAATGTTTTCACAATAAAATTACCATGAACCCACCAATGTTGTTAAAATTTTCACAATGAACCTATATGATAAATATAGATATACTATGTGAATTTCAGTTTATAATATGTATTCTTATTTAATATATACTTGTTAATATATATCCTTATTAAAATATTGATTATGGTTTATTTTGTAGGTATCAAGTTTTATTACAGTAACCGATTATTTTAAATTTTTATGAATAAATTCAAAAGATATAAACCATAGAACATATCTGATTAGCTGAGCACAATACCTTATAACCTGAATAAATTGTTATCATTTTATATGTTAATAAGACTTCCTTGACATTTTTAACCTTCAGCAGTCTTTCATTCATTGATTTTATTAACTGTTGTACTGTTTCAATTTTTAAATGACTTTCAGTATTTTTTATTGCTTCAAAGAGACCACATTTGCTTGAATATTGTTTTCCATTCTCACATACATCTCTTTTTATGATGCACCACAAGTTTTCTGAAGAGGCTGGGGTAATTCCATTAATTTGGTATCTTTGAAACCGTTTTTTGATGGGATAGATAATACTTAGCTTTGCAGAATGTGAAAGAGAATTGTCTTGCCTGAATATACTGTTTAATTTTTCTTGGTTCTGACCTCTACCACTTAAAAAGCATTTTGTCCTAGAACTTACAATAATTTTCTGCATTTAACATATCATATTCATCAACCTTGAAGTGACTTATCATTTTACTATCTACAATACTAGCCTACAATACTAGTCCAAAACATTACTTCACCTCCTGATTGTTATTTTCTATGCTGCGTTGATTCACTATTTCCATGAAGGATCCAAACACTATCTCATCCAGCCATCAGTTCAATCAAATGTAGCTCAGCATTCATCACTAAAATTTACTGTTGTGAAATCACTTTCCATCTAACTTACATGCTTTATATTTTGGGATGTTTATATTAAAAATGATAGTTTTTATCATTTTCATGATTTTAGCCAATGTTCTTAATATTCTACATCTTTTCTCTCTGTTTATATTTTCAAATATTAAACTATTTTCATGCTACTAAATCCATTTTTTCACTTATTACCCATTTAGTTTTTCTTAACCTCTTTTTGTGACATTCTTAAAGTCAGTTTTTGTTCTTATTTTACGAATGTTTTCAATTTCATTTTTGATTTTTCTGTTTTCTATTGTAATTTTCAATGTTGTATTCATATTATTCAATAACTTTAAAATATCCTGCC
>OZ038496.1:46601012-46603512 GCA_964036315.1 Acanthosepion esculentum
TAATTATAATCATTTATATATATATATATATATATATGTATATATTTCTAAATATATATATATTTCTAAATATATATATATATATATATATATATATATATAATTATGAAATTGGAGACTTTAGAAACCCATGGTAATATTTTATTTCACTAAACCGAAACTTCAGTTTCATCTCATCAGATCAAAATCAGTTTGAACAATAATTGCATTTAAAATTTTACCAGGCATTACCTGGCACAAAACAAAATATTTAAACATAAATTATGTTTTAAAATATAGATTCTAAATGGCTGAAGGGAAAAAGAAAGAAAGAGAAAGGAGGAGAAAATGAGAGATATGTCTGTTTAGAGAGATATATAGAAAAGGAAACCATAGTGAATGAGAGTAGACAGGTTGACCTATTTTCACCAGATGTGAGAAGTGAAATAGAGAGGGTATCTTCAAAGGGGAACAGAGGAAAAAGACAAAGGAAAGAGAGTAAAAAAAAAAAAGAAAGGAAAGAGGAAGAAAACAAGAGAAAGTAATGGAAAACTTCGAGAGGATTCGAAACTGGTAATCGTCTGTGTTTAAAATTGAATATATTCAAAAATTTCCTGTTCAATGCAAGTAGTGATTTGTGACATCAATACCTATGTAATTTTAAAAATAGTTGATTAAGTAAATAAAATAGTAAAATAATTAATAATTTTCCAAAAATATATAGTAGTTTAAAATATTTATATATGTAAAAAGATATTTTTTTAAAAATAATAATAAATTAATGAGAAAAAGATTATTTTGAGTGAATAAAACTAAAACTAAAAATAAAGAATAAAATAAAAATAAAATTAAAGTTACAAAGATAAAAATACATATTCCAACATAAACATAAATACATACATACACCTATATATGTATAAATATACACATACAAATACAGTATGTATATGAATTCACATTCTGTAAAACTCATATATGCTTTCATCTCTATACATATAGAGACCCATATCTACAAACACACCAAAAAAGCACAAATTATATATATATTTATGTATATAACCTAAAAACATATATATATATATATATATATATATAAATACACACACATGTAAATTTATATATGTACATATATATATAAATTCATATATATATATATATATATATATATATATATATATATATATATATAAATACATATATATACATACATATATATATATATATATATAAATATATGCACACACATACTGACAATACATACTTAAATAATATATAATACATATCCAAACACACCCTTAACCTTTAAACAGGCACATAAGTGTGCATCCCATCAAGGGTACCTAGATACATACTCACAATACATATACATATAAAACATACAAAACATAGACATACACACATATACCTATATATACAAATAAACACACATATGTTCATATACACAAATTATATACACTAACACAAATATAAAAAAGAAAACATGCATAAGTACAATTGCATATTCATACATATATATACATAAAAAGAAAGATGTATACAATACATACCACAGGTAAAAATAATTTGTAAATTAAGGTTATATATGATCGAGGGTGGGAAACCACATGAAAGATCACACATGAATACTCTGACTACATGTACTAATACACGTTAGTATTATATAAAACAGCCAATATTTTCAAGTGTGAGGTTCTTCAAAATAGATGTTATCTGAAAATTCCAAAGCAATTGCTGTGTCTACACTTGAAAACAAGCTCATTGCATTGGTTTAGTAACTGACATTTGTCCCTAAAGTTGTTGGGAGTTTGAGCAGAGTGAAGACTCCATCAATGAGATCCTGATAATGGTTTGATAGGGCTGTTTGTTGTCTTAAAGATTCATAGCTGAAGTAATGCTGGTGATTATAAAAATGCTGATTCCAACATCCTGCTGAAATACCTATATATATTCCTATATTCCTGGTTTATATTTTCCTTTAGAAAAATAGTGGCTTCATATACCAACATTTCTGAAGTGCAAATCCCTCCAACTGGACAGTCAGTTTTGATCCTACAATTACAAGGAAGTTTATTCCCCTGTGATTCACTGCTATTAAATTTTTCAGGAGGATGTTATTGTGGGAACTTATACTTTGTTCATTGTTAACACCTGAGTAACTAATTTAAAAAGTGATTGCTATTATTAAAATGCTTATCTATTAAATTTAAGAAATATTTGCCAATATTAATACTGGATAAATTTAAGAAAGGAGGGGTAAACCATATTATATTCTTTATTCTGTTTTTAGATTTAAAATTTTCTTGATAATTTAATTCTTGAGTAAAATTGCATTTTCTAAGTGCTTGATTATAAGTGAATTAATTTTATTTAAAAGAATTGTGCTTGATGATAATCTGTTGATCCTAGTGTTTTCTCTGTTCTTACATTGATCTCTATTAGGATCTATATCCTCATTGGAATTATCCATATGGATTGCCAAATATTATCATCTATCTATATATATATATATAAATATATATAT
>OZ038496.1:46606012-46608512 GCA_964036315.1 Acanthosepion esculentum
ATATATATACATATATATACACACACACACACACACACATATATATATATATATATATATATATATATATATATATATATATGACCCTGGGTTTCACAATCTTCAGACAGACTTTGTCTGATGATCATAAATAGCGTCAAATCCAGTGTTTCAAAATCACATCAATCCAACTAATTATGTTAGCTCTAACATTGATATTGAGTGCTTTCCAATAAGTACCCTGTATGTATAATATATAAATAATATATATAAGAATCGCATATATATATATATATATATATATATATATATATATATATATATATATATATATATATATATATACATATACACACACACACACACACACATACATATTTTACATATATTTATATATTCAGTGCTGTTCGCTAAAAGTGACTCACCTGATTTTTTTTTACTCAAAATATTTTTTGTGTTTGGGGTTAAAATAATTTTTAATTTTACTAATATAAAGACCCCTTCCTGACCACCTAGGAAAAAAGTTTATTCACCCTAAGGTATTCTATTGATAATTATAAATTTGGATATAAATGAGATTCAGGAAAAACTCTGTGCAAAAAAAGGGATTCAGATATTGCATTCTAATGATTAAACTGGTAAATTTAAAGAGCTTTTGACAAAATATTGAAAACTATTTTACAATGCCCTCAGAACAATATTCTAGAGAATTCTAGAACAGCTTAAATTAAATCTAGAGTATTCCAGAATATTCCTGAAAGCCTCATACTGTATGAAAACAGCTTGAAATTGCCACTCAAGTCACTAACCAGATGAAAGGGTACAAACATGCATCAGAACCACTTAAGGCATCTATTATTTCCCTCTCAAAAGCAGGTAAGTCTACGAGAGAAATTGCAGAAATTGCTATAACCTCGCAATCAACTGTCTCTCAAGTGCTTAGGGCACATAATGATGCCACTCCTGCTCCAAGGAAGGAAACAAGGGGATAAAAGAAAAAGATTGATGATAGAACTGGCAGGGTAATCAAGAGAGAAGTTGCAAAGAATAGGACTATAACTAGCCAAGAAATTGCAGCCAGTCTAAGTGAAGATAGTGTTAGTCTTGCTTCTTCACCAGATCATCGGTGGCTGTTAGAACAAGGCTACAAATCTTGTACACGAAGGTTTAAGCCACCAATAAGCAAAGCCAACAAAGCCAAGAGACTTGAATGGGCTCACTATTACAAAAATTTCACCGTACAAGACTGGAAGAATGTTCTTTTCTCCGATGAAACGAAAGCTGAGCTAAATTCAATGGATGCATACATATTTTACATATATTTATAAACATATATATATTTATATATATACATATATATATATGTAATTTATATACATACATATTTTACATATATTTATATATATATTTATATATATATATATACATATATATATATATATATATATACATACATACATAGTTTACATATATTTATATATGAAATGGACAAAGTCTGACAATTATTTTAAGACATTTTTATGTTTATACATACTTTTTTATAGATACAAATATTTAAGTAAATGCTCTGTTTTATATGAATAACTGCAAATATTTTGCGATGTAATGTGAATTTCTTAAAAAAATACATTTTTGATACTTTATTTTCCATAATTTTTGCTCTTCAGGCAAAGAGTGGATATTTACATATATTATTAAAATGAATTAATTTTCCTTATGTTTTTCGATGTTAAACCTTCTCTTTTTTGCATGGTAGTGACACAAATGTCTTTCTTGAACTAGCAGTGAGAAAGTTCTACTGCTTGATTGGTAATAAAACAATTTGTTTTAAATATATATTTATATGCAAATATATTCGTAAATAAATATATATAAATATAAATACATATATATTCATATGCATATATATATATATATATATATATATATTTATGATGGGTGCATGGCTGAGTGGTTAGAAGGTTCACTTTCTGACCATGAGACACTGGTTCGATTGATAGCTGTGGTAGCACAAAGTGACAAGTCATTGTGACTGAGGGTTTGAGTGTGCTGGCCTTGTTTAGATTGTTGATCATGCAAGATGACATGCTCTTTCCCAGAAACTGTAACTAAGGTCTGCTCAGCATAGTTGCAGTATATACCAGAGGGTGGCTCTGTGGGTGTTGAACAAATACAAATGTGCCTGAATTAGTGCCTGCAATAGGGATTGTCTAAACACCCTAATAGATAGGTATCCTTGAATATAAGTAGCCTGCTATAATTTTATACATATATTTACATATATACCTAAATATATATAATTATATTCATTAAATATACATACATATTAGGTAAGTGCAAAAATAATGTCGTTTTCTCACATATGTTACTTTTATATATGATTTCTGAATTAATTCATTGATATATATAGCCATGTTATATATCATTTTGAAGCGCGTTTTTCGCTCTATCGAATCGTGTTATTCGTTACCGTTCTCAATCTCTTCATTCATTTTTTTGCAGGCTTTTCGACAGCATGGAC